>JAKELG010000040.1:0-333215 GCA_021527035.1 Lactarius vividus | reverse complement strand
AATTATCAATTGGAGCTTCCCACACAATGGAGCATACACCCCGTGTTTCACATCGATCTTCTCACACCCTATCGTGAGACACTGATGCACGGAGAAAATTTCCAGCGCCTGCCTCCAGACTTGGTAGATAACAAAGAAGAATACGAAGTCGAAAAGATACTAGACCATCGGCATTTCGGCAGGGGTAAGCACCTTCAGTACCTGATCAAATGGAAGGGGTACCCCGACTCGGAGAATCAGTGGGTCAACAAGGATGACATGTTCGCGGACGAAGCACTAGCTGAGTATCAACAATTAAACCCCCGCACAACGCAAGACTTAAAAGCCAGAAAGATAGCGTCTAAGCTCTCACCATCCTTTCCCATCCATCACTCTGGCTTCCTCTCTTCCATATTCGCAACAATGTCCGTTCCCTCTGCCGCCGATGCCATCGCTCGTGTTGCCTCAAACACGGGACCCCTTACCAGCCAAGAGCTCATTGCAGCCCTACAAAGCCTCATCCCCGCCAAACACGTCCCTGACACCAGCAACGTCGCCAGCTGGTGGCTCGTCACCGAAGACAGGCAAAGGCTCAACACGGTTCCCCTTACGACGCCTGAAGTTGATAGGCTTCGCGCAGCTCTCTGCGACAACGAGGACTCCCCATCTCGACCTCTCCCGGTCCGAGTGGAACAATGGGTCGAGGAGCCCGTCACCGGCGACATTACGATGGCAAGAGTGGAAACGGGAGGAGAAGTGGTGGCAAGTAGCGGAGGACTGGAGGAGGGAACAACTTTGGAGGGCGACCGAACGGCAGTCGGAGATGATGGAGCGACGGAAGCAAGGAGCAGTAGAGCGGATGAAACGATATTGGAGCAGGCGCGAGGCAGCCTCCAAGACTACTACCCAGATGAGCACCCGCTCATCGTCACCGCCACTGACACTGACGACCCCCGCGAGACCCCCTATGCGTGCGACACCACCGGATGCCCGCTTTACCGAGGAGGAGTCCAAGCCGACACTCCTCCCCTCTTCCCACTACTCCAACTCTGACATCGCGCCTTAGGGCCCCCTCCCCACGGTTACAAGTACAACCGGGGGGAGGACTTCATTCACTACCCCATCACCGATGGACAGGGGCGCACCTGACAGGCCGCCTACATCCAAGTCATCATGAACGTGGATCCGTTAGTGCTGGGGTTGGTGGAGGACAGTGAGAAGGTGTACTCCAAGCCGTTGTACGCCGAGCTGCAGGTCAGGGCCCGAGGTAAGCCCCACTACCCTCAAGAGGACCTGATGGTCTTTGCCGGCGGATATCACAACCGCCCCTGTTTTGATTGCGCCCTCGGGGAGCTGCACGACGCGAGCCTCCGGGCTGAGATCCACCAATACCAGTCCTACGCGTACGAGGCAGAGCGCATGGAGCAACGGCTCCATCAGCTGGCTGCCACGTTGGGAGGCATCAAGGGTGAGCTGGCACGCAGCAAATTCCGCCTCGAGATGGCCAACACGTTGGATCGAGTGGAGGAGGTGCAGTCAGGGTGGATGGGCAGAGCTGGGGATCGCAGGCAGCGTGGGCGCCGCGCTTGAAAAGGGGGTGATGTTATGGTACGAAAGGAAGACGCAGGTGGACGCTTACTACACGGTTATGACTACCGTAGTAAGTAGATATTAGTCATGGACTTTACGATCAGTCAGCACGAGGAGTACTAGCATGTGATAGTTAGTATGACTCATTCCTAGGATAGCGGTAGTAGGGTTCGAGCTACTTACGCTAGTGGGTACTACGCTAAAGGGGAGCTTTAAAGCTGCCTCTACAATATGTATAAATAGTGGGACATGAAGACCAAGATGCGCTATCTTGGTCTTCTTCTGAATACCACTCCTATTCTACTCGATAAACTCAAAGGGCCTTCGCGCCTCCTCTTCTTATACGCTTCATTTTCCTGACCTTTGTGTCTAGGACACTGGCACTCTCTAGTCGACAACTTGGAGTTGCTTTGGTATTGCTTGGGCGAATACTGTGGATCGCCTTAGTCATTTTCTACGGAATCATCAAGACAGCTGTAACGCTACCACGGCGTTTAGCTCGACTTGAGCTTGCAGGAGTGCGTTCACTACTTAGCTAGTTGCGGATGTCCTCGCAAAGTCTCAATAATACCGTAGAAAACGACTAAAGCGATCCACAGTATGTGCCCAGTTAGTACTAAGGCAACTCCGACTTGTCGTGTCGAAAGGGCCAGATTCCTAGACTCGAAGGTCAGGACTAGAGACAAGGTTTCCTTCTTTAGGAGCGAAGGGGGACTTCGAGAGTTTTCCCTCAAGAGTAGAAGATGAGAGTGGTATTCTAAAGAAGACCAAGATGGTGTATCTTGGTCTCCTAGGGCCACTATTTATACATATAAGAGGTAGCTTTAAAACCCCTCTACGAGTCCGATAATCCTATAGCGTAAGTAGCTCGAACCCTACTATCGCTATCCTAGTAATGAGTCATACTAGCAATCACATGCTAGTACAACGTGTGGTGACTAAGTCCATGACTAATTCCTACTTACTATCGTAGTCATAACCGTATAGTAAGAGATCACCTCGACTTTGTATCGTACTCCTGTCCGTAAAAGTCCCATCCGTGACATCACCCCCTTTTCAGCCGCGGCGCCCACGACGCCGGCGAAGGCGAGGGCCCGTCATCCATCCCTCCTGTACTTCTTCGATCCTTTCCAACGTGTTAGCCATCTCGAGTCGGAACTTACTGCGTCCCAACTCCGCCTTGACCCCTCCGAGCGCAGCGGTGAGTTGGTGGAGCCGCTGCTCCATCCTCTCAGCCTCGTACGCGTAGGCCCGGTAGCGGTGAACCTCCGCCTTCAGACTTACGTCGTGGAGCTCGCCGATCGCGCGATCGAGGCAAGGGCGGTCATGGTAACCACCGGCGAAGAGGTGCATGTCCTCTTGCGGGTACTGCTCCTTCCCCGTGGCCTTAATGTGGGGCTCGGCGTAGAGAGGCTGCGAGTAGACCTTCTCGCTATCCTCTACCAGGCCAAGCACAATGGGGTCTGAGCCCATGATGACTTGGATGTACGCGGCTTGGCGCGTCCGTCCTTGTCCGTCGTTGATGGGGTAATGGACGAAGTCCTCCCCGCAATTGTATCGATACCCATGGGGCGGTGGCCCTAGGGTTGCGTGTCGTAGTCGGAATAAAGGGAACGGAGGGGGTGCGTCAGCCCGCACGCCGCCTCGGTACAAGGGACGTCCGCGAGTGTCGCATGCATAGGGGGTTTCGGCGGGGTCGTCAGTGTCGGTGGCAGTGGAGATGAGGGGATGCTCAGCTGGGTAGTGGTCCGCTAAGCTTCCCCGGACTTGTTTGAGGATTGTCTCCTCGCCTCCTGCCACTCTTTCCTCTCCCGTGTCCACTCTCGTCGCCTCCGAAGGGCTTCTCGCCTCCGCTCGGCCGCCTTCCTCAGCTGTTCCCGCTGCCAATCCTCCACTACCTGCCTCCACCGTTGCTCCTTCCACCGCTCCCAATCGACCGTCGCCTGCATCTTGGACTTCTTCTTCGGTTCGATACTCGACTCGTACTTGGAGAGGTCGAGGTGAGGGAGGTGCAGACTCTGGGAGAGCTGCGCGAAGCCGATCAACTTCGGCCGTCGTGAAAGGGACCTCGTTGATACGTTGTCCGTCTTGGGAGAGGATCCACCAGGTGGCGGGGTTGCTGGTTCCGTCGGTGTAACTGGCCGGGATGGTGGATTGGAGCGCATCGGAGAGTTCTTGGTAGGTGATGGGGCCCGTGTTGCGGGCAACGCGAGCGATGGCCTTGGCGGCAGAGGGAATAGACATTGTTGTGAGAGTGGATCGGATGAAGCCAGAATGGAAAAGATGAGAGGACGATGGGGGTTGCTGCCAGGTTTGCGCTGTTTTTAAGTGATGTCCATGTCGGGGATTCAGTAATTGATACTCAGCTATGGCCTCGTCTGCGAACACGTCATCCTTATCGATCCACTGATTCTCCGAGTCGGGGTAGCCTTTCCATTTGATCAGGTATTGGAGGCGCTTCTTCCTGCCGAAATGCCGGTGATCCAGAACCTTCTCAACCTCGTACTCTTCTTCTCCTCCTACTAGATCTGGTGGTGGGCGCTGGAAGTTTTCCCCATGCATGAGCGTTTCGCGATAAGGCGTGAGAAGATTGATGTGAAACACCGGGTGGATGCTCCACTGTGTGGGAAGCTCAAGCTGGTAGTTTACCGGCGATAGGATACGCGTGATTTTGAAGGGTCCGTGTCGTCTTGCCGCCAATTTGGGTGTCGGTTGATTGGTCCTTAGGTGGCGTCCCTCCAGCCATACGTAGTCTCCTACCTGAAACTTCGGAGTGTCCCGATGTTTGACCCACATGAGTTGCGCCTTTCTGATGAGTTCCTGGGCTTCTTTCCGTGCTTCTCGGAATTGTTCCAACCTCGTGGTGATCTGTGGGATTGGAGATGGCTTATCGAGCCAATCAGCACGCGGGTCGTATCCCATGAGGAGGGAGAATGGAGACTTCCTTGTTGTCTCGTGAGGCCAATTGTTGTGCGCGAATTCAGCTATTGGTAAGAAGACCACCCAGTTATCTTGACGCTTGTTTGTCCAGAAGCGGAGATATTGCTCCAGCCACTGATTGGTGCGTTCCGATTGTCCGTCGGTTTGGGGGTGATACGCCGTAGAAATATTCTGTTGGATCCCCAGGATTCGACATAGTTCTCGCGTGAACTTGGAGGCGAATCGGGGGTCTCTGTCGCTAATGATTTTTGACGGGAGTCCGAATCGTTTGAACACGTGTATGGCGTAAAGTCCAGCTGTTTCTTCTGCTGTAACTTCCTCGTTACAAGGGATGAAGACCGAGGCTTTGCTGCAGTCGTGATCAGTTACCGTTAGGATGGTGTCATGTTACGTCTCGTTCTCGGACTGCCCGGCCCGGTTGTGGACTCTGACGTATTCGCGATGACTCGGTATGTCAGATGTAATGTGTCATGGACTTCGGATCTTGTTACCTCGTGTTTCGGCTGACTGATGATTTCCATTGTTGTACGTATGATTGATTACGCCTGCTGACTGAAGACTCTATTGTTGTACGTGTTTCGGATTACGAGTACGACTGCGCATTCTATTATTAGGATACGCTACTTACGCTATTGGCTACCTACGAGTTCGAGCGGAGCTGGAACTAGCTCCCTTACTTGTATTTAAGTTCGTAGTACGACAGACCGGGATCCCCATCTTGGTCTTCTTCGAATACCACTTTCTAACTCGTCTTCTGTGCTAAGGGCCCGCAGTCGCCCTTAAGTGAACTAGCTCCGGCATATCCCTTAGAGACCAAGAGGGATCCCCGTGACACTATCTCCATCTTCATTCGTGAATGGTAGATTCGCCAATAGTACCTTACCCGCCCGGAACGACGTGCCATCTCGTCTTTGAATATCTCAACGCCAGAACCGCCCGCCCGACTCACTGTTACTACATCGTCGACAACCTTCAGTGGGAGTACGTTCATACCGGTTCCAAGTCCCACCTGCAGGAGTTCCCAGTAGAAGAAACTCTCTATACGTATAGAGACTCCACCGGCACGTACCAGCCTCATCCCGCAGTATTCCCACTAGCGGATACACACAGATTCCATCCCCGAGGGAACCCACGTTACAACAGTGCCTAAGTCAGGCAAACGTCCGTGGTAGACGTTACATTAAGACCAAGATCCTACAAACGTGGCTTCCGCAGTAACAACCCGCGACCTTTGGATCCCATTCCGACCCGTATCATATCGACAGAAGAGGGGAACGCAACGTCCCCAAGCAATACCTCAAGAAGCCTTTTGGCAGACAGAACAAGGAGACCCAGGCTACGTAGTCCTTTACACTTACAAGGACGGCAAAACCGGACTTATCCCGGTAGAATTCAACTTTGAACATACTTGCTGGACAGAACTCAAGTGGGACGCACTCCATTACAAACTCCAAGTCGTCAGACCGGCTGGATCAAGCCTCAAGCTCGACATCCTACAAAGCGAAGTCACCACTAGAGATCAGTGGGGCCCTATAGACGGACAAGAAGAAGAACCAGTCCGATCCCCCACCCCGAAGACACCAGCACCATCCCCTTCATTGGGAAGCAATCCAGAGGAAATCCGAATCCTCGAAGCACAAGCCGAAGAAGAAGAAGCGCAGTTGGGATTACTAGCTGAGTCTATTCCCACAGACATGACCACTACCATCACCGAACAACCCGCTACCTTCCAGGAACCCGCGCGCATAAGTCGCGGAGAAGGACCACCGCCCGGAGGACATGGAGGCGGAGGAGGAGGAGGAGATGACGGAGGAGGCGGCGATCCAGGAGGACCCCTCTTCACCGGACCCAACGTATCAAGCAGAACCAAGCCCGAGAAGTTTATGGGCAAGGAACCCCTCGTATTCACGGGAGACCGCACCAAAGTCCAACAATTCCTCACTCAATGGGAATTATTCGTAGAAACCAACTACGACAACCCTGCGTTCACCCTCCCCTATCGCAAAGCACTAATCTTCCTGACCTACATCCAGGGAGAACACGTCAACGAATGGGTCCTCTCCACCACCAAGTGGGTCAAGGCCTATAAGGCTAAGCACGGCCCCTACGACAAGTGGATCTGGGAAGCCATCGAACTCGGCTTCCGCAACACGTTTGCCGACACTCTCGAAAAAGAAAGGGCGCAACAAGAGCTTCAGAAGGGTTTCCGTATGGAAGGACAAGACATCGACTCATACGTCGCCAAATTCGAGAAAGCAGTCCGAGAAGCGGGATACCGTTTCGACGACTCGCTCGTTCTGGACAAATTCACCAGCGGACTCCCGGTGGAATTGTACAAGAATGCCTACAACTTCCACAGCCCGAACACATACGCACAGTGGAAAGTAGCCGCGCTAGAACAACAGCGCAAGTGGATGCATCTTCAGACGCGTTTGGGGGGACGTAAACCCCCGGGACCCGGTAAGCCAGGCAACGCTTCCCTCAGAACATTCAACGCTCCAAATCGTCCGCAGCAACCGCGCCAAGGATGGCAGGCATTCAGGAACCACCCTGACGCCATGGACACTACGCCAGGAAGGGTCAGAGCTAGGCTCGCGGGATCCGAAGAAATCGATTACACCAGACCCCCGTACACGCAACAAGGGGGACGACCAAATCAAGGGATCATCGACAAAAAGAACCTTCTTTGTTACAACTGTGGCAAAGCGGGCCACTTCCAACGCGACTGTCGACAGCCCCGCCGCCCGCGCAACAACGCGAACTGGCAACCATGCCAAGGACGCGGGGCAGTTCATAGAAGAAGTTCAAAGCATAGCCGAAGAACCCCTTATCCAGTTTGAGGACGACAACGGCAGCAGCCGAGGCGCCCGCGCCACCACTGACACGCCGCAAGAACGGGCGACCAGTTGGATAAACGGAGTTCGAAACCTCGACGACGAAGCCAGGGACTTGGTAGTTCGGGACCTGTTGGGGCGAGAGGATTTTCAAAGCGCCTGAACCCGACGGCCTGGGTGAGGGCATTACGGTGTAACTCTGTGTTCATAACGCGCTATCAATCTATGCATGTTCCAGTTTCATTACGCGCAAGTTACGCCATGGCCGACAAACGAGCATTAGTGGACTCCGGAGCCACTAATAACTTCATACATCCGGAATTCGTCAAACGAATGAGGACTAGGCCTCAAAGAATTAGACCGTCATCGAAAGATCTGGAACATTGACGGCACGCACAACAAAGGGGGCAAGATCACCCACTGCGTGGATCTAGAAGTACAAACTAAAGGAGTTAAGAAAGAGATGCGATTCCTAGTCACCGACGTAGGGGAAGAAGACATCATACTTGGCTACCCATGGCTGGCAACCTTCCAACCCAGTATCCAATGGGCTACAGCCACTTTAAACGAAGCTGAGTACCCCGTCGTCCTTCGTACTGTCAACCCCACAAAACCCCAGATAGACCCGGTTATCGCCAGGCTTGTACTCGAAAAGCTACTGCTACCAAACAAACAGAAGATCGAAGCACAACTCAAGAAGGAATGCGATCTCGAAGACACGCGTTTACGCGCGACAATGTCAACAGAAATGGCGATCGAGGCAAAGCAATACACGGAAGCAAAAGCGGTACCGGAAGAATATCAGAGGCACGTCAAAATTTTCAGTGAGGAAGAGTCGAACCGATTCCCGCTGTCAAAACCATGGGATCATGCAATCGACTTCAAACCAAACGCACCAGACACCATCGACTGCAAAGTCTACCCCATGAGTCAGGCGGAAGACGTAGCCCTCAAAGAATGGATAGACGAACAACTTGCAAAGGGATACATTAGACCCTCTAAATCCCCGTACGCTTCATCATTCTTCTTCATCAAAAAGAAGGACGGAAAACTACGCCCTGTACAGGACTATCGGAACATCAACAACTGGACCATACGCAACCAATACCCTCTTCCCCTCATCCCAGAGCTCATCGCCGATCTAAGCGGAGCATTTATATTGTTACGCTCCAGCGGGCGTACCTTCCGGAGTTCGGCACTCGACGGGAAACTTGGGGGTTCTTGCGGTATCACGGTGGCGACCAAGACTTCGGCGGTCTATCTTCCTGCCGGATTCTCGAGATCTTGGGATTTGCTGAGTTCTTCTAGGGTCTGGACAATACCGTAGGCGATTACGGCAAGGAGATGCGTAACGCGGGTGGCAAAGAAGAAGAGGAGAACGTGCTCGAGCAAAGGAGACAGGATCGGAGAGGGGATAACTATACAGGGGCTGCCTGTATCTGCTTCGGTCTACTTGTAGGCTGGTAGAATACAAGAAGTCAAGCTGAGGGATATCAGCGAGACTGGGGTACTACTTATACACTTCCAGGGAGCTTTCAAGCTCAGCCTGAAGTCCGAAACCTAGTACGTATCGTCCAATCGTAAGTGAAACAACACGAGTCAGGGGCATACAGTCACAGGGTCAACAATGAGGCAAAGGTGAAACGGGGTCAGAAGTCCATCAATCAGTGGCTGAAACATACAACTCCTGGGCGCATCAAGCCACAGGCACAATCAGACAATCCATCAGAAACTAGGAACCATACAGTCCATGAGGCAGATCCAATCACGATCCAGGCACAAGCTCATCTGGATCCTTCTGGTGCGGGTCTAGACCAGGTCACGTGCCAGGGTCACGTGACGGGCGCTTGACATTTTATTCGGCTATTCCCAGGGCGCTTGCCAGCCCGGGTCTCGCTCGTAATACAGGATATTTCCGGGGTCGATACCTTCGCTTCTGGCGGCTGCAACCCATTCTGCGCGATACTGCTCGGCGGTGCTGCACGAATCCGTACTGGTGGCGCGGGTTACGGGGCGAAACGCAACATATATTCACCAAACTGGATATCCGGTGGGGGTATAACAACGTAAGGATCAAAGAAGGAGATCAGGAAAAGGCGGCGTTCAAAACGAAATACGGACTTTTCGAGCCAACCGTGATGTTCTTCGGACTAACCAACTCCCCGGCAACCTTCCAAACCATGATGAACGAAATCTGCAAAGACCTCATCGAGTATCACGAAACGAAAGGGACGACCATCAGGGTATATATGGACGACATAGGCATAGCAACCCGATCGACGGAACAGGCACATATCGACGCGGTACACGACATACTAGATCTCCTGGAAGAAAACGACTTATTCCTCAAACCGGAGAAATGTATCTTCCACGCTCCCAGCATCGATTACCTGGGGGTAATCATTGAAAAGGGGGTGACACGCATGGACCCCGTCAAAATTTCGGGCATTAAAGACTGGCCAAACCCCAAAAACGTCAAACAGGTGCGATCGTTCCTAGGCTTCTGTAACTTTTATCGCGCTTTCATCCGAAATTTTGCCACACACGCCCGCCCCCTCAACAAGCTCACTCGCAAAGACACGGAATGGACATGGACAGCGGTAGAACAAGAGGCGTTCGATAAGATCAAGAAACTCGTCACAGAAGAACCAGTCCTCGCACACGCCAAACTGGAAGATCAATTCGAACTTGAAGTGGACGCGTCAGGATTTGCAGTAGGAGCAGTACTACTCCAGCGCAAAGAAGACGGCAAAAGACACCCTATCGCCTACTATTCAAACACTCTCAGCGCAGCGGAACGGAACTACGACATCTATGATCTCGAACTTCTAGCAATCGTCAAAGCACTTCGAAACTGGCGCCACTACCTGGCAGGATCCCCGCATAAGATCAAAGTATTCTCGGACCACATGAATCTCCAATACTGGCGCTCCCCACAGAAAATAAGTCGCCGAGTAGCACGGGAAGTACTAGAACTCTCTGAGTATGACATCGAAATTCACCACATCAAGGGAACGGCAAACGGACGAGCCGATGCCCTATCTAGACGCCCGGACTACGACCAAGGAGAAGGAGACAATGATCAAGTCACGGTACTGCCTGATGACATCTTCGTCAGGGCCGCAGCAATAGATACGACGGAAGACCCCCTCCGAATCAACGCCACCATATCAGTACAGGAAATGGAAAAGACAAACCCGGTATACGCCCAGGACAACGACAAACTCCGCCCATGGATAGACCCCCACGGACTAAAGAAGATCGAAGACACCTGGTACAAGGACGGACGACGGGTAGTAACGGGAGGACTTCTGGAAAAACGAGAACTCATCAAAAACCACCACGACCCTCCAGTATATGGACACCTGGGAATCAGTCGAACCATCAAGCTCATAGAAAGGTACTACTGGTGGCCAGGTCTAAGAAACGAAGTCATGGATTACGTCAAGGGATGCGCAGACTGTCAAAGGATCAAGGTCAATACCAGGGCCATCAAAGCGCCATTACGCCCAATATTCCCGAAACCCGAAGCTATGCCCTTCGAAACTATCGCACTTGATTTCATCACTAAACTCCCCGAAGCACAGGGATGCGATACGATCCTCACGATAATGGATCATGACTGTACAAAAATGTCCCTGTTTATCCCGTGTCAGGAAGAGATATCGGCCGAAGGCACAGCCGCCCTATACGTCAAACATGTGTTCCCTCGATTCGGACTACCCGGGAAGATCATCAGCGATCGAGATCCCAGATTCGCCTCAAAATTCACACGCGAATTATGCAAACTCCTGGGAATCGAACAGAACATCTCCACCGCCTACCACCCGCGAACGGACGGACAGTCAGAACGCACGAACCAATGGCTAGAACAATACCTGCGATTCTGGGTCAACGAACGGCAAGACGACTGGATACACTACCTCCCCATGGCTGAGTTCACCCATAACAACTGGCCCAGTGAAACCACTAAAGAATCCCCGTTCCAGCTCCTTATGGGATACAACCCACGTGCTGATTGGACCGATAGGCCATCACCAATCCCACAAGTGGCGCTCAGGGTCAAACAGTTCAAGGAACTCCGACAACGCGCGCAGTCACTGATGATCAAAGCGCAGCAGGGGTGGATCAAAGCAAAAGATACGCCCAAGTTCCAAATTGGAGATCAAGTGTGGTTAGAAGGACGCCACTTACGCACACACCAACCAACGGCAAAACTAGCGGCGCGACGCCACGGCCCCTTTAAGGTCGCTCAGGTGATGTCCGCAGTCAACTATCGATTAGAACTTCCCACGCAGTGGCAAATCCACCCAGTGTTCCATGTGGACCTCCTGACGCCTTATCGCGAAACGCCCACGCACGGACCCAACTATCAGCGCCCACCACCGGATCTGGTTAGTGGCGAAGAAGAATACGAGGTCGAGAAGATTCTAGACTCTCGGCGTTTCAGCAGAAGTCGCAAACTCCAATACTTGATCAAATGGAAGGGATACCCTGACTCGGACAATCAGTGGATCGATAAGGATGACGTATTCGCTGACGACGCGATAAGGGAGTTTAAAAATTCCAACCCCGCCAGAGAAGCACATATAAGCGCAGGGAAACTCCAAGAGACGTCCCCATCTCCCTCTCCCGCTCACTCATCCACTCATGCGCCCCGCCTCGCCAGTCAACTTCCGCTATGTCGTCAACACAGAGCTTTCGGCACCTTACCGAGTACAGTCCACGCCATCGTCACCCCTGTCGTCTGCCCTCGCCCTTCACCAGCGAGGAGATCGTCCTCCTTCCCCCGGGCCATCCCCAGTTCCTTCGCCGACCCCCACTGTTTATTCCGAGAGCAACCAGCCCAGCCACCTCGGAGACAACTACGTCCCAACCCGAGCGCCCACTCCAGCGGGCGACGAACAGGGCTACGTGCCCAGCCGACCAATCTCGCCGCCGGGACCCGACGAAGGCGGGGACCCATACGACCCGGCGGAACGCCTCGAGGCGCATCAGTATCTACGTTACGCCACCCATCTCACCACGACACACTCGGAAACCCCCCCGCTTTGCGGACCCACCGGGGAAGCTATCACACTACCGGCGGCATATTCACCCCCGGTTCGCACAGATCAAGCGGAGGAATCTGTGCAGGAGGCCGAGGATCGGCCGGAGACCCCCCCTCCAAGGGGGTACCAATACAACAGGGGAGTCCATTACATCCCCTTCCAGATACGAGATGCTCAGGAGCGTCTTTGGCCAGCCCGTTTTACTCAACTCATCCTCACCGCCGACCCCTTCGTGCTGGCCTTTCGCAGCGGATGCAACCAGCAGTATGGCAAACCCGTCCACGCCGTCCCCTATTACGACGAGCAGTCCTCTTCCCCCTCTTACACCGACAACGACCTCACGTTCCTGCTCTCCGACGCGGGATTAGTGGACTCGGTCGACCAAGCTCTTCTGCACATGAAAGACGCGACCCTCATGGCGGAGGTACACCGCTACCGCTGCATGACGCTTGGATGGCGGGCCCAGCAGCACCGGTTGGCCACCGAGCAGATGAAGCTGGAGAGGATAGAAATCGAGCGCAACAGGTGCGTCGCGCGACTTCAACGGGCGCATGCGGTGGACCGCATCGAGAACGTGCGGGCCTCACTCCACCGCGGACCCAAGGCGGATCAGGATGCGGAAGAGATAGCCCGGATCAGGGCTCTACGCGAGGTAGGCACTAACCCCCTCGCCGTCATGCGTGGTCAAGCTGGGGCTTGACGCTGAAAAGGGGGTGATGTTACGTCTCGTTCTCGGACTGCCCGGCCCGGTTGTGGACTCTGACGTATTCGCAATGACTCGGTATGTCAGATGTAATGTGTCATGGACTTCAGATCTTGTTACCTCGTGTTTCGGCTGACTGATGATTTCCATTGTTGTACGTATGATTGATTACGCCTGCTGACTGAAGACTCTATTGTTGTACGTGTTTCGGATTACGAGTACGACTGCGCATTCTATTATTAGGATACGCTACTTACGCTATTGGCTACCTACGAGTTCGAGCGGAGCTGGAACTAGCTCCCTTACTTGTATTTAAGTTCGTAGTACGACAGACCGGGATCCCCATCTTGGTCTTCTTCGAATACCACTTTCTAACTCGTCTTCTGTGCTAAGGGCCCGCAGTCGCCCTTAAGTGAACTAGCTCCGGCATATCCCTTAGAGACCAAGAGGGATCCCCGTGACACTATCTCCATCTTCATTCGTGAATGGTAGATTCGCCAATAGTACCTTACCCGCCCGGAACGACGTGCCATCTCGTCTTTGAATATCTCAACGCCAGAACCGCCCGCCCGACTCACTGCTACTACATCGTCGACAACCTTCAGTGGGAATACGTCCATACCGTTCCCAGTCCGCCCGCAGGAGTCCCAATAGAAGAGACTCTCTATACGTATAGAGATTCCACCGGCACGTACCAACCTCATCCCGCAGTCTTTCCACTCGTAGATACACGCAGATTCTATCCCCGAGGGAATCCACGTTACAACAGCGCCTAAGTCAGGCAAACGTCCGTGGTAGACGTTACATGTCATATCCCTGTGACATTGGGAGTTTAGTGATGAAATCGAGTGCGATGGTTTCGAAGGGGAGTGCATCTTCTTTTGGGGTGATAGGTATCAGTGGGGCCTTTGTTGGACGCGTGTTGACTTTGTGCCGCTGACATTCGGCACAGCCTTGTACGTAGTTTCGGACGTCGAGTTTCAACTCCGGCCACCAATATCTTTGTTCCACTAGCCTCGTAGTTTGTGCAATTCCGGGGTGTCCATGTACCGGAGGATCATGGTGTGCGGCGATGAGTTTTCGTTTCTCCTCTAAGGGTCCGGTAATGACGTACTTTCCTTGTCTGTACCATGCTCCGTTTATGAACTTCAGTTGTTGGGTGTTACGGTTGGAGCTTCGTGGACTCACATTACGGTACGAGGATTGAGGTGGACACTTACTATACGGTTATGACTACGATAGTAAGCGAGCATTAGTCATGGACCATTCGTATCAGTCAGCACGAGTTGTACTAACATGTGATAGCTGGTATGACTCATTACTAGGATAGCTGTAGTAGGGTTCGAGCTACTTACGCTACGGGATAACACTTGAAGGGGAGCTTTAAAGCTACCTCTGAAATATGTATAAATAGTGGTTCGCGAAGACCAAGAAGAGCATCTTGGTCTTCTTCTCAATACCACCCTTTCATCCGTCTCTTATCTAGAGTCCTACTTCCCTTTCTTCTCAGAAGGGGTAACGTCCTTATAAGTCTTGACCTTCGAGTCTAAGACCCTGGCCCTGTCGACACATCAAGTCGGAGTTGCCTTAGTACTATTAGGGCGCCTTTTGTGGATTGCCTTAGTAGTATTCTACGGGATCACTGAGACACTACGCGAGTGCCTATGACCAGCTAAGTCGTGAACGCCCTTATCCGAGTTCAAGTCGAACTAAACGCTGTGGTAGCGTTACATTGGGGGTCTACCCAGTATCGCAGGATAATTTCCGTTTGTGGTGGGTCTTCTGTAGCTTGTACTGTCATTGTTCGTACGAAGATATCTTCTGGTAGTACTACTATATTTTCATTGTCTCGTTCTCCTTGGTCGTAGTCAGGTCGTCGGGATAGTGCGTCGGCGCGACCGTTCTTCTTCCCTGGAATGTGGTGAATTTCGAAGTTGTATTCCATGAGTTCTAGTACTTCCCTAGCGACTCTTCGGCTTATCTTCTGCGGCATCTTCCAATATTGGAGGTTCATGTGGTCCGAGTAGATTTTGATCTTGTGCGGTGACCCGGCTAGTAGTGGTCTCCAGTGTCGGAGGGCTTTGACTATCGCCAGGAGTTCCAGATCGTATATATCGTAGTTTCTTTCCGCCTCGTTGAGTGTGGCCGAATAGTATCCGATCGGGTGCCATTTTCCGTCTTCCTTTTTTTGAAGTAATACTGCGCCGGTGGCGAACCCCAAGGCGTCCACTTCAAGTTCGAATGGGGCATCTAGTTTTGGATGAGCAAGTACCGGTTCTTCCGTTACTAGGGTTTTGAGCCTTTGGAACGCTTTGTCCTCTTCGTCAGTCCATCTCCATTCCGTGTCCTTCCTCGTGAGTTTGTTGAGGGGTTTGGCGTGTGTAGCAAAGCCGCGGATGAAGAGTCGGTAAAAATTGCAGAAGCCTAGGAAGGATCGGACGTCACGGACCTTCGTGGGTGTGGGCCAGTTCTTGATACCGGCGATTTTCACTGGGTCCATGCGTGTTACCCCCTTTTCAAGGATTACCCCCAGGTAATCCATCCGCGGTTTGTGAAAGAGGCACTTTTTGAGTTTGAAGTAGAGGTCGTGTTCCATGGCGACTTGGAGTACGTCGCAAACCGCTTCTTCGTGTTCCTTTTGTCCTGCTGGTTCCTTGGTTGCAATGCCTATATCATCCATGTAGACGCGTATGGTTGTTCCTTTGGCTTCATGCTTTGCGATAGTGTCTCGATAGATCGTGTTCATCATGGTTTGAAAGGTCGCCGGGGAGTTAGTGAGTCCGAAGTACATGACCGTAGGTTCGAAGAGTCCGTACCGCGTTTTGAAGGCTGCCTTGTGTTCGTCTCCCTCCTTAATGCGCACATTGTTGTACCCCCATCTGACGTCCAGTTTTGTGTAAGTGTGTGCTTGACTGAGGTCCGTGATGAGGTCCGAGATGAGGGGTAGTGGGTATTGGTTACGGATGGTGACAGGCATTTATTTTCCGATAGTCTTGTACTGGCCGTAGTTTCCCATCTTTCTTCTTGATGAAGAAGAAGGATGAGGCGTAAGGGGACTTGGATGGGCGAATGTACCCCTTTTTTAACTGCTCGTCTAGGAATTCTTTGAGTTTGCCGTCTTCCTCTTGTGTCATGGGGTAGACCTTGCAGTCGATTGCAGACGGGGTGCCTTCCTTGAACTCGATAGCGTGGTCCCAAGGTCGAGAGGGGGGAAATCGGTTGGATGCCTCTTCGTTAAAGATCTTTGCAAACTGTCAGTAAGCCGGGGGGAGTTCTACTTTATCGTGAAATTGCTTAGCTTCGATAGCTAGTTCTGTAGCCGTGGTGCGTAGGTGGCTTTCTTCTTCCAATTCTGCCACTGCAGCCTCTTTTTCTTCTTCCGTGAAGGCTCTTCCTATGACGTGGTTTTCTTCGTTGGGGTTGATTGATCGAATGACCACTGGGAGCATTTTTTCGTGTATGGTGGCGTATCTCCAGTTTATTGTGGGTTCATAGGTTGCTAGCCAGGGGTATCCGAGTACTAGGTCTTCATTTCCGAGGTCCGTGACCAGGAAGCACATCTTTTGTCGTCGTTGGTTAGTTTGCACATCCAGGTCGATGAAGTGGGTGATACTGCCCGCTTTATTTTCCGTGTTATCGATGTTCCATATTTTTCTGGGGTGGTTTAATTCTTGGAGCCCCAGGCCCATCCTTTTTGCGAATGAAGGGCGTATGAAGTTATCTGTTGCTCCGGAGTCCACTAGTGTTCTGATGTCGGCCATTGCGTAATTCGTGCGAATCGAGACTGGAATTCTAAGAGACCGATAGCGAGTCATGATTACAGAATTACAATTAACCGCCCTCACCCAGGCCGATGGGTTCAGGCGTTCTGAAAACCCTCCTTCCCCCACATTTCTTGGAGGATGAGATCTTTTACATCATCCGTTTCTCCTGCTACTCCGGCCAACCAGTCTTTTGCTTGTTGTTGCGGAGGTGCCGTGTTTGCTGCTCTGACTTGTGTGGGTGGCTCTTCCTGGGTGTAGTAGTCCGTATCTGCCATTCGGCTGGTGGTGGCTCGGCGGCGTGGCTGTGGGCAGTTTCGTGAGAAATGTCCCATCTGATTACAGTTGTAGCAGACAACTGTCCTCATATCTCGAGGTGGAGGCCCCCCTCCCCTTCCGTATCCTCCTCTTTGCGGTCTTGGGATAAATGGTCTATTGGGGTCTCCGACTTCTGCCACTCTTGCGCGAGTTCGATCGGCCGACGTGTCCATTGCGTTTGGGTCGTATCTGGGAGGGGGAGGTCCCCACGGTGGTCCCCAGTTTGGGGGTTGTGGCCTCCACCGAGGTTGGGCAGATGATGGTGGTGTCTTCGTTTTGAAGTTGTTAAGGCGCGCTTTCATGTGTATGTATTGCTTTTGCCTTCGTAGTGCGCACCTCTTCCAGTCTTCGAACGTGTGCGGTTCGTCTAGTTCGTAGACCTTCATGAACAGGGCTTGGGGTAATCCCGTGGTGAACCGGTCGATGGTTTGTCGGTCGTTCAGGTTATAGTGAGCTTTTCTGGCTAGTTGCTCAAATTTGACTACGTACACGTCAATATCTTCTCCTGTCATCTTGATTCCCTTCTGTAGTTCTGCTTGCGCTTGTTCTTCCTCGAGTATGTTCGAGAATCGTTTGGCAAATTCTGTTGCAACGTGGTTCCACAATGTTTGGGAGTATTGGCTTACTCCTCATTGTACTTCCCGATTGAGCCATTCGAGGATGGATAGTGTCCATTCGCTAACGTTGATTCCTTTGACATATCCCAGGAAAAGAAGGGATCGTCGGTACTCGTTCTGCATGATGGGGGCGTCCAAGTTCATCCCCCAGTACACGTGCCATTGTGTGAGGAATGCTTCGTATTTAGTACGATCTCCATCGAATACAGTCGGGGGTTCACCTGATAGTCTATCCGACCCGTGTCCTCCGCCTGGAGGTCCTCCGGCTGGGGGTCCTCCTGGCGGAGGTCCTCCTCCATTCGGTGGTCGACCTCCTCCCGGGAATCCTCCTCCGGTCGGGCCTTGGCCTGGGAATCCGCCTGGGAGTCCTCCTGGTGGTGGTGGTGGTCCTTCCGGTGGATCTGGGTGGTCTGGTCCTATTGCTCTGAAGAGGGCTGCGTCGTCAGCCGTCATGCGGTGTCCGGTGCTAGGGTTGATAGGGTTGAGGATGGCTTCGGCTTCTTCTCTGATGTGTTGTACTTCTTCCATTGCTTGTGTTTCGGTTGCTGTGGCCATAGGGCTTCGAATGTGAATCTCTTCTGGTACTGTGATTTGCAGTGACTCAGCTATGTGTGCCAACAAACTTGAGTCGTCTCCTGTTCCTGGTCGTATTTCACTTTCCGTGGCCGTGTGTTCTTCTACTGGTTCTTCGTGACTTGATTCCGAGGGTGCGCGTTCCCTGGGTGCTTCTTCTTCTTCGCTACTGCTGCTGTCGCCGTCTAGTGACCCCCAGTCATCTCCGTGAAGTTCTCTGGAATCGATGTCGCAGCGGTAGTGTCTTCCCGCTGGTCTAATAACATCCCACCGGTTGTCTATAGGGTTCCACATAATTTCCGTCCAGCAGAAGTTGGAGTAGTTGAACTCAACTGGTCGGTATCTGATTGCCTCTCCTGGAAAGTCTACGAAGTAGCCGGTGTCTCCTCTATATTCTCTCCACCTGGCTGCGCCTAGGAATCATCGCGGTACTGATCGTTCTCCTCTGGTTTCGAGGTTGTAGGGTCGAAAGTTTCTCCACTGGTCCCTAGTAGTGAACGCCACGGTTGGTGATCTTGGTCTTAATGTAACGCTACCACGGCGTTTAGCTCGACTTGAGCTTGCAGGAGTGCATTCACTACTTAGCTAGTCGCGGATGTCCTCGCAAAGTCTTGATAATACCGTAGAAAACGACTAAAGCGATCCACAGTATGCGCCCAGTTAGTACTAAGGCAACTCCGACTTGTCGTGTCGAAAGGGCCAGATTCCTAGACTCGAAGGTCAGGACTAGAGACAAGGTTTCCTTCTTTAGGAGCGAAGGGGGACTTCGAGAGTTTTCCCTCAAGAGTAGAAGATGAGAGTGGTATTCTGAAGAAGACCAAGATGGCGTATCTTGGTCTCCTAGGGCCACTATTTATACATATAAGAGGTAGCTTTAAAGCCCCTCTACGAGTCCGATAATCCTATAGCGTAAGTAGCTCGAACCCTACTATCACTATCCTAGTAATGAGTCATACTAGCAATCACATGCTAGTACAACGTGTGGTGACTAAGTCCATGACTAATTCCTACTTACTATCGTAGTCATAACCGTATAGTAAGAGATCACCTCGACTTTGTATCGTACTCCTGTCCATAAAAGTCCCATCCGTGACAACAGCCGAACGAGTCTCCCGAACCCGCTAAGTCATGAACGTCACCTCACGAGTCCAAGTCAGACTAACGCAGTGGTAGCGTTACAATTCACAAGGGAAATGGGGAGAGAAGTCACGGGGATCCCTCTTGGTCTTGAAGGGATATGCCGGAGCTAGTTCACTTAGAAGTCCTGTAGACTCCTAGTACAAGAGACAAGTTAAGAGGTGGTATTGGAAGAAGACCAAGATGGGGATCCTGGTCCGTAGTACTACGAGCTTAAATACACATAAGGGAGCTAGTTCTAGCTCCGCTCGAACTTGTATGTAGCCAGTAGCGTAAGTAGCATAAATCCTAGGACAGGGATCCTAGGAATCAGTCATCCACAATGTAACACTAATACTGTACAACAATAGAACTCGGAGGCAGACGCATAAGACGTATCACGTACAACAATAAGAATCATCAGTCAGCCGAAACACAAGGTGGATAAGATCTGAAGTCCATGACACATTACTACTGACATACCGAGTCATCACGAATACGTCAGAGTTCACAACCGGGTCGGGCAGTCCGAGAACGAAACGTAACAATTACACTCTGTCTTGTCTAGTGGTTTACTCATCTTGCCTCCAATCACCATGTAGAACTGTACAGTATAAGTAGAGCAAGTAGTACTGTCTGTATTCCTCATCTCAGCTTTGAAGAATCCCAGCCTCTCTTGTCTTGTCTCTGGCTCAGACCATGTGAACTTGGGCTTGCTTAGCTAAGTGAGCAGTCTTGAACCCTTGTCCCTGGATATTGACTTGGCCATATTTTGGCCCAAAGACCTTGACTTTGCACTTGTTGTATACATGTCTCTGAACCCTCAGCCCTTAGCTCTAAGTGTAAACAACCCAGCTGGATTGTAACACTGCTGCTTGCCAGCAGAGGATGGTCCAAAGGGCTGTCCAGCTTCTGTTAGTGAGTCTTCATTCTCATTGGTGGTTGTAGTTCATGTGATCTATTACGTAATGTAACAAGAGTGCGAGCCGTTTTGACAAGGATGAGAAAACATGTGTTGCAAAAAGGGAAAATGTTTGCTAAAAATCTCTGTCAAATCTCAATATTTAAAACAAAAATTTGTACATGTTGTAACTACAGATGTACACTTCAACCCTTACTGTATAGATTATTGTTTTTTAATGATGTAGGAGAGGAATTTGGAGGGCGAGGAGAGTGGGCGAGTGGCTGCTGATATAAGGGGGGATGTTTCTGGTGTGACCGTGACCGCTACCTTAAGAGATGAATAAGAGACAAGCGTCAATTGTTCCTGATGACATCAGAACCAACCCGTTTGCAGACCCATCATTCTTGCAGTAATTAGATGGTGTGTGGTCTTTCATTGCTACGCTAGGCCCGCACTGTTTTGCCTGAGCTCAACCCATGGGAATTGCAGATCATTTCTTTGCCCTAGCTGCTTGCAAGTTGGTTGCAATTTGGGTTTTGCGCAGCTCATCAACCGCGCCTTTCTGTCTAGGCCCAGAAACTGGGTCTGGTGAGCGACCTGGGCCCAAGGAACACCATCAAGTCGTTCACGTAGCGCTTCTTTTCATTTCACACCCCCGGAATTACGTCGGAGGCTTCTTGCCGCAATCCGTAATCCACACCGCGCCGCAGATGTTCGTTCCCACACGTCTCAGGCTCACGCAGGTTTGTGCTGGCTTCTGCCCCATTCCCCCCCCCCCCTGCGTGTGCGCTCCAGGCGGGAGCGGGCCTGGTGCTGAGAGCGGCGACCAGCGCAGAGACTGTGGGCCCGAACCATGTCTTTTGATCCCCCCAAAACGCATTAATAACATAAAGCTCACCCGTTGATGTCAGTGGCGCTTCTTTGTGCACGTCAGTCAATGATCACGCATCGCAGATCGAGTTTCTCTCCCCCTTTTGTCAGCTGATCGTCTTGGATTCAAAGCGAAGCCCCTCTTCTGCGACGGTACAGTGGTGATGATCACTGCGGATCACGCACGTCGTGTTGCTGCACCAGTAGGGAGATCACCTCATCATCATCGGATCTAACTGCAGACCTGGGAGATTTCGACTTCGCCGTTCCCGCGTGCCTCATCAGCTGATTGAAAACCATCGGGTCGGAGAGTGGGGTGGAACCGGCATGGGGACGCACTCGACCAAGCTGCCAGGCGCAGGCGTTTTGTGGGGCGGGGGATGCTGGGCTTGGGGTGGGCAATAGGAGCAACTCGCGTGGACTGACTGACACAACACGCGGCAGCAAAATAAGACACGATTCGTATAGGCATTGGTGTACCGTACTTTGGTATCCGCATGAAGGGTTAGTTTAGTTATAGTGAGTACAATATAGTAAATCCCAACGTGGAAAAAAAAACATAGCAGTGAAATTCGGAGCGTGAACGCGTGAACAATGATGACGTCCTGGACAATTCTGCGATACATGCGGTAGGGTCGATGCGCATTAAATAAAAGATAGTGTGATGAAAGCATATCAGAGCAAAGCGAGTGCAAGATGACGAAAGGTGGGGGTGAGTATAGCGCCGGAGGTCAAATAATCGAGGTCATAACTGCCTCCAGGATTACGCCTGGTATACGCACGGCCGAGTGATCGCTTGGCCATGAGCGAAAAAGCCTAACCACTTGGCCCCATGACGAGGGACACGGGTGAGATCGGTCGATGGGCGCCGTGCTAAACTCGAGGTTCGCAGACCGGCACTAGCTCGGCGCCGTCTGACTGAGGGTATTTGTGAACAAGAAGCGGAACATGCGAGCCTGGAAAACCCCCCCTCCCCGTCGGTCAGCCCTAGCTCCACTGGTCCAAATCCTCGGAAAGAACTCACTCTTTCACATAGGGGAACTAGGAGTGCAAGAATTGAAACCGATTCGAGAAAAAGTCCAATCACAAAAGCTCCTTCACGCTCTCCAACAGCACCTTGGGCTTAACCAGCAATGTGCTCTCCAACAGCTCTGCCCTGCTCCGCGTGGCGACTGCCTCTCCCCCCTTCATATCTAGGTACGAGGGCTGTCGCTCCTCCTCAACCTCCCCCCCCTTTCTCCGCTTCACCACGGACAGTCCGAAGGCGACCGTGCATAGCACGCCGCACGCCTCATTCCCGTACCCAGCGTACATGTTCTCCATGACGGCAGAATCGAACGCTCGACAGCTGGGCCAGACACCGCCAGCACGGCCCTTGCCGCGAGCCGACGGGGGCCACAGACGGGCTCTCGACTACGATCTCGAACCATGCGCTGCTCACGCCCTCGCGAAGTATACGCGCGAGCGCTTCCGCCCGCTCGGTGATGTGGGACACAGCGTCAGCCAAAGCGCGCACGGAGTGGCTCGCGGTGTGTCCCGCGCTCCTCGGTGCATCCGGCGAGGGAAAGTATCGCAAGGATGCCACTGATGTGGCCTCCGCGAGAGGACGGGTCATCGAGGGAGCTCGCCGATGCGTTCGATGGTGTCCGGGAGCGCGGCATCGGGAGTGCGAAGAGGCGCTGATCTGGGGTATTGTTTGCCGTAGACCCAGGTGTGGGGTATGGAGGGAGAGATATGGGAGAGATAAGGGAAGATGACGGAAACGAGCCAGGATAAGCTGGGGCGGGTGCGCTGTAAGCCGATAACGCGCTCCGTGCATACATGTGGGTGAGTGTTCGCCAACGGGAGGTCGTCGCTTGCGGTTCTGCTTCGGTGTTAGCGCCGTCGGATCAAGTACGATATGCTGACGAACGCCTACCAGATGACTGCATCTCGCGGAAGATATCGTTCAAGAAGCGGTCAACCTCAGGGGAAACTCCGGCGCAGAAGGCATCGAGAACCTGTTGGCAACACCAGACCTCCCAGGCTTGGATGGCCAATTGCACTACAGTGGGGTCGTTCTCGTGATCGCCCTCGCGCAAGAGCGCGAGCATGCCATCGCCGATAGCATCGCGGACAAGATCGCAATGCGACTCCTTCCACGAACCAGGCGTGCAGCGACCCAACGGGAATTCGTCGGATACTGCGGCTGCGAGCTGAAGGATCTCGGTGTTGAGGTCGTGCACGGCCTGGATGATCTGCTGGCCGGAGAAATCGTCGGTCTTGGTGAGGAATGATTTGAGCGTCTTGAGTTCCTCCCCACTGGATTCTAGCGTTCGCACAGAGCTGGCCAGCTCGGCATACAAAGTGCGGAGTTTGTGGATTTCGGTGGCCTGGGCTTGACGAGCCGCGCAGGCCTGTGCCAGTTCTACAGAGAGCTGGCCCTTCTGGGAAACAAGGAGAGTGTTAGCGGAGCGCTGATGTTCCAGCTCCATTTTTGTGCTCGAAAAGTCGGCCTGCATGTGCTCGAGCTGGCGCTGGAGGGAGAGGACTTGCTCTTGAAGTCTGTTGTTGAACGTTTCGAGGTGCTTTACTCGAAGTCGATCGGCGTCTGTGGCACGATGGGTATCAACGCCATGGGAAAGTGGTCGGTCGTGGCGTTGACCGGGTCTACGAGGGGCGGGCATCGGAGGGTAGTATGGTGCTGTTGTGGGTAGATCGTAGGAGCTGTCGTCGCTCTGATCGTCGTCGGATGGATAGTTGTCTTCAAGGCGAACAGAGGGCTGGTACAACGAAGCAATGAAGTTCCACAGGGCGTTCATTGTCTATGATGCGTGCTAAGCGGGGTTCACACGTGAACCAGGTCCACAAACATTTACGTTTGTAAATGGGCCTCGAGCGGGGGTTGAAGGTTGCTACGCGGTGGGGAATTGGTCGGGGGTATAAAAAAAACAAAAGGAAATTTTTTGGCAAGTTGAATAGGATGGACGTTATCGTAGGGAGAAGGGGGAGGACTGTTGTCAATTGTTGACTGCGGAAGAACAAGACGGAAAGCGACCGGGTTAGGGCATCTTTAGGGGACGAATGACCAGCGGAGCCAACGTGGCGTCGCGTGTGAGGGTGTGTCTGCCTCGTTGAAGCCTCGTGTCTTTGAGACATGACACCAGAGATCGCCTGAAATGCTGTCACTCAACTACGCTACTCACGCTTATCTCACCCTTCTTCTCACTCAATCCTCCTCCCTCTTGGTTGATCCCTCTGCTGCTCATCCCCATCTGAAGCACGTCGGGCCAGTGAGACTCTTCCAAACTCGATCCGCTCTGATTCCTCACCACCAACGGAAAGGTTGGTCAACTTCCAGACATTCATCTATTTTCAGTGCCAAAGACAACGTGGGAGCACTCGTCCGCGGCAATCATCAGTGCCCTTCGTCAGACAGATGGCGTTCTAAAGGTGGATATCCAAGAACCCCGAGTGAGAGCGAAGAGAGGTCAGCTCTATACCCTCAACCCTGACGCCTATGCCAACTTATCAACCTTTTCACAGACCAGCACGACTTTTGAAGGGCGTCCTCTAGTGAGGTGGCTTTTCCCCTCACCTCTGCGATGCCTCTCGACTCTTCTGCTTACGTGTCTATCGATCGTTCCCGTGCCTTTCCCTGTCTAAATGTACCGTTCTAGAATATCACTAGGAAAGGTCTTCTTCTCGGAAACTGTCTGGAACTGGCACGGCACACCTGAACGCCTAATCAGGATATACCGAAGTTCTAGCTCGGCATCGTCTCTGACACCTACGAATGTTTCGAAATAAGTCTGGATTGGGTGGCCAGCGCTTAACTCTGTAAAATGGGTTCACGCATGTCGGGACGAGGAGAGTCACTGTGTTTCATTACCGTTGAGAGAGGAGAGGCAGGGCGTGATTAATACTCAGCCACCGTATGAAGTGGCTCTGGGTATGTCACAAGACAAGTGACGTCATTTAAGACAGGACTGGTTGGTGTAAGGTTTCTCCCCAATAACTTTCTTTGAACAAACGTCGAACAACCCACAACTCGCAAGACAGCCATGACAGCCGTTGTAGTTCGCAGCATCTTCAGAAACGGCGCTCACTCCCTCGCCCGCCCTACTGTCACCGCCACATTCACGAGCTCCAGGAAGGCTAAGTAAGTCAATCGCCTATCCTACGCTTCTTTGGCTTTGCTTACGCTGATTATCTTTCTAGCCACGCATACAGGTTCGTACTTGCGCGCAAATCGCTGATCTGCGTTCACCGCACTTATATTTACTTATCAGTACCAGCACTATGCACGACAATGATCCGGAGGTAGATGTTTTTCGTCCTACCTATGTACGGCATTGACTCGGTTATATGCGTAGGTTCTGGAACGAGAGAAGCGGCGTAATTTGGCCCGTCACCCCTATCAGACTTCGTCACCTCTCGACCACTCGCCTGGATGGAACGAGAATCTTGCCACGACATCAGAGGCTAATGTCAAGGTAATTCAGTCCTATCTAATAGCCTCCTATCACTCACACGTGACACAGGCCGACCAAGATGCGAGCTCCGTCGAAGACCTCGCTTCCCGCACCGTTACTCATCTGAAGGCAAAAGATTACCCAGAGGAAACAGTGGCAGCGACGGACGACCGTGACGAGGTTTCTGGGCCTCTTCGATCGGCACCCGGGACTACCGGTGTCATTGACATCGACGACGCTTACGAAGAAGAGATTAAAGAGCAGGAAGGCGCTTGGACCCATAAGGTCAGGCGCGAGCATGTCGAGCATTCCAAGGTGAGATGACCTCCAGTAGGATGTTATCATACCGTCTCATGCTCCTTCGCTATCGCAGGTCCGACGTCCCTGATTTTCGCCGACCTCCCGTGGGATCCTTTCAAGTAAAAACAGCGGGACTGAGTAGGTTTCCCTGCTCTCCTTTGTATTCCCAGTGATCGGGTCCTATAACCGCTATGCGCATGGTGAATGAGCATATTCACTCGGATCTCATAACTTGGTTCAGCCTATCGATTCACATTCGTTGCCGTCGTGGGGATGTGAAAGGACGTTTTCTACGTCCGCTTTATTTCAGTATCTAGTCTTCTTCCTTCCCTTTGTAAAACAAGGTCCATTGCCCCATAAATAATACGGAGACTCAGACAAATCGTGACATCGTAGTGTCGGCTGGGGGTTGATGATGGTACCTCTGTATTCGTCGTGCCACGGCGATGTCTTGTAGCGTGCCACATAAAAGACGACCGTGGAATAGATTTTTCAGGAGAAAGGTATATTGGTGAGGCGATTGAGGCTACAAGAGGTAGTTGGGTCGTGTTGTATGTACAATACGCGGTGAGGCCGTGCGATGTGGTTACTATTTGAAGATGACAATCAGCTCATCGTAAATTCATGGCATAGGCGAGAACTTACCAAAAAATAGTCCGGGACGCGCCGTGAAACCAGCGGCTCGCCAGCCCGTGGAGCAGGGTCAAATTGTAGGCTAAGGTGTCGTACGAACGATCAGTCACATGAGCACACAAAGAAGAGAAAAACGCGAAACGAACAAGCTGTAAGATAATTTTTCGTCGATCTCCATGATCGCGGCCTGATTACCGCAGCGGTAGCAGTAGTTCGGAGCGCTGAAAATTGTTACCACGTTGCGGTCCTGTCCCCAATTGTATCCTATGCCAACCAAAATATTTCAGCATCGATATCCATTTCAAGACGAGTTAATGGCCCCACTCACCCTCCATGACGAGCTGATGCGCACGCGCGACGAGTGTCAGCCCGTTGTTGTGATTAAACGCCTCCGAGATGTCCTGCCCGAAGGTGTACCCTGCCCCTCGCGGCGAAATGCCCCATCCGCAGCGATCGTCAGGGTCAGACCAAAGGAGATCACACATGGGCCCTTCATGCGGGACCTCTTGCACACGGTCAATGGCTCTGACATGATCGAGGGTGTCGATGGAGGGAGAAAGTCCTCCGTGAAGGCAAAATATCTGTGTTACGAGTGGGTCAGGGTGCCATCAAACCCACGATGACAAATCACGCATCATCGGGTCGCACAGTGGGGAAGTGTAGCAGATGCAGGAGAGAGAAACGTACTTGGTTCTCGATGAGTGCAGTTAGGGGGAGAAAATCGAACAGGTCGGTGAAAAATCGCCATACGTTGGCGTTTCCGTACTTGCGTAAACATTCGTCGTAAAAGCCGTAAACTTGTGTGATCTGCCGACTCTCGTGGTTTCCCCGGAGGATCGTTACGCGGTCGCGGTAGCGCAGCTTCATTGCAACAAGGAGGGTGACGGTTTCGACAGAGTAGTATCCTCGGTCGACGTAATCACCCATAAAAAGATAGTTGGTATCGGGCGAAAGTCCACCGATACGAAAGAGCTCCGAGAGATCGTGCTATACATCGGGTGAAGAATGAAGATACGTAAGAGGCGGCAGGCTACGACATCCGGATGTACGATGATGTCGAGCGAAGGGACGTTACGCACGAATTGGCCATGGATGTCACCGCAAACGGTGACAGGACACCTTACGGGCTGTACATTCGATTCCTCCATCAATATCTCTCTTGTCTGGAGACATGAGACGAGGCGAAGAAAAGAGTCCGAGTAAGAGGCGGGCCGTTATCGTCGGGGATAGCAAGCTGCGCACCTTGTCGCACAGCTTCTTTACATCCGTCTCTGTAAGCTGTTTGCATTGGCTGAGCTGCTGAATCCATCCGTCGACTTCGTGTTCCATGATAAGAGTAGCGTGCAAATATCAGTTTGAATCTAAGCACAAGAGCGGGCAGCGCACTGCGGGACTCGAGGGTCACGCTTTCGGTCACTGTCACGCACCCTCCTCATCAAGCACAAGCACAAATGGCTGAGCATCAGGCTGTCTACGCTACAGACGAGGTATTACCCTTCGTTGCCCACCACAATATCTTCTGATCTGTATAGTACGGTCGTCCGTTTATTATCCTCAGGGAGCAATCCAAAAAGACTCGCGCGCATGGTCTTGAGGCGATCAAGGTTAGCGCGCGTCATTTTCCATGCTACGCGTATTCAAACATTTCACAGTCCCACATCTTGGCCGCAAGAACGGTGGCCAACATCATCCGCACGTCTCTCGGGCCAAGAGGTCAGTGTCTCCTCTGTTTATGCGCCAATGGAATCATTCATCTGTCGCAGGCCTTGATAAGATACTCATCTCGCCAGATGGGGAGATCACCGTCACGAATGACGGGGCAACGATCTTGAGTCAGATGGAAGTGGAACACCAAATAGCGAAGCTCCTCGTGCAGCTTTCGCGAAGTCAAGACGACGAAGTTGGAGACGGTACCACTGGCGTCGTCGGTGCGTCTCAGGTCGGCCATCAGGTGACTCTCCTAATACTTCGTAGTTCTCGCCTGGTGCTCTCTTGGAGCAAAGTGAGGCGCTTATCGAACGCGGCATTCACCCCATCCGGATCGCAGACGGCTTCGATCGTGCGTGCGCGATTGCAGTGAATAACCTCGACCGCATAGCAGACACGATCGAGTATAGCAAGACCAACACAGAAAACTTGCTCAAAACCGCCATGACCAGTCTCGGTAGCAAAATGTTTGGTCCCGGAACTTTTGTTTATCGCGCACGGTATTGATGTCTGTCGCGTAGCGTATCCAAAGAACACAAACAGTTCGCGCAAATCGCCGTCGACGCGGTGTTGCAAGTCGCCGATCTGGAGCGCAAAGACGTCCTGTTTGACCTCATCAAGGTCGACGGCAAAGTCGGCGGATCCCTCGCGGACACACAGCTCATCAAGGGCGTGCTCATTGACAAGGACATGTCACACCCACAGATGCCGAGTAGGGTGGAAGACGCACGCATCGCCATCCTCACCTGTCCGTTCGAGCCCCCGCGACCCAAGACGAAGCATAAGCTTGATATCACGAGCGTCGAGGAGTTCAAAAAGCTCCAAAGTTACGAAAAGGAGAAGTTTTTGGACATGATCAAGCGCGTACAGGACTCGGGCGCGAACTTGGTTATTTGCCAGTGGGGCTTCGACGACGAGGCGAACCACCTGTTGATGCAAAACGACCTCCCAGCCGTCAGATGGGTCGGCGGTCCTGAGATTGAGGCGAGTGGTTATGTCACAGCGTTCCAGTTCGCAACCAATTGTGATTTTCCCCAGCTGATTGCCATCGCCACCGAGGGTCGCATCGTTCCTCGATTCGAGGACTTGACACCAGAGAAGCTTGGAAAGGCGGGGGTGGTTAGGGAAATAACGTTTGGAACTACGCGGGATAAGATGATAATCATCGAGGAATGCGCTAACACTCGTGCCGTGACCATCTTTGTCCGTGGGAGCAACAAAATGGTGCGCGGTATTCCCTGCGACGTCGTTCTCGGGGTATTCATCATCACCATTGCTCAGATCGTCGATGAGGCAAAACGTGCCCTGCACGATGCCATCTGCGCCGTTCGCAACCTCATCAAGGACAATCGTGTCGTATATGGCGGTGGCGCCGCGGACGTCAGCTGCTCGCTGGCTGTACAAAAAGCTGCCGACCAAATTCCGTCAATCGAGCAATATGCTATGCGCGCTTTTGCGTCTGCGCTGGACGCCATCCCACTCGCTCTGGCAGAAAATAGTGGCCTGTCGCCGATCGAGACGCTTGCTGAGGTGAAGAGTCGTCAGGTGAAGGAGGACGACTCGACACTAGGCATCGACTGCAACGGACGAGGAAACAATGGTGAGAGCTTTTGCCGATTGATTACATAGCGGCAGTGCTTTATTTTTTATTAGATATGAAGAAGCAGTTCGTGTACGATCCACTGATCTCCAAACGACAACAATACCTTCTCGCGACACAGGTACGTGTCGACATCGCGATTTTTCTGGTCAGTTGGGTTTACTCCCTCGGATTTGCAGCTGGTCCGCGCAGTCTTAAAGATAGGTTTGTTCTTTTTGCTCTTCTTTGCCGGCCGTCGTCTCACCCATTCCTTATCTCCCCCCAGACGACGTTATCATCGCTGGGCAAGTAGAGTGAAGTTAGTTTGTATGATATATACAAAAGACAGAAGCAGTAATCCACACATATCCTCCAATGGGCGTATTCCCGTCACCTTGGGGCGTGAACGTGAGGTGGGCAGTTGGCGATAGACCTCGGGCGTCATTACTCGCTACATCGTCCTCGGCACTATTTCGCTCTTTATCCATACGGGGTGTCCCGCGTGAATCGCTTGCACCGAGTCTCGCCTCAACAAGCGGCTGACACGTCGATGCGGAACTCGACCGAGCCTTGCTTGTCCTGCTGACCATTGTTGTTGTTTCGAGAAGCTGTGAAGGGGGCATTCCCACCTGAACACGGCATAGGCTTCATCCGACGTGTACTTTGCGATAGTAGTGCGGGCCCGAGGACTACCCCAGGGCAGGGAGAAACTGCCTCATGTCTGACGCCTGCTCGGACAGCCATTTTTTAAGCCATTCGAATTCCTCCATCGATTCTCAGATTCCCCCAAGTATTATAACGGCTCAGCGAATGCGAACATAGCCGAACCCGAAACCGTCCGAATCTGTGTCAGACTTAGATGAACTAGCTGCCTTTACCCGTTCATCCGAAGTAGGGTCACTGAGTGGACAGTGGCTTACGACAGGAGATTCATCAATGTACCTCATTTAAATCTGCACAACTGTGGGGACAGCGGAATGGTACTACAAAGGTATAAAGCTCGGTACTTCTGTCGTGCGTTACTGTTAGTTTGTCGCTCAAAGGTCAGCGAACTTGTCCGTGGCCTAAGAGACAATTGAGTTTTATCCAGGCAATGGAGCATGAAAAACCAGGATGCCTCACCTCGACCAGGAGCTTCGTGGTCCCCGGCTCGCGAGAGGAGTGGCCGGCATCTGGAACGACGCGCAGAGTGATCTCGGGCCACGCTTGCTTGAGCGCATAAGCGGTGGTCGCCTGTGGGGAAGTAAGTCACACCGTAAACGACGGGGACGTCCGATATTCCGTTTCAGAGACATACCGGGCACACAACGTCATACCGCCCTTGCACGGCTATCGTTGGGATATGGCGACTGTGCGTGCGTGAGTGAGTGGTTCGGACTGTTTCGGCAGGTGAGAGGGCTCCTCACATCTTATCGATCTCTTGTCGGTCGAGTAGCTGTCCCTCCCGCATGAAACCATCATTTACAAAGTAATGATTCTCGATGCGGGCAAAGGCGCTGGGGGATCGGGTGAGCAAACACTAACAAGGAGCCGTAAGGGGAAAAAAAAAACGAACTTTGCCCAATCGTCCTCCTCTGCAGCAGCGACGTGGGCAGGATCGATGTAAAGCTTCGAAGTCGACATCCTATAGTACATCGTGTCAATAAAGCAGCTCACTCAAGGGTGCAAGGGTCGGGCGTACTCCCACTTGGACCAGGCCCTCGCCGCCTTGAGGCGGGTTTCGTTGTCTGTAGAGTTCAGTCGGGAGTGGTAAGCTAAGATCAGGTCCCCTCGCTCGGACTCGGGAATCGGCGCCAAGTACTCCTGCCTAACTATGTTGTGAGGAGAAGGAGGGGAATGATAAACCGCGTTCGGAGGCTCACCAGGCTTCCGGGAACAGGTGAGATGCGCCCTCCTGATAGAACCACTTCAGCTCGCTAGAGATTCGAGTGATGATAAATAAGCGCGATGAAGGAGCGACTCTCTGAGTGCAGGTGATAATGGACCCACCTCTTTCTCAGAGTGAATATGCCACTAAGAACATCATTCAGTTAGCGGAGAGGGCCAAGAAAGAAAGAAAAAAACAAAAAGGAGAGTGCACGGACCGTAGGACCAGGGATTTAACGCGGTCGGGGTGAGACTTGAGGCGGGAAAAAACGTTAGGGCAGGATCGATCAAAGCTTCGCGGGGCACTTACTTGCGCATAAGCCAGGGAAAGCGTCGAGCCCTGATATACAAGTATTAAAACCTGTACGATTGAAGAAAAACGCGAAGCTTTGCGCACCCATGATCCCCCAAAGACGTGCCATTTCTCGATCTTGAGGTGTTCGCGAAGACGCTCGATGTCCTTGACCAGGTCCCAGGTCGTGTTCTCTTCGAGGGATGCACTCCTACAAAAACACACAACACACAAAAAGGTCGGTGGAGGGCTCAGAGCTCGTGGCTTGTGGGGTCAAACGCACGGCGTGGACTTTCCGGCTCCACGCTGATCCAAGAAGATCACCTGCAAACGACGGCATTTAGAGGAGCGAGGAAGGGCGAAAGGGTGGGTGAAAGCCCCGACCTTGTACTTCTCGGGATGGAAGAAGCCGCGATCTTTCTCGTCGCATCCTCCGCCGGGACCACCTCCGTGAGAGGTTGAGTAAATACAGTCTTGATCCGAATGGGCGATAGCGCCCAGATGATGTCTCACCGTGAAGGAAAATGACTGTTCGCATTCGCAAGTGAGCGAAGGTGGGGGACTAGCAGCTGCAGAGACGCACCTGGAGCTCCGTTCTTTTTCCCGGAGACTTCATAGCTGTCCTCCGTGTCAAATGGGTGAAAAGGTCTCAAAGCATGGTACTGTACTAACTGCAGAGAATGTATGTTGGAAACCTTGAGTTTTCCCGTTTCGAAGGGAGCAGAGTATGAATAGACCATCGTGGGTGGTGGTATAGGTTGAGCGGTGAAGCTACGATAAGACTGGCTAGTCCCACAGTGCAAGCTGGATGATCCACGGCTGATCCTGATCCCACTGATCAATCTCGCGACAAGAGCCTGAGAGCCTCGACGTCCCAAAAGATTCATGACTGCCTTATGCAGCAGCCACCAATGCCGTCATGTGTTTTGACCATACATTAAAATGAAGCTAGTGTTCATCTCTACGTGCAACAAGCGTGAGGGTGACTCTAAGTCTAAACAGCAGTGGCCATGTTAACAACTTCTGCATCTGCGTCTTGCGGCGCGTCGTCGGGGTCATCGCTGCCAGCAGGAGAGCCCTCCGCTATCGGCTCGGTAGACGAACCCACTCCATTGGGTAGTTTATCCGCCGTACCCTCAGGTTCAGCATCGGGACTGGCATTGCCTGCAGCTGGTGAAATGTCTACGACGTCTTCTGACTTGTAATCCCATTCGTCACAACCAACGCGCGCGCCAAGCTTCCGCCAGCGTGCCATATGTTTCGCTTTGATCTCGGCACACATCTGGACGAACGGTTGCCAGTACTTCTCGTGGTCCCAGACAAAGTTGCGCGAGCCGCCCCAGCCACCGTCCTTGAAAAGCTCGTCGGGAGTGAACAAGCCATCTTCGACAGGCTTGGGGTTGAATTTCATCTTGTTGCGCGTGATGGGGTCGATAAACGGGCTGATGATTTTGAAAAATGCGTTGATTAGAAATGGGACGTTCAAGATCAACGAAGCACCCAGGCGTTCGGGGTAGTGCATTTGCAGGATATTCAAGACCTGATATCAAAGTCAGCGACTCTGCGCACTGCCTAGGGACCTTCCAAAATAAATACCGACCAATTTCGCTGTCCCAAGCGATGGGTTCTTCGCCTTGTCAGCAAAATTGATCATCAACACAATAGATCTTTAGACGTTACAGGTGAGTCAAACCAACAGGGGAGAAAGATGAGAGACTCACTCGACGCTTGGACCAGTGAGCTCCAACGCACGCTCTAGCACCCAGAACGTATGCTGTATCTGACGGGGGGATTCCTCGGTATTTTGACGGCTGGGAATCATGTACAGCGCAGGCCTACGAAGCGTGTCGTAACCGAACACGACTTGTTTCCCCGTTACCGCCTTTGCGGAAACGTGTGTTAGTCAGTTCGGGTACCGCGAAAACTGTGGACCTACCTCAGGCTCGACTAAGTCTGCCGAGAGGTCGTAAATGCCAAATTCGCGCCTCCACTTCAGCGTACCCTCCAGCCTCTCAATGGCGGCCTTTGCGGAATTCCATTTGGTAGCGCGCAAATAGCTATTTGGTCCGCTTTAGCCTGTGCAGCTCGAGAACGGATAGATGCTTACCGCAACATGCAGTCATTAGACTTTTCGTAAAAGACCCAGGGATGAGTTCACGTATGTGATATCGAAAAACAACTTACGAGCCAGAATTTCTCCTCTTCCAGAAGCCCGCCGCTTCTCAATACCGGGTATCTTGTACGCCTCGCTCCGGAAGTGCTCCAGCACCTTCTTGAGCATCTCTGCTTGCGCGGTGGACAGCTCAGCCGGTGCAGGCTTTTCGTTTGGCGGTGGTGGAGGAGGGTACGCGGCGTAATCTACGCCCGCGTTCCCATTTTCAGATCCGGGGACAGAGCTAGCTGCCATGAGAGTTCAAGGTGCAGCGCGCGTGTTTTTTTTTGGGTGCAGGGGTAAGCGGGAATAGGAAATGAAAACGAAAACGAACGAACATGACGTTGTACGCGTGTCAAAACAATTCATCCATTCAGGCAACCGGGACTAGTACTGTATGCAGGTATTTGTACAAGATCTCTAGCTAATTTGTAGGTCAGGGCAAGGAATACTGACGACGCAACGACAGCAAAATAGATTATAAAAAGACGGACAAGGTATTAGCGGGTAGTGGAAATGAAAGCAGAGCAAAAACGATTCGTAAGTGGTCATGAGGTATGTCATACATGCTTGGTTTATGCAGTCTCAGCGTCAGCTCCCAGCTTGTCCTCCATCTCGTCAAGCTTCTGTCCGTGCACGCGGAAGCGATAAAGGCAAGTAAACTCCTTGCCCCAATTGCTCAGCACCCGCAGCACGACGATGCCAAAGTCCAGCCCCAGGCCGCGGATATCCTCGTCGACGGGGAACGTCTGCACAGCATTCGATGCGTCGACATCGTACTCGAATTGCGCAATGCGCAAGTATTTGCTCGAGTGGGGGAGGCTCATTGGCTGCGTCGGGACTTCCAGTCCAGCTTCGATCCGAGCAGCTTCCCAAGCAGCCACCTTGTCGAGGTTCTGCGCGCCCTCGACAAAACCCCAAACCTCCATTTTACGCGGCGCGGAGCGCATGTCCCAGGCGACATCGCGTGCGACATGGTCAACCGTAATCTCCTCAATGCGCACCGGGAGGGCAAGGAGGACACCGAGCTGTCCCTGATCGCCCACGAAAGGCCAACAGTGGCCATTGTGCGTCTCGTAGTGCAACGCCGTGATAGGCGGTCGTCCAATAGCGTATCCGTTTCCGGTGATGGTCGCAACGGCCTGTTGCCACAGGCCCTGTGGTACAATCTCAAGTGTGTCCGAGGTAAGGCTGGGGATGATAGACGCGCCGCTAGAGCTCAACGCAAAGTCTGCCTTTGCAATCGTATCTTTGGAGTAACGCGATACCGCAGTGTCGACGAGGTGCCCAATGAGCTCGGTCACGTCCTGCCCATCTGACGCCTTGATCGTCAGCGCCTTCTTTCCGGACGACGTAATCTTGTTCCACCACGCCGCACCAAGCAACGGCGCCACCAGTCTTGATTGAAGTTTTCCCAAGCTCGAGAGCTTCGCGCACGCCGCCCTCGACGCTGCCGACGCGTTCTTCAAGGGCAGATAATTTCGCGCGCGTCTCTTCATCGCTCTTGGGATCAGTGTTGGACTCGCGTCCAGATTGTTGTGCTGCGGAAACTATTGTTCGGAGGTTGTCAATTTCGTGACGCACAGCTTGTAGGCCATGACTCGCTGTGACGCGGTCTACGTTCCGGTCTTCAGCTGCACGGACGCTCTCTTTCTGCAGGCGTGATTCCAAGGCACCGAGTCGACCAGAAACATCGGACTGGCCACGTGCTTGGCTATCTATGCGTGCGCGAGATTGCTCGTTATCGAATGAAAGGCCTGCGAGTGCATTTTCCAGCGCTTGCAACCGGGTGGAGATTTCAGCGATGTTGCCTGCGGGTACCTCGGGGGCCTGATAGCGAGTCTCGTGGGATGGTAAGGGTGGGATATAGCTAGCAACGTTAAGTTTTCCAAGACCCAAGAAAGCGGTGTAAAGGACGGCTCCAACAACCAGCCACTTTAGTATCAGTGCAGGGTTGGAACGGCGTATCCAATGGGCAGGCTGGTTGAAAAGAGCATCGAAGGTCCTGCGTAGCGCTTGACCCACAATACTCGTGATCACGGTAAGGGTTCGGAAAAGGAAAAGGAGTAAGCTAGCGGATACCCGGAGCACCAAGTTCACGATCCTCCCGAGGAAACCACCAGCAGAGAAAGTACGACGCCGATGTTGTACTCGAAGTGGCTCGGAGGCGAGCTTCTCGGATTCGTCATGTTCATCTATGGAGTTGAGGCCCTGCTCGTTATTATCCAGCGCAGCGTCGGAGACGTCAGCTGGATCTCCGAAAGACGTAGGTGGGGGCGGGATAGATGGATCGCGAGGTGGGATAGATAGAGCGCGAGGTGGGATGGACGGAGCACGAGGCGGCGGGACGGATGGGGCACGAGGTGGGACGGATGGGTCGCGAGGAATTGAAGCTCGAGATGGGGGTTTTGGTAAGTTCGGGGGCTGGGAGAGTCGCTGAGACGAATGGATAGAACGCTAAACGGTTGGAATCAGTGCCAAGAGTCCAGGGATCATTTTCATGGATCGGCGCACCTGAGGACTAACCCTGCTATCGCTGCCGCTGTCCTCGTCCTTTTCTTCACCCTCTTCGCCTCCGTCTGTTTTGGCCCCTCTTTTCTTCCTCCGTCTCTTCTCTTGGCCGACGACGGGCAAGGTCGTCAACGGCCCAGTCATGTTCTTCTTGGACCTCCTTCTCCTTCGTTTCCCGTCGTCAGAGATGTCATCGTCCGAGTCTTCTAAATCGGATTGCGACGGACGGTACGCCTTGTTATCAACAGATATACGGCCGCGCTTGGGCAGAGCGGCATTGTTCGTCTTGCGCCCCTTGGTCGAAGCGCTTTGGTTCTGAAACTCACGCTCCTCAGCCTCGTAGTCATATGACTCATTATTGTGATGTCCGTTTTGGTTCGTTTCAGAGGGGCCAAGATCGGGCTCGGTTGAGCGTTGACGCAGGTAGAAGGCTGTGCGCTTCGCGAGGTCGACGACAGACTCTAAGGGGGTCTTGGCGCGTTCCTGACGTCCTTGAGATGCTTCGCCCGTATCTTCCCCTTCGGAATCGGGAACAAATCTGTGGGACTGTTGCTTAGAGAGTTTTGCAACGGCAGCAGCCGAGCGGGAGGGGGGTGGCCCTTTACGGGGAGGGGGATTGAGACGTTTATTGCTGGTTGACTGGGTTTCCTTCTCGTACTCGACAGAGGTGCTCCGTGGGACAATAGTGCGGGAACTTGATGCCCAGGAATCATTAGGGTTCAAAGCCATGGCGGCCTGGTGAATCGCGTTGGCGGCCTGAACAGAGGTGCCTTTGAGGGCCCAATTTGTCGGGTCAGGGTTGTCGTTGGTGACGTGGGGGCCGACGTTCGCCAGATTGGTGGGAATGGTGGTTGTCTGTTCGCGTTGTTTGAGGCGTGCGAAACGGGAGAGCGCAGAGTTGTCCTGACTGTCGTCTGCAGGGAGATGTGAAGAGTGTTCGGATTTGCTGAAATCGTCACGCGACGACGAAGCTGCTGATAAGGATTTTGGAGGGGAACGTGTTCCGAGCGTGGGCGCACTAAAATTATGACATCGGAGACAGACAGGTGTGGAATGGGGGATGAGGACACGTGGTGATGGGAAACGTGGATTAGGGACTCACCCGTAAGCGTAAGAAGTGGGAATTGAGCGTTCGGTGGCTGAAGTGGCGGTGAGAGGGCGGGTTAAGAAGTGGGATTGTTGTAGAGCAGAGGAGTTGTGTTTATTAAGAAAAGTGTGGTGATCTAGACGTCTGCCTTGACCGAGCGGTGTGCCCGAGAATGACATGTACCGATGTGGGCGCTAGATTGATGAAAATGAAACACGCGACTGAGGTGAGGGTGAGGTGGGTAAGAGCAAGAGTGAAAGCAGAGGAATTATAACCGACCTCGCGTTCCTCGCGTGTTGCTTTGTTTGCCAATCTGCCACAACGCCACCACGTGACAGCTACAAGTATAATACGCGCCAAAGATGCACAACACCATACAGTACATATACAAATTACAGTACCACTCTTATTTCCTCTTCTTCGCTCCTCCTTTCTTCTTCTTAGTCTTCACTGTGGCATTCCATTCGTCATCAGCCGCCTTCTCGACATCTTCTACACCTTTAGCTTCGCCTTCACCGCCTCCCTCGCCTCCTTCAGGCGAGTCGCCGGCTGTTGTCGGCCCAGCAGTGGCCGTGTCAGGTACGGGTGGCACATCGGTCTTGACCGTGAGGTGTTCCTTGGTATGGGTCCCTTCTTGAGAGGCTCCTTCCTGCAGTGCTCCTTCTTGTAGTGCTCCTTCTTGCGGTACTCCTTCTTGTAGTGCACCCTCTTGTGGTGCTCCTTCTTGTGGTGCTCCTTCTTGTGGTGCTCCTTCTTGTGGTGCTCCTTCTTGTGGTGCCCCTTCTCCTTGTGTCTCTGCTGGTGGTACCTCCGGAACAGGTTGCCACAGTGACTCACCACCTTCCGCAGAGGTGTTTTGCCCCGAAGCAGGATCGATGTTCGAACTATCACCCAAAAGATCTGTAGTCGATGGATTGACCGACTTGTTCGCCAATGGATCCCCCCCGAACCACGTCGAGTTGGACCTACTGTTATTACCCGTCGCAGAGCCCCATCCACCGGCACCCGTTGACTCGGTAACGGAGGGAGTGAGACTGGCTGCGGCGCCCCATACAGAAGTCGAAATCTTGGGCGTCGGAGGTTTACCTTTTCCGAAACCCCAGCCACCAAGAGTGGATGTCGCAGCTCCGAGCAGACTCCCACCCACCCCACCGAACGTGCTACCCAATCCAGGGAAAGAGAGGGATTCGCCCTGAGTTAAAGCTGGATCTGGAGAGAGAGGTGTAGCCGCGGTCTCATCCGGATTTGTTACGGCGAAACCACCAGGAGGATTAGACTGCCCCTCGTGTGGTGCCTCAGGATTACCCTGAGAAGTGACCGCGTCGTGAATGGGGTCTTCGTGGACAGTCGCAAGTGGTGACTGAGCTATCGATGGTGCTTTCGCTACCTCTGCAGCAGGCGCTTCTTCGGATCCACTGGCGCCCCATGCCTCGGCGGTAGGTTCTGTTGGCTTCGGGGTCTGTGTTCCCTTGGGCGTCGCTGCCTTACTCCCCACCTTGCTCGCTGTTTTGCTTGTTGCCCTGCTAGCTTTTCGGGACGGCGCTTTCGACTTAGTCTGAAACGAGAACCCATCCTCTTCAGCGGTAGTGGTCACGGCTGGCGCGGGCTCTGACTGCTCGGGCGCAGACACGTGTACTCCCGCATCCGCTGCAGGCGGTCCTGCTTCTACAGCAGGTACACTTGCCTCCGGCTCAGTGTTAGACGCTGCAGGCTCGATGGGCTGAGGTGTGGGGATACGTGAAGGTGGTTTAGGAGGCTGGGGCGACGCAGCGCGGGTTGGGGGCTTCGTCGGCACGCGAGAGACGGGTTTTGGTGTCCCGACAGCTTGCGTTTCAATTGGCGCTGCTTCTTGTTCAAGTATAATCTCACGAGGCTGGGGCGACGGCACGCGGGTTGGGGGTTTCGTCGGCACGCGAGAAACGGGTTTTGGTGTCCCAGCAGGTTGCGGTTCGCTTTGCACTGCTCCTGGCTCGGGTTCCGGTGGCGCTGCATGACCAGGAGAGGCCGTACCCAACACCGAGCCTCTGGGCGTCGCAACTGCTGGAGGCTGAGTCCCATTGCTATATATTGACAAACCTCTGGGCGTGCCACCTGTGCGCGGTGATACAGCAGCAGTAGGTATCCTTGATGAAGCTTTGGGCGTGGCCGGAGGCTTTGGTGACGTGGCCACGGCACTGGCAGACACGGGTATGCGTGAGGGAGATGCACTTGGGCGCGGCGTCTCCGCCTTTGGAGTTTTGGGCGGCTCACTGCGATAAGTCTCGAACATGCCCGTCTGTCCTCCGGGGTCTGCGCCAGGGTCCGCGTGGATTACCTCCGGAATGGCCGAGCCTTCGGGTACGGAAGCAAGTGGCTGGAGAGCATTGAGAATCGCACTCCGTGATGTAGGGCCATCGAGTGGTGAAGCAAGGACAGAGTTACTGGCACTTGGCCCAATAGAAGGAGGAGTATTGCCCCAGACAGAGGTTAGAGTTTCACTGAGACGACCGGAGCCACTACGCCGCGACGAGTTGGAGTCGGTGAGTGCAATGGGGCCTGGGATTTCGATGCCAGTAGGAATACCGCGCGACATCGACATGGAGCGCGAGTGAACACCCGAGGCCGTGTTCTCACGCCCCTTGCCCTTGTCAACGACATCAGGCTCGAGTGGAGAATCGCGTGATTTGCCGGAGCGAACGCTAGTAGTCGCATTGGGTACCTCGAGGTAGGACTTCTCGGGCACAGGGAGATGAGATTCGATAGGAGGTGATGGTGCGCGGGAAACATAAGCGGATGGTACAGGGTCGTCATCATCGAGGTCGTCTTCTTCTGCACGCTGGCCTCCTTCGTTGTAGATGATACTGGCAGGTCCGCTGGATGTCGCGTCAGCGTTAGAAATAATGTAGCAGTAGACATGGGTACTCACTAGCGAGTTCTTCCCTATAATTTGAAGGGCTGATTAATAGTGGATAAACCCATTGAACGAAGGGACTCACACTATCCACCCACTTAATCCTGGCCTTGAATTCTGTCAACCCAAAATGTATCTCTACACTAAATACTATTGTCCAGTACGTCTTCCCATTCCTTCCCGGCTTGGACTGGGCGCTACCTGAGAGCGGTGACAAATCTGCCTGGACAATGCAGAGCGTAGTGAAATCTTCTGCTTGGCGATTGATCCACATTGGAATAGATGTACCGCCGCGATAACACCAGATCTCGACCTCAAAGACCGAGAGCGTGGCAAGGGAAGTGACTTCAGTACAATACTTGCGGGTGAAAACGCTAGACTCTTTGACCTTCACTCCCTGAGGAGGAAAGTCGTCAGGGACTTGGGCGAAAAGAATGAGGCGTTATGACGTACTCTGGCGAGTATGCAATCAAAAGCGTCCGCAAGAAGCTTTGGACCGGAAGGCAGTTCGCACATCCTGTCCTGCCTCGCAACGTGATCTGGATCGTCTGGGTTGTACTCTCGTAAAAACTCTACTCCATACATAAATTTGGACATCCGAGCCGACACGTGGTGGTCACAATAAAAGCCGATCGCACCGTCTGCGACAGCTTTGGACCTATGTTAGATGTGAGTCCCGTATTGTAGCAGCAAGTAAAGGAGCTGACGTTTGGTTGTCTGGCCTGCTCACAGTGACGCCTAGAGGGGCGAGGCGCTCTTGCAACTGGCCGAATAACCAGGGGCTTGCAGCGAATCCGCCGACCAACCAGACTGACTGGATACAATGCCTTCAAAAATGAACAAGGGCATCTTAAGACAACGCTACCTTCACAAAACCGCCTGTGGTCTCTACTTGGTGTGTTATTGAGTTAATGGCAGCTTCTATCGACGGTTCGAAAAGCTCTGCGACTTCAGCCCTGGATAGGTCTTAGCTTAGTGCAAATAGCACAGAAAGAGACCCTCACCCCGTCAGCTTTAGCTGGCCTTGACGGATACCGGCAGCAAGGTCTTTATCAAGAGGCGAACCAAACTGTACATATTGTGGCTCTTTCTTGTCACGGAACAGACGCTTAGTCGTCTCATCGAAGCGCTTGGTGATATGTTCGAGGGAGTCAGAAGTACCGTATTTGGAACTACGAAGCTTGTCTTGCATAGAGATGAGATGGCAAACAGAGCAATGGATTAGAAATTGACCAACCCTCGAAGAAGGCACGAGCCCTCCGACTGACAAACACAGATCCAGCAAAAACACCTGAAAGTGGTGAGCACAGTATTAGATGTAATGTGAACAACTACGCACAATCCGGAGGAGCAATCTCTTCCATAACGAGTGGTGCAGTTGCCCGTACCGCATAGGAGCTGATATCTAACGTCCCTCCGCCAGCGTCTGCAACAAGAAACCCATTTCCCGAGTATCCCTAAATGTTCGTGATGTTTGTGACCTTGTGACAAAGAGAGTTGGACAAGGCACATACAGTGAGCATCTCTTTGGCAAGACCATTCAAAACGCAGGCATGCAAACTAGCCTCTCCTTCAGTGACAAATCGTATTCGGGCTTTTCCAGCATCCGTATCAGGAATAAGGCCACCATGAATTGCGGCTCTACGCATTTTGGTCTGTTGGGCGCCTTCCCAGCCATTCGGATGGCTGAGGACAAATTGAAGGTCATCTTCCACAGCACGCCATAATGCAGAGCCACCGGCGTGGGTGTCGATAATGAAGCTTTTTGTACACCGGAAGAGATAGCCGAGGTATTCCCCAAATACCTCCACCGCAGATTTGCCCTTGGGGAGAGATGGCAGTCGCATCCCATTCATTTTGAGTTTCATGCTCTGAGGCCTCAGCCGAAGCTTGAATCTGGGGGTGACAGTATGGAACAACCCGACAACCAGAGGTGATAGAGTACTAACAGTTCTGCCTTGGTCCAACCTTCATCCTCGGCGAGATCGATGATTGCATTGCTATCAGCCTCCGCTCCGGCAACTTTCATGTTGCCGTCTTGATCGTAAAACATGATCGTCGGTATTTTGTAGCTACCCGCAACATGCTCCTGTCCAGGATATCTAATAGACTGGGGATGAGAAACGTAGATCGGAAGGAGGGAACGGTAATGTGCACCGAGTAACACCGTGAATCTTTGGAATCTCGTTTGGTTCGAGGATCGCATATGAGACACCGCTAAAAGTTGTGCCGACATCAAAAGCAAGCACGAGGGAACGTGTATTCCCACTGTAAGGTTTACGGGTGTCGCTGGTGACGGTCATGAGGGACCGTTACCTGGTGTGTGACGAGAGGAAGAGTGAAGATGAGAGAAAGGAAAAGAAGGAGGAGAGTGTGCGCGTGTATGCGTGTATGCGCGTGGGAGTGTAAAAAGGGGTAGATAAAGAAAGATCTCGGAGAAGACATTAAGGAAACGTGGTGAATGGAACGAGGCAAAAGTGCGCCATTCACGGAAAGATAGATCATTCGATCCGGCCGGTGTCTCGGCCTCACGCGATTCAGACTCAAGGCCACTCGAGGTCACGGTGATGCCGCATTTACACCCTTTTCACATCGCCGCACTTTCCTGTCCTGCCAGGTTCTATCACCCTTCAAAAAGCAATACAATCCTTCCTAATTACTGTGCGCTGGATCGCTCCCTCTCCCCACCATTATGATTCCTCTCAAGGCTAACATCCAGGTCCAGGTACCCAAAGGAACAACCGTCGAGCTCTTTGCGCTCAGGAAACCCTTTGCTTCTCTCATCTCCTCCGATAGGAGTACTATAGACGGCACCCTTCATCGTGCCCACAGTCTCCCCCCTCCTCCTCTCCAATCAGACAATCTGGCGCGTGGTCGTGCTGCTGCACGCAGGCGTAGAGGTGGTGACCAGTCATCCCCCTCTGTTTCTACAGAGCGCTCTTCAATCGGCAAATCTAACCATTCCCCCCAACCATCTCGTGTGGAACCTTCTAATGCTATCGTTGCTTCCTTGCGTAGCGAACTCGACGCTACTCGCTCAGAGCTCACGAGGTCCCAATCAGACGCCACAAAGTTGGCCGAGAAGTATCGCATCCTAGAGCGGGTTCTCCAGGACGCTAAGGATGCCCTCCGATCTCGTGATAAACAGATAGAGGATCTCAAGCGTGAGAGGGACTTTGCCATGGCAGACCGCCGATCCCGTGGTCCAGTCAGAGATTTTGACCGCCGCGCCCTCAGGTACGACGCTCGCCGTTCAAGCGGTACACGTAGCCCCAGCAGTCGGACTGCTTATGACTCCGACCACGACCACGACCTTGACGAACTTCCCCTTATGAAATCTGCCAGCCCGTTCCGCGGGCGCGGCCGCCGAAACAAATCTCTTCCTCCGGTTCCCGGACCTCGCGTCGTCACAACTACATATGATGACAGCTGCCCTCCCCCCGGTCTCGAGGTCTTTCTCACAAAAACGGATTCCTGTTCAGGTGCACAGGTCATCCAAGCAGTTCAAGACCTCAATACGGAGATTATACAACTCGCCGCGGGGGCGACAGAGAATGTGACCCTTCAGGGTCGTGATAAGACGCCACAAGCGCGCATGAATCAAGCCAATAAGGGTGTTACCTCAAGATTAGGCGCCGCCTTTGCCAGCCTCCTCGTGTCGAGAGACCACTCGGAAGAGCCCGCCCTCCTCCAGTTTGGCCTGCAAGCATGCGTTGCAACCTGCGTCGCTCGTCTTCTAGGCGTTTTCTGCGTTGGACTACCCCTGGCGACCAACGAGCTGTTCCTCCAGCTGCATACCCGCCTGCATGCAACAGGTAAGTTATGTCACTAATACCTTGCCTTAAGCACCCTACCCCTCCCACTCCGCACTTGCTACTATTCCGCTTACTGAAACATCGCTGGGGCAATTATCAGAGCCTCAAGCAACTTCCTCACGTTGGCGCGCTCTCACGCTTACCCACCTTCGCGTGCTCAACCCGCGTCTCGAGGAAGCAGCAGTACATGATTTCATTACGCAAATTCTACGCGCCTGGGCGGACGTTCTTGTCCTTTGTGGCTGTGCACCCTCCGAGCTCACGCTGGACGCATTGCGGTCTCGCTACGGACCACAGACCCAACGTGTGGTTCGCTCAGCGTGTGCTCTTGCGCAGGTGTTGCACGAGGAGGTCATGTCGACAAATTTTGAAGTGATTCTCGCGAAGCAAGGACACGATTTTGATACATCTTGCATGGCCAATGCGTTTGGTACATTTGGGGAGACGTCCGGTACGGTTCTGTGTTCGACGGAGCTCGGTTTAAGGTGCTCGACAAAGAAGAACGCAAGAGCCGCGGCGGACGGACTGGTTGAAGGAACCGTCGACCAGACGATGTTATTGTTACCAAAGGTCATTTTGGAGGGGGTAGCGGATATTCTGGATGGGAAGGGTCGGGCGGATGATTGATTCAACGGAACACCTATTCGGCACTGGAGGGACATCTCGGCTGACCCATTTACTTTTTTTTACTTTTACTTTTTTTTTTCACTGTATACCGTGACGACCAAGTTGATATCCACATTACTTGCATGAGGAAGTCCAGAAATACTGTAATGTATATATGTATCTCCGTATTTGCACACTACCTAACTTAGGCAGCACCAGCACATGCCACTCTGCACCAACTGCGCCGAAACAGTAGCCTACCTGTACACGCTCTATCATTCCATCAACAACGTTAGACTAGAACAGTGTGTTCGTATACACTTCTTCCCTCCTTTGACACCTTTCATTACACTGTTTGTTGCAGCCCTCGTGTCGCGCACCTGCAGATCCCTACGTCGAACATGATTCACTCGTCATTGCGCTAGACCTGATTCTCCTTAAGCGTGGAGTCTACAGGCACTTACTCTTCAATCGCGGGACCCCTCCCAGGAAGGTGCATCAAAACGCGCGGGGATATAATCAACAGAGCATGGAGGATAGACTCGCGGAGGATAGCAATAGGGAAACGGTGAGACTCCTCTCGTATCTGAGCTTTTGACTAGCTGCTTCATCTATTAGACCCGTCGATGGCTGATCATACGCATTGGTGCGGGCGTCGTTCTTGTGGATTCACGTAGGTTCCATTCGCGCGCTCTTGGCCTTCTGAGTGGTGATCGATGATCAATGGCGCTGCAGTTGTACGATGGTCGCGTATCCGTACGATTCTCTACAGTCTTCTTTTTTAGATGACATGTCTTACGACCCTTAGGTAGCAACAGCCCCCTACTCAAACTAGAATCCAGTTCGTGGATAGACAATGGAGAAGCCTCTGCGTTCCTACGCATCTTATTGGGTAGCCTTGTAGGTATGTGTGTGAAGGAGCTTGGGAGGGAATTACTTCTCTGACATCCCGTATGAGTGCAGAAACGGCTACGTTCCACGGCGGGGATCACGTTGACTTCCATTCTCATGCTCACAGCCCTCGACTGGGTCACAAGATGGCAAAAGCGTTCGAATCCACCGTCTAGTATCCGCCAGCAGCTCAGGCGTGTTCTTTACTTCCTACTCGACCTTGCATCTCTTACAGGAAACGGTCACCCAGATACTCGCACATTTCTCTTTGTTTGCTCTATTCTTCGTTCACGAAGTTCATGCTTCTCGCCGTCTTGTCTGTCTGGGGATCGCAAGTGAAGAAAGACATCCCTCGCCCCACGTACGTGTACAAGATGCCGTTAGACAGTCAGCTCTGGCATCTTTTGGACGACGATGTTTTGGATCGGACGTGGCTAGTACGTAACTTATTGGGAGGCATGTCTGCTGGGTTCGGGTTGCGAGGTATGTGTCGTGCTTTCTCTTTGATCCCATGGGATTGTGCGGGTTCTGAGATTTTCCAAGTGGTGCTGGACTGCCATCCATTTTTTACCACCCTTGTCATTTTCTCCGGCTGGGCGTTCAAAACTAGTGTTGTCGGTCTCGTAAGGGATTTCATCGGCCCAGGCAAAGGCGTCGAGGAGACGTGGCTCGCATATAGTATTCCTTGAACCACGGTATTGTGACGAATTCGATTTATCTTTCTTTTTTCCGTTCGATGGTCATCCTCGTGTTGGAACTTGGAACTCCGTTCTAGAATATCCGTTGTCGGAAAAGTCACACAAGATGCTATACACGGAATGCGCTAAGCACCCGCGGAAATGCGCTGCACCGGTCCGCGCGTCTTGTTTCCAATATTAACTCACCACATCCTTGCAAACTTCTAATGCCAAATGGATGATAGCTCCAGTGACAAATTTCTGGAAGGCTAATCGGCATGTGGGCAAATATGTATGTGATACACTTCTCTTCATTTCATCGGGAAGGGCGATATGTAACCTCATCCAGCTGGGTCCTCCCATTAACATCAACTATTTATTCATCTGTCGATCGTTTACATATATTGTGAAGATAGAATACGGGATGAAACACGAAGGCGTCGTCTTTCCTTCATATCTAACATGGTGGACTTGGACGGATTTTGACTAGATCTTTGCCCTGGATGCCCGACTCTCTATCGGCGCAACCCGGTTCAGACGCGGCGTCTTCCCAATTCCACAACGTCGAGGACCGGCTCTTCTAACATATTGCTGAACCTTAGCTGATGCGGACAAACTACAAGTTATATCCTAGAAAGTCCCTGTTCTGGATTTCGGTCCTGGTTTGAGTTGGGGCATCACGTCCCTAACAGGATTCACAAGGCATGCATTTCATGACGCTCGTTACACCGCAACAGGACGGGCGACCAATAGAAATGGCACGGCGACCCTTGCTCGTGAACAGGAACTGTATCGGGGAGATAAGGTTCGTATATCACACGTCCTTAATTGCGACTTACAGTCGTGGAGAGGCGCTTTCCCTCTTCCTCCTAGGTGACCGGATCCTGTGTTACGCCCACCATTCTGGAAGCCCGGTTCTGGAACGTCGGTGGGGAAATTAGTCGCTGTAAGGATGGATTCAAGTTCACATGGAATCCACCGGCGCACAATTTGTTTGAATCACAAGCCACGTGTGTGAGTTTAGCGCGTTCCGCCGAAGTCACTTCGTACACCATGTATGCTTCCAAAGTCGCCTTTTCTCACTCGAAAGTCGCACCCCGACGAAAGCCCTGGTTGAATTACGGCCATCGCGCTACGATGTTCCAGCCGGCGGGCTTCCATGACGCAATTCCCGAAGCACTGGTCAAGTGGGCACCACTGGCAACTCTGAACCGGGTGCTGTATTTCGGAAATCCTCACTCATATGTTCCGGTGATCCGGTCGTATTCACGAACGGGCGGGACACCGCGACTGTCCTTGGAATGGTGTAATCACCCTGATAATCCGTGGAACCCTCCCGGTCTTGACCGGTTGACCTGCCAGCCGGTTCGTGGAATCTACTCTCCAACTTCCGATTGTCCCAGTTACCCTTGCTGACTATCCTCTGTATGTGATTCACCTCTTGACGGACTGGGACCTACTAAATCTGTGTCCGCGTCCCTCAATGGCTTTGTCAGACTAGCTCACCTTCTTGATGGAGTACTGAGTGCTCCTGTGGGAAGTGCGTCGGTTGTGTCAGTCATTGCCGATAGCAACGTCAACATTATTGCAATGGATATCTGATACAGCGTACTGTGTCTACACCAACTATGCCGCCAAAAAGTCGGTCATTTGCCGCAAAATTGATACATAGTTGGCTTTACCTCCGATCCTCCGTATCTGTGGTATCCAGACTGGAAACAGTTTGGCAGGAGCCTCAGCGTGCTCTGCGAGTCGTCCACTGGAGACAACCAACAACACAGCAACCGACCCACTACCCGACTCAATTGGACTGCGTCTGTTGCCGGACTCAATCCATCTTTGCTCTCAGAATCGGAGTTCTCTCTGGCAACACTAGTCTGGGTCTAGATGTTCATCTTGCTCTGCGCAGCGCCCGTTTGGTGACGTGAATTGATGCATAACGTGTTGTTAAATGTAAAGTAGTAGCATGCAATTGATAATTTTCTGCTGCGAACGATTTGTAATTGTCGAGAGGCTGGCCAATTTCAGTGACAACAGCTCCGATTGAAAAACACCTTCACTGAGGTCGGTCAACGGTCAATGACGATTGACATAAAATATATCGTACACTCACCTTCGCGTCACTAGTATGGCGCACTGGGTAATGAGCAATATGGTGTATGGGTTATCGCTTGAAGACTGATCTCAGGAACATTCCTACCTTTCACTCGCTTCATCGTGTTCTGTGATGATTTCCTTCCAATCTTTATTGGAGGGTGTAGCTTCAATTTTTGAGGGCTTCAAGTATGAGAGCTGCAGCGACTTGTTGAGACGCGGACATGTGACTCTTGTCAGAGGCAATATCGTTCCGTTCGTACTTCGAAATAGCGATCTACACCAAGAGATGCCACGTTCGCGACCTAACAACAATATACGACTTCCCCAGAGCTTGTTGGACCAGCTCGAGGATACACCAGGTAACCACAGTGCTCGGACGTCGTAGATTCATTTGTCTTACCGTGCCAGTATAGACACGGTTTCAAGACAACGCCGGGGTCGTGCTCATCCACAAAAGAACAACACCAGTCGGAGGGAAACCAGGAAACAAGATCGCGATGAGAAAAAACGACGAAAGGCTCAATACTTTTCTTCAACGGTTACCCACTTGGAGCGTGTTACTACTCCCCCTCGCCCCGAACCGCCTCCGCCCAAAAGAAGGAGGGTGGCAGAAATATCTCAATCTCAACTTCCAGGACCGAATCTTGGGAGCCGTCTTTCTCAAACTTCATCGGGATTGGTGTCAAAGAAACCTACCAAAGACACTTCTTCCCATAAAGCTACCTCCAAGCAGCCTCAGGACCATCCTGATGCATCTACATTCCCTCGCAGCCAGCAGGAGGTCGAGGAGGATAGATATATAGCCCTCCTTGAGGCGAAGCTGAACTCGGGCAATACATCAAAAAAGCGTACTGGCTACATTAAAGACATCGACGGAGATGGGCTAGGCGGTGAGAACCTTGCTCACTTTGCCTTTGACCTTGTCAAACTGACAATTACAGATCTCCTGGGTGACCTTGATGCTATTACCATCATGCGTGCGGTCAAGGTGGGTTCTACACATATTCTTCACGACAATACCTCAATTTCTCCCTTATCTACAAGCACCCCGTCCAATTTTCTAATGATTCGTTCCCGCTTTCTGAAACTGTATTTATCCCAAGTGACCAAAATCGGGGTGGAGTGTCCTCTGATGAAGAAAGCGAGCCAGCAGATCTCGACGAGTGGCATGGAATTGACGATCCAATCCTTGAAATGGCAGCGCTTGGTGTGGAATCACGTACGAATCCATCATCGGACCCCCAAGAGCTCCTCAAATCCCCTACGAGTGCGTCCGAATTGTCTCCTACTACTCATCATGTTCAATTCGAATCATATAGTTGGAAGTTCGCGTTATGTACCGCCTCACCTCAGGGAGGGACTCCCAAACCCCAAAAAGAGCGACAGCTACATCAAACTGACTCGCCAACTAAAGGGTTTACTCAACAAGTAGTTTTTGTCCCTCCACAGAAATCAGGGAAAAGGAGCTTACCCGTTTGTTTGACAGACTAAGCGAGCAAAATATCGCCACTATACTTGGTAATATCGAGGCTCTCTACCGCGAACATCGTCGAAATGGTAACGGCTCAAATGCATTTTTCTGAGTTATTTCGCTCACTATGTGTGTTAGACGTGACGACTTCAATCACATCGTTCGTTATCGAGATCGTATCCGCCCACTCTGCATTGCTAGATTCCCACGTGATTCTTCACGCTGCATTAGTATCCAGTTTACATAGAATAGTTGGAGCGGAATTCGGTAAGGATGCTCTTTTCGCCAGGCACTATGACTAACTCTCACTTCGAGCTGCCTCTTTCGTGCAGAGCGTTGTCTCATCGTACGAGCATCATTATAGTGTTCTCGCTTCAGATACCGCCGGGGACGCATTCAACGAGCCATCAGGAAAGGAGTGCTCGAACCTCATCGTTCTCCTTTCGGAGCTGTACAACTTCCAAGTTATTTCCTGTGTCCTACTTTATGACGTTATTCGTAATCTCTTGTCGGCGGCGGAGTTGACAGAGTACGTTGTTGAGCTTTTGCTCAAGCTATTACGCAGTACGTATTAGTCGTTGGCATTCAGTATTCAGTTGACCTAGTTCTGTAGATTCTGGGCAGCAGCTACGCCAAGACGACCCAAGCGCTCTGAAAGATATTGTCCAAATTGTACAGACCAAGACGTCAGATACGGAGACGCCTTTGAGGTTGGTCATTTCGTAGCCTTTCACGGCACCCTCGTGCTGATATCTTTCTATAGCTCAAGAACGCGCTTCATGTTAGAGACGCTGATCAACTTGAAGAATAATAGGACCAAGCGAGTTGCCACACAACATGCTGGAGGCGATGTCACCGAGCGTTTGAAGAAATTTCTGACTGGGCTTAGCAAGACACGACATTGTATCGCTATTTCATCTTTCTTAGCTATGGGATAGGGCTGACTGCATCGTTCAGTGGTGGCGCACGAACCTCTGCGAGTGAGTTTGGCCGACTTGCACTCCGCAGACACGAGAGGCAAGTGGTGGCTGGTCGGCGCCGCTTGGAGCGGCGACCCTCTCGTAGAGCGACAGGAAGGCTCGAAGCGAGCGTTGAACACAGGAGATGAAGATGCAGCTGAAAATGCACTGATCAAGCTCGCTAAGAAGCAGGGAATGAACACCGACGTTCGGCGGAGTATATTTGTAGTGCTCATGAGCAGTGAAGTAAGGCAGGTTTGGAGCCGGTATTTGTGAACACGCTGACAAAGTACAGGACTACGTCGATGCTTGTGAACGTCTCGCCCAGCTGAACTTGACAGAGGTACAGCAACGCGAGGTTATCCGCGTGCTAGTGAGTTGCTGTGGAAATGTAAGTGCCGTCATTAGCCTTGTAAGGCGGGTCACAGATCCCGATTCTTTTCGCGTCGTAGGAAAAATCCTACAACCCATATTACGCGTTCGTCGGCCAACATCTTTGTCGAACTTCCCATTCATATAAGATCACACTTCAATTTTGTCTTTGGGATTTCTTGCGTGGCATCGGAGAGTCATCGGTTGGTGGAGCTGAAGTCGTCAAAAACCTGAAAGGCAGCGGGGATGATTTTGAAGTCAAAGACATTTCCTCGACGAAGGCGAATAACGTCGCGAATGCGTACGCATGGTGGGTTGCGAAAGGCTGTGTGACGCTGTCCGTATTCAAAGTACGCTCATTCCGTCGCTCCATCCCCTCGTGACTAAGTTACCCTCAGCCCGTGGACTTCACAGTGCTAAAACCTCGAACGCGCGACTTCCTCTCGCATTTCTTTCGCCAGCTCTTCGCTAATAGCCAATCATCGATTCCAATCCTACAGAGTTATGTGCCGCCCACGCGTAATAAGGCCTCTCTTGAAGAAATTTTCGTAAGAGCAGCGCGAATCCAGGTACTGGCAATGGGTCTCGTCTATTTTCTGACGGAGATGAAAAAGGGCTCGGAGGAAGAGTTTATTCGGTGGGCCATTGGTGTCGCGATAGACGCTCTACGGACAGGATTGGACATCGTGCCTGCACTGTAGCCCCAGTACCTCCTACCACTACTAGGATCCTTTCTTGAATGCCACAGTAGTGTAAACGCTTCCGATCTTCCCTCCGAAAGAAATGGATGGGTGCTTGACGCGCGAGCTGGATAATTCTGGTGAGGATCTTTCAGGACATGAAAAAGCGCCTCACTAGAACTCAAAGTTCGTCTCGGGTTTAATGAAACTTGCTTTCAGTTCCTCTTCCGTAAAGTTACAAGCTACAGACAGTGGTCAACAAGAGGAAATAGAGTCGAAATTGTGCCCACAAGTTATCAAAAAATAACCGCCTTCCTTAAGCAATCTCGAAGCCTGCGCCGGATATGCTGCCTCGGGACTTCTCCCGAGCTCGTCCTTCTCTCCAAGAGCGATCGCGTCGTAAGTTCCCTTGTCCACCAGCAGGTCCCACAACCCCGAAGCACCAGGTCGTCCGGTGGTGAAGGGGGGTGATTCTCGAAGGAAATCACAGACGTGAAAAGCGATTTCTTCGCCATTCCGCGTCGGAGCGATCAAGCGGGCAAGCTTGACCGCGTCCGGACTGTAATCGAGGCCAGTCAGGTGGGAAGCTGCATAGCCAGCGTCGCAGAGCGCAAAGAGCAGAGTCCCGTTACCGCTGCCGATCTCGAGAATCTGAGGTCCGGAGGCTGCGGGAATGTTCTCCAATGTCCAGTCGACCATCTTCTCAACACTGTCTTCGCCGAACCTAGGAAATCCTTTAGCGGTGAAACTGAAACGAGCTTAACATCCATCTCTCTCACCAGATTTCTCCCTCATCTCCCGTCTCGTGGAAGTTCGCGACCTCCCTTTCATAGACGTGGTCCCAGCTGAAGACGTTGGTTACGGTCTTCGAGGAGTAGTTATTTGACGTACTGAGCTCTGGTACCGAGCTGGGACGGTCCGAATTCGGATGTGTCCATGCCCAGGCTGGTCTCGTTTTCGGTTATGGCGAAGATGAACACTGTCTTGAGCAAGATCCGACTCTCCGTCCGTCCAAAAGGTTCCTGCTTAGTCAGCCAAAACGAGCAAGAAGAAATGAGGCACAGTATCGCTGAGTCCACGCCTCTTTGAAGTAGACAATATGATATACTTTACAGGGGATCGATAGTCGAACAATCGGTTAGAGTGGTGACAAGTTCATCTCAACTCAGGAGACAGGTGGGCAGAATATGGTGTGAGACGATGATTATAGCGTTTGTACAGGGTAATATGTCTAATAAACGCAAATGAACTTGGGCAAGAGTTAGTACTGTAGCAACGACATAGAAGTGCAGGGCCATGGCGTACCCAAAAGTGATCAACTACACTATCGTGCTCGGAGTTCCTTCTCTAGCATATCCTTGGCCTCGTTGATCTTACTGGCGAGGTAGGGAGCTCCGCCGCGGTCTGGGTGATTAGCGAGCATGATGTGGCGATGCGCGTCCTTCAGTTTTACTTTGAGTGTAGGACCGTCCCTATAAAACGTCTCTGGTTAGAACAGAACGAGAAAGCGGGGGACACGCGCACTTGAGACCAAGAATTGCGAGGGCCTCCTTCCGGTCCATTTTTGCTTTGAAACCACCTTTAACCCATTGGTCTGCGGCACCCATAGCGCTGCGGCGGAGGAAATGACGGCCTGCTAGACCTGCGGCAATAGCACCGATTCCGATGAAGAAGGGGGTCGCCATTGGGATGTGAGTTGGCTCTTCCGCTCCGTTCTCGCTCTTGGTGACGGGACAAGTCGACTTCGGCCCGGCATGGAGTCTCACTCAACTCAAATCACGTCACCTCTCATCACCATCGTTTTCAATATTGATCCTAGTTCACACATTATCTCGCCATAGAACCTAGACGGAGCCTTAACCACACCCACTGGTGGCAGCGTTGCATTGGGGCATTCCGGATTGCGGTGCGACTACTTCTATTACAGCCGTGAATACTAACGAGCCCTTTGACTAGACGCCACTGCAGTGCATTTGCAGCAGGACTTGTGCAATGGTTACTGTGCCACGAAGCCGACCCGGACTTGCAAGAAGGCAATGACTAGACCCTACAACCGTCAGCAGCGAGTGGACACCTAGAATTTGTTCAGGGCGCTACTTGTGTACAGACTAGGCGTCAACTTCGTGAAACAACTACGGCGATACTTACTCCCTTGCTTGCACCAGGGCTCAGATTATGACCACCTCGGGATATTGCAACTATAACTCCAGCACGGAGCGGGTGCATGCGCGTAGGGCAAGGTCTACGCGACACCGTTGCGTCTGGCTTTGTCCACAGGGCGGCGAAACGGTGTAACCATTACTCCAACAAGGGGCGTGGGTGTAAGCGCATGGGTAAGAGCGACTCAGACGCCGTTGCACCCGCATTATCTGGTTGGGGCGTAATATCTAGCATTTTATACGGTATCTTTCACCACGACGTAGGGGAAAGATTTTGCTGTATGTGCTTTTTTTGAGCCTTTTATCGCCGAAATCTCACATGGAACAACATGATAGGTGACTCCACAGATCCACTAATGCCATGGGTCTGGGGTTTACTGGCGCTCTAAAGTTGTCCGTGAGCACCGGACGAGCCAATTGAATTCCAACATCCGATCCCAAGAGGGAGTGCGTTCGGCATAGATAGCCAATGGACAAAGATGAGGCGATCGATCGACTCGTAACGTCTGCAGGACGTATTTGGTACCCGTCCTGCGTTGGTTGTGGGAGCCAGGGTTCGAAGACATCAAAGTGGACTCAAAGTTCCCAGTCATGGGGCGTTTTTGGGGGACGGTTTCCTCATCAGTTTCTATTCCTTCTTGTTTCGGGGCACAATACGTACTTGGTAGGTTCTGATGCATGATGTTTCATCGGATCGGCTTACTGTACTTATTATGTATGGGCCGAGAACAGAAGGGCCATTCATTGACTGACGGTACGTATCCCCGCCGAGGCTAAGATGAAACACTCACGAGTGTGACCAGACTCAGCTGGGCTGGTGGACGAGGGGGGTCTATAGACAGATATCTGCCCCGCTATCAGAGACATCTTGAGCTTGAGGCGGATATTATCACAGGACCCTGGCTGCACTCGATATTCCTCTGTTGTAACAGTTGTGATAATCTATGTCGTGATTGGTGGATGTCCGAACTAGGCAGACGCTCGCCAACGGCCGGCCGGTCGACGAAAAGGTGGCGAATGAGGAATGTAAGTTGCCCCCCACACGAGGCCACCTTGCCCGTGGTGGTGGGCCTAGACGTCGAACAAGCCACGAGCCGAGTTCCTTTCTGTCCTTTCATCGATTAAAAACCCAACCACCGTCTTACTCCGCTACTACGACGACCCTCCAACGCCGTCTGCTCTGTCCAAAAGCCAATCCCGATAGTCCCCACAGACTATGCCTCGTCAGTCATCCAGCCCTTTGGCTGCCTCTCAGCCCCTCTCCTTCGATCAAACATTCATCGATGAGCCAATCGAAAGCATCCAAGCCCGTGTCGTACACGAGAAGGAGCTCGAAATTACTGATTTTCAGTGGCTCTTTGGTTCGGCTGCGAACTCTCCCCGTTCAGTGGGCATTTCCCCGGCTTACTCCAAGTCGGGAAGCTTGCCAGCTCTTGCCTGCGCTCTCGGCAATCGTGTACTCATTATCAACTTTCATAGCTCGAAACCTTACGATGATGGTACGAGTGGCCCTCGGCCCAGGAATGTAACTCGCCGCAACCAGCTCGAACAAGAGCTTTTATGTCACCCGGATTGTACCTTTTATGCATTTGACCTCGCACCGCTTGCTCTGTCTCTACGCCTTCATCTGCATCTTCACATTTCCAATGCCATTGATATTCAGTCTGCACTCCCCGTCCCTACTCGATCACCTGTTGACTCGGTCCAGGTCATCGTTAGTGATGCGTCCCCCATTTTCGCTGACAACATCACAAATGCGTTCGAAATGACGCTGTATGTGTCTAGCAAACACAAGGACCTTACTGAGCTGGTGCAGAGAGCTTGGCTTTGTGGCTACCTTGGTCAATACGACCTCGGAAATACTCAGGACTTGTTCTATGCAGCACCTAAAGTCGATATGAGGAAATTCACGGCGGATGTGAGTCTAACTTTTAATCGGACTTATCACGGTGCATCTCACTATGTCGCTCTCGCAAGGCCCTAAATGTTTTACAAAAGATGTCATACGATATGCAGCGCCTCGAAATTATGAAGCCCACATCAGTTACCCATGAGATCCAAACTGGGTTCAATCACAAAACTCAGCAAATGGTTGCGAAGTCTCAACGCTACTCAAACCGGCTCACACCTAATGCATCGGTAAGCGATCAACTATAGTTTTAAGAGTATTTTCGACTTTTTCGTCTAGAGAGTCAAGGTCACAGTCACTCATGGCTCCTCCACAACGTTCACAGTCACCGGCGACGCATCCGGTGTCCGCGGAAAATCTGCAAATATAGATACAGTTCACAACATGGAGGGTAAAGTCATAGCCTCTATCACCTCCATTGGCCGGGATCTTCCTACCATGGCCGAACAGGACCGCAGCCTTTCTCTCCTGCGTGTCCTACAGGGTTCTCTTCCCCTTTTGGACAACCACTGGATGAAAGCTATCTGGCTACCATCGGATTCTGTTGTCTGGCCCGAGCATTTCTCTTCTTCCGAATCTGCGCCGCCTATAGAAATCGTCGAACATCCCGATGCGCCTCTGAACCCTTCTCAACATTCGGCCCTCACAAATATGCTTTCCTTTTCTCTTGATAACTGTATCACTCTGGTTCAAGGCCCTCCCGGTACCGGAAAGACGACCGTTATTGCCACTTATGTGGTTGATGCCATTCGCGCCGGACAGAGAGGGATCTGGCTGATGGCGCAGTCGAACGTCGCGGTGAAAAATATTGCCGAGAAGTTGGCCAAGTTCGACTTTTTCGGGTTCAAGCTTTTGGTCTCTCAAGGTTTCCATTACGAATGGTGAGCGGTTTTTATCAAGAGGTTTATCGTGTTAACGTCGACAAGGCACGAACACCTTTACAACAAGATAGGAAAAAACACCATCCGCACAGATACTTTGCCGAAGCCAAACGCTCTCAAAAAGCTTCTTCAAGACACACAAGTTGTACTTTGTACACTCAGTATGATATCTTCCCCAAAGCTACGTGACCTCACGCAGATCGTTCCGATAATCAACGTCGTCATCGACGAGGCCAGCCAAATTGAGGTTAGCCAGTACGTTCCTTTATTCAAGTCATTTGGCCGCACTCTGCGAAAGCTGTGCTTTATCGGAGACGACAAGCAATGTAGGCGATTTCATTTTTGTCGCAATTTCTTGTGCTTTACATTCTTTCAAGTGCCTCCTCACGGTCAAGACGACCTGAAGAACTTGCAAAGCATTTTCGAGGTGGCGCATCTGAAGACGTCTGCCGTCTTCTTGGATACACAATGTGAGGATCGATATTCGCTCGGAGGGTATTTGCTGACGTATTCTCGAACTCGAAGACCGTATGCCCCCGCAGATTGGGGATTATATATCTGAACAGGTCTACAACGGCGAGCTCAAGTCTAACCCTGAGCATCCCACGAAGTCGAGCACCACTGCGTGCCATTTTGTTGATATAATCGGTGCCGAACGATTGGACGCAGATGGAAAGAGTATAATGGTGAGTACAACAATCGTACCGAAAGAAAACCAAGTTAATTGTGCCTTCAGAATCTACAAGAGGTCGAGGCTGTCATGCTTATCGCGGAACACCTCCAGGAGGAAGGCACTTCCTATAGGATCATCACGCCCTACGACGCGCAGCGGAGCGAACTCGAACGTGCGCTCAAAGAGAAAGAACTCGTCTGGGAGGACAAGTGCTTTAATGTCGATTCGTTCCAGGGTTCGTTCGGTCTTCGCGCTTACCCGGTTTGCTCACATTCCAACACGCGAAAACAGGCAACGAAGACCATGTCATTGTCATTTCCCTAGTCCGTTCGAAAGGACTCGGATTCTTGTCCAGTTTGCGACGGACGAACGTCATGCTCACTCGATGCCAGCGCGGCATGTACATCGTCTCGAGTAGGGCATTCCTTCTCGGGAAAGGTGCCGACTCTCTGGTCGGCAAGATGGCCACCGAGTTGGGAAAACGACCCAACGCTTGGCTGACTCAGAAGGACATAGAAGAAGGAAAATTTGAGTAGGCGACTGGCGGTAGGCGGGGAAAGTGAAAGCGCGCGGATAAATGCGCGCAGGTCTGTTTTGATTCTTCTGTTGTGGCGTTCCATACACGAATTGTTTGATCGAAAAAATGTCTCAAGAGGCGATGTTTTGATCATCTACTATGTCTTGTTGAAGAATCATAGTATGCAATCCAATAGATTCATATGCGAACAACTGCCGGCATGTCTGGGTGGGGTCTGACGAACGCATACGTGGTTGTTGTTGCATCGACATGGTGCACGAGGGTTCGGATTTGATATCGGACTCGATGGTGTTCGGTCCGAAAAGATAGGTCTAATGCACCGAGACGCCACTACTGGACTGCTCTCGAATCACGGCTCGTCAGATAGCACAGCTCACATCAAGAGTCGAAGTCCGAGAAAACACCGATCGATCCCACGTGTTGCTGCCCGATGCGAGAATGCTGAACAGCGCGGCGCAGAAGAGCGAGCCTCATCATGTCTTCATATATTAACCCTAGGAAACAAACGATAATACAGAGGCGAACGGGTTGGCCATCAACAAGACACGTGCGACTGTCCTCAGTTGTAATACATTCGGATCGTCTCTGGCTATGTCGAATGCACGCGGAGGCGCAGTCGCAGTCTCGTTCGTCGCCGTGAAGTTCCCACATGATTCATACCAAGCTAGCTGAATTGCCACCGCGTCTGGAGGAAGCCCAGCTGCGCCCGTAGTGTTAGAGTATTATTGATCAGAGATAGAGAGTTGCGTGAAGTACCTATAGACGGTATCCGTTCTGCGCCGTAGTTAGAGAATCAGAGGACTCTAACGTCTGAATCGGCTATCAAGGCTTTCGTCGGTTATTGGGATTGACTGGGGAACGAATGTTGTATGAATAGGAGTCAATTTCTGTGAGTGAGTCTTGACCTGCAGAGCGCGTGAGTGTGCATAGGGTGCCGTGGGCGAAATGACTTACCAAGGACGGATAGTTAAGCTAGTTAAGGCTGACAGCGAAGACGGATTGTTGGATGACTTTGAGGACTCTTGGGTACGGGAACCGACCAACGTACTTCTGTCCAACGTTGTTGACATTAAGTATCCGTATCGCAACGTAAACCGTCTCGCCAGCCTCAGCGCGTCCAACAGCATCGTGAGCTACGCTCCTCAAGCATGGCCGATCCAATGATATTCACAGAAGAGGATGGTTAATTCCCGTCGTAGACCCGACAGCATATGTCCAATCGTTGTCTATGACAGCTATTTTCAGCGTCGAGAAAAGCAGGTGGAGGTTGAGGCCTATATATTGGGGGCTCATCGTATCGCAGGAACTCACAATACATCTACCGTAGCATCGGTGCTGGCGGGTAGCGATACAATAGCGGACAGCAGAAGTTACGTGTACTTGAAGCTGGCGGGACTCGTGAGTGTGCCGTTGAGGGACTAGCGTGTGCGAGCTCGAAAAGGGACTATGGTGGAAGCGAAGAGCTTGTAGGGGGCGGGTAATAAGAACGCCTGTTTTCACATCGACGATATTCACGCACATGAAGTGAGATAAGAACCTGTTGCACCAAGGAGATACAGTAACATATGTGTTGTTGTAACGCGGCAAGCATTGTGGATCGAGGCCACGCACGTCCGGGATCCGACTCAACGACTGTCGTCCTATCCCTATTGATACTCTCACGGTCGGCAAGGGCACAAGAAGGCCACGCAAGCTGGCCAAGGCCGTGGCGAATTGCGACCGTGACAAAGAGGTAGTGGACTAGCTGTGGCCGTAAGAAAATAAACGCGCATCTTAGTACAACGGTCCTCACTAGAAGTATGAGACGCCGTCAGTCTGTCGATTTCATCCTCCCGAGATCGCCCTGACTGAGTTACCTAAAAGGTATGTACACTTGGTCCAGAAAATGGAATGTGCGTGTAGATGATAAATTGACGAGTGGCGACCGAGCGAGCCATGACTATTACTTGTAGGAGGAGGAACAGATTTGTCATCAAAAAGTTCTCCAAACGCGGAACGTGCCATTCTGTGATGTGATGACAACTTAGACTCACTATAACAATGCTTGTCAGTCACTGGCACCATATAGAACGTTTTCTTTTTGAACCTGGATGCGGGGGTTACAATTCTGTGTCATCATCTAGAGCATATTATCTTGGAATCTTTCGTTAAATGTTCCTTTGCACTTTTCCTCGGTGAAAGTCTATGAGGCTACTCGGATCTACTTGTTCCATCAGTTTAAAGGGCTCTTCTCTGGGCTTATCTGTGCGCGCTAGACTGGTCAATTGAAATATCCCCAGATTTTGCTATTCGATTTCTGATGAGAACGCATTCGATACAAGTGGCCGATGGACCAAGCGATGGATCGAGCTGGCCAGATCAGCTCAAACTTCTGCCGGACGAATTGGGTACACAACTGGCCGTATTTTCCCCGCAGCTAAGAGAAGAACTCAAATGTGACAGGCCGCCGCAGCCAGCCATGAGGTAGTGAGGAAGGGGAGACGGTGCCACCCGTACCCCCATAGACACGGCCTGTGAGTCACGGGCTCGGGACACTACAATGTAATTTCAAGAGAGGAAGGATCTGCGAGGCCGCTAGACCTTTGTTTCGTCGTTGCGAGTCAAGTCGTTTGGTGGTGTCATTCCTGCTCCCGTCCAGATGTTATCTTACTTGCGCTCCAGGTGACCAGCACTCCGGTACAAAAAAGCCGACCAAAGCAGTCAAGATAGTCTAGTTCCGTGATATCCTGACTGGGAAAACGTTCGCATATGGGAAATTGATGAGAACACGACGAATAAAGGATCTTCGGTCCCCTCCACCCCACCGGCCCTCCGCAGTAGTGATTGTTCTAGAAGTCGACTAGGCTGCGGTGTGAATTTCTTTGTGCGCTGCGCCCTCATCGATAGATAACGCAGTCATCGCCTTGCGCTGCTACTACTACGACCCCACTAACTCACCTATTAGTACCCCATCCTTCGTAATTTATCCCACACTCGCCAAACACCCCTATAAACCATCATGTCTCGCCGCTTATACAACCGCCTGGCTGCCTCTCAGTCCCTCTCATTCTATCAGAACTTCATCGTCGACGAACCAATCGACAGCGTCATCAGACCTCGTATCGTGCACGAGAAGGACCTCGGAACTGCCGATCTTGAGTGGCTCTTTGGCTCTGCTGCGAACTCTCCCCGTTCCGTGGGTATCTCCCCAGCTTACTCCAAGTCGGGAAGCTTGCAAACTTTCGCCTGCGCTGTCGACGATCGCGTGCTCATTGTCGGCCTGCATGGCTCAAGACCCCGCAATAATGGTAATACAAGTGGCCCACAGTTGAGCGGTACCGAGCGCCGCAACCTGCTCGAGCAAGAACTTCTTTGTCACCCGGATTGTACATTCTACGCATTTGACCTTGCGACGCTCGCACTATCTCTTCACATCCATCTCCATCTCCACCTTTCCAACGCCGTCGATATCCAATCTGCTCTTCCTGTGCGCGGCAGATCTCCTGTTGACTCTGTCCAAGCCATTGTAGGTGACAACATCTCTGCGGACCGTATCACCAGTGCCTATGAGACCACCCATTATGGGTCCGATGAACAAGAGAACAGAGATTCACTGGCTCAGATGGCCTGGCTTTGCGGCTACCTTGGTCAATACGACCTTGGAAATACCAAAGACCTGTTCTATGCTGCCCCAAAAGTTGATACGAGGAAATTTCCGGCGGATGTGGGCCTTTTTATTTTTATTTTATTGTGTCACTCACAATATCGCTTTTACAAGGAATTGCGCGTTCTGCAGAAGATATCATACGACGCGCAGCGGCTTGCTAGTCTGAAACCCACATCTACGACGCATGAGGTTAAAGCAAGCTATAACCCTAGGACGCGGCAATTGGTTGCACGATCACAGAACTATTCAAATCGCATAACACCTGGATTATCGGTAAGCATTTAAATCGCTTTTCAAACACATTCGCAACTTTTTTGTCTAGAGATTAAGAGCTGAAGTCACGAATGGCTCTGAGACATTCTCGGTTTCAGTTAGTTCCTCCAATACTCGTGGCAGGTCTACGCGTATAAACACAGTCCACAACGTGGGGGATAGAGCTGTACCTGTCCTCGTCTCCGATGGTCGGGGTGCCCTCACGAGGGCTGAGTTAGGCCGCAGCCTTGTTCTTTTGCGTATCTTACAGAGGTCTCTTCCCCTTTCAAATAACCACTGGATGAAGGCTATCTGGCTACCTTCGGATTCCGACATGTGGCCGGAATCTTTCTCGGCGTCCAGTTCCGAGTCCGAGTCTCCCCCCCTTGAAATCGTCGAACATCCCGACGCACCTCTAAACTCCTCTCAGCGTTCGGCCATCACAAATATGCTTTCCCTTTCCCTAAACGACTGTATTACCCTGATCCAAGGCCCCCCTGGTACCGGAAAGACAACAGTCATAGCTAGTTATGTCGATAATGCCATCCGGAATGGTCGGTCTGGCATCTGGTTAATGGCCCACAACAACGTTGCCGTCAAAAATATTGCCGAGAAGCTAGACAAACTTGGATTTATCCATTTTAAGTTGCTTGTATCTCAAGGCTTCCACCACGAATGGTACGTGGCCATTTCTATTGACCGGTTTGTCGAGTTAACGCGACCACAAGGCACGAACACCTTTACAAAAACATATCAAAATACGTCATTTGCACAGACGATCTACCTAAGCCAAATGCTCTCAAAAAGGTTCTTCGAGGCGTACAAGTTATTCTATGTACACTCGATACGATCTCTAACCCAAAACTGCAAGAAACAGGATTCACCGAGACTGTTCCTGTCAACAGCGTCGTGATTGACGAGGCAAGTCAAATCGAGGTCGGCCAATATCTCCCCTTATTCGAGTCATTTGGCAATACTCTACGAAAAATATCCTTCATCGGAGACGACAAGCAGTGTGAAGTAATTTCACTTTTTCCGTTGCAGTATCTTATTCTTCATTTCGTTTCAGTGCCTCCTTACGGGCATGATAACCTGGATAACTTGCAAAGCGTCTTTGAGCTAGCCCATCTGAGGGCGTCTGCGGTCTTTTTGGATACGCAATGTGAGAACCGATCATCTCTCGAGGTATATTTGCCAACTTTCTCGAACTCGAAGACCGTATGCCCCCTCAGATTGGGGACTTCATATCTCAACGAGTCTACGATGGCGGGCTCCAGTCGAATTCTCGCCATCCCACCAAGTCCCGCACCACCGCGTGCCATTTCGTTGATATAAATGGTTCCGACAGCGCAAGTGGAACAAGTCGTATAGTGAGTGTAGCAGTTACTTGCGTCGAAAGAAGACGGAAACAAACTGCGTCATCAGAATCGACAGGAGGTCAAGGCTGTGACGCTCATCGCGGAACGCCTCCAGGAGAAAGGCATCTCCTACAGGATCATCACCCCATACGACGCACAGCGGAGCGCGCTTGAACAAGCGCTCAAAGATAACGAACTCATTTGGGAGAACAAGTGCTTTAATGTCGATTCGTTCCAGGGTTCGTTCAATCTCCTTGTTTCTTACCCGAATTACTCACACACAACACGCGAAAACAGGTAACGAAGACCACTACATTGTCGTTTCCTTAGTCCGCACAAAAGAGCTCGGATTCTTGTCCAATTTGCGACGGACAAACGTCATGCTCACTCGATGCCAGCGCGGCATGTATATCGTCTCGAGTAAGGCATTCCTTCAAGAAAGAGGTGCCAGCTCGCTAGTCGGCCAGATGGCGGCCGAGTTGGGAAATCTACCCGGCGCCTGGTTGACCCAGAAGGACATAGAGAGGGGGAAAATTGGCGGTTTGTAGGCGACTGGTGGCAGCGGGGAGAGATTGAAAGCGCGCGGATATGCGCGTATGTCTGTTCAAGTGCTACGGCTTGTTAAAGAGTCGTACAAGTGTTGGTAATGAAATAGGTTCACAAGCGAGCAACGACGGGCGCGTCTGGGTACGTGGGCTCCGGGGAACATACACGCCTCATCTCGCGCAGCGCGCTAGTAATTTCGCGTTGGAACGTGGCCGTTGACGTCTCAGCGGACGAGTGTTTGGATTCGATGCCGAACTTGATTATATCCAATCCAGGAGAGATCTAGAGACACTAAGTATATCGCCAAGACCAGAAATAGTGACTCACAGTTGATGCCGTAGCCGTCGGGATATGGTGCACCGAAACTGTATTTCCGGTGGTTGTCAATTCGTGCTTTTCATGGATACGCGCAAGTCGCGCCACACCACGCACCCTGTTCCTCGGAAGAACTTGCCAGCACTCAGAGCACTCGTGCTCAGCTTCCACTCCTGACTTCTCTCGAACAACGGGTCTTCAAATAGCGCGGCTCGTTCGCCAGCATCTGGGCGCATCATGAGCCGAAGTCCGAGTAAATGCCGATCGATCCCACGTCCGGTCGCCGCATGACGTGATAGGGTCGTATGAGTCTGAACGGCGCGGTGCAGAAGGGCGAGCCGCGTCGTGTCCTTTATTGTTTATTAGTACAGGAAAACGAGACAAGCAAAAAAAAAACGATAACGCACAGAGGCGAACGGGTCGGTCATTGACAAGACCCACGCTCGGCTGTCCTCGGTCAGAGTACGGATCGTCTCTGTCCGGGCTTTGTCGAATGCACGCGTAAGCGCGGTCTCGTACGTCGCCGTGAAGCTCCCACGTGATTTATACCAAGCTAGCTGAAGTGCCATCTGTATATATGCGTCTGGGGCAAGCCTAGCTACGCTCGTAGTGTCAGGACCAGCGAGAGGGACGGGAGAGCGTAGATGTACCTATAGACGTTATCCACTCTACGCCGTAATCGGAGAACCAGAGGACGCTGTCGTCCGAGTCGGAGATGAGATTTTTTGCGCGAGATTCGGCCGCGATGCACTCTGCCTCGATACGGGCGTCGGTAACCCAGTCTAATCTTTCCCACCCATCAGCGTCAAGATCGCGGTCCACAAAAAAGGGAGCAGGTTCCGGCCGCGAGAATTCCTCGGGGACGATCGACTGAACGACGGCGTAATCGGCCACGATGCTTGGTACAAGGGCGTCGCAAGGCGAATGCTCTCCCATTGCCCCCGCACGGGTATTCGTCTCCACTATGAGCGTGTAAGCCTTGTCGAACCACCGATTACGGGCGTTGACCGAGGAACGAATGTTGTGCAGGTGAGAGTCGACCTCGGCCGGCGAGTCGATGACCGGCAATGTGTGTGAAGTGTGCATAGAACGACCCGAAGGAAAGCCAAGGGTATGCAGGTCTAGGCTGACGGCGAAGATTGACTGCTGGACGACTTCGAGGGACTTTTGGTTGGTGGCTGAGAGGGAGAGGATATGCTGTAGGTTCTAGACAGAGTGAGTCGATGGGCTAAGCCCAAGTTCGCAAGCCCGACGTACTTCTGACCAGCGATCTCGGCCGTCGGCACTGAGTATCCCAACAGGAACTGGCTCCTCGCCAGCTTCTATACGCGCAATGACGTTGTGAACTACGCCTCTCAACCGGCGCTCAATGGTATCTACGGAGAGGAGTGTTTGGCTCTCATCATAGACCTCAACAGTGTATGTCCAATCGTTGATCATTACAAGTATTTTGCGAGCGTTGGATGAATGACGTGGGGGCTGAGTGCTTAGTGAATCGCAGTGGGGCTGCGGGATGCGACAAGTATTGAAGGTCTTCGCTACTGTCTCTTGGAACCAAAGACCTAGGAGAAACCAAATGAGACGAGACGGTCTCAAGTCCCTGAGATTGCTCACCGGTGCGTGTAGTATTAGGGTAGATCTCTTGTCTGGGATTGGGGGACTGAGTGCGGTGAAACCAGAACGAGGTGGTCAGGCTTACCGTGCTAAATTATCCTTGAATTCTAGGTGTCTATGCGTGAGCCATGCAGCGCGTCTGACCTGCCATGGGTTTAACTCTATATTATTTGAGAAGGACGGAGGTTCTCGCAGGACACCTTCCGGGATGCGATCGTCGTTAGAAAAGGCCAGCCACCAATTCGAGTTGATCAGCAGTGGTGAGCGCCACTCGTGGTAGGCTATCTTTGGCCATATATTATCGTCCAGCCAGTTACGCGGAGAGGCTTTGTCGAGTGCTTTTGCACACATCAGCTACTCTGACGAAGCGACACGGGGGGTTCGACTAGCTTACCATACAGACGCTCCTGACATTTCGCGCCAACACCTCTTTCAAACTCGTCGGCCCATTGTTGTCTTTCCTGCAGTGCAGACCGCCACGACGCGCCTCCTCGCGCCTCGTCTTCCTGGAGCAGGGGAACCAAGGATTGCAGGTACTTGGACAAAGTTTGGTGAAGTTCGGGGACCGGAAGGCGTGGGAGGAGAACGGGGCGATCGGTCGAGGCGCTGAAGGCCCGCAATGAGCCAGACGGGGCCATACGGACAGACGGACGTCGTATTTTTACGGTAGAGAAAACGACATGATGAAAGAGAGTAGTTCGCATCCAAGCCTCTTGCCGGCACAACTTGGGTCCGTCGGTGATACGCGGCGGCAACTTGAATGAACCCTCCACCGCAACTAGTGCAATGGCTTAGGCAAAACTATCCCAAGCCCTCCGTAGACGGGGAAAGTGATTCCTCAACATCCTGTAGCACGCGCTGATCCTTTCTTTAGAACTGGCTTCAACAATGCTACACCTGGGTGATCGAGGAGCATAGCCTGAACCCTGCCACCGACATGGCCAAGATAATGGAGCACGTCGAATCTCAGCTCCTCATGTCTGACATCACGGATTCAATGGTTTCTGGCTCCGGTCTCCCTCACGACCTCCCCAGCCTACACAAGGGTTCTTTGTCTGGACCGCCCGTCCTCGTGCAGATTTTGGCGTTGACAGAGATAGGCCATAGCGCCTTCAACTTGATGAACGTCCGGCAGGCCAAAGCCGACCGCGCTGACCTCTCTGGCCTGGCACGCGCTGACAATGACGACGAGGCGGACGAAGGGCCAGTCCCCAACTACCCACGCTCGATGTTGCACTTCCAACTCAGTGACGGGACGATACGGCTCAACGCGATTGAGTACAAGAAGATCCCTCAGCTTGATCTCGAGAACACTCCATTGGGCTACAAGGTATACGTCGCCTCCTTATTCGGGAGGAGGCCCGTTAACGACTTTAGTCACAAAACAACTAGATGTTATTGAAGAACGTGACAATCAGACATGGCATCGCGTTCCTCGAACCTAGAACCATCGTACTCAAGGGTTATGGTGTGGAAGATATCGACGCGAATCGCGACCGTCACTTTTTAAGAGGACTTAAAACACGCTTGGAGTGGGTGTCCCACGCGATTTCGCACAAACCTACCTTGATACTGACCTTCACGTCAGCCCGAATGCCCAGCACGAACCTGACATCGAAGAGATTCGCGACGAACAGCCCGCGCCTCCCGTACTCGCACCGGCACCTTGGGATGCTCCAGCACCCATACCGGAAAGCCCGCTTGTTGCATGGCCACCTATCGCCGCAATGGACAACCTCAATGCGCCAACCCAGGCAATCGCCCCAATTCTAGGTCCACTAAATAACGTAGTACGTTCACCTCCTGTGGATAGTGAACGACTCCGTCGTATGCCATCCCCGGCGGACGATTCTCGACAACCTGGACCGTCAACCAGCAACCCTGCATTGGCCACTTCATCGCACTTCCGAACCCAAAGCCCCACCCTGGTCGCCCCCATGCGGTTGTCACCGACCCGAGCTTCCACCGAGCCACTAGCTGATGATCCTCCGGAGCCAGGCTCTGACTATTACTTCAAACACGATGACATCGACGCCGCGTTTCTCTCCCGCGCAGCTAGCGAACTTGAACGGTCGGAAGCAACGCTAGCCCAATCTTCGCAACAAGCCCTCCCCCCACCAAGCCAACCGCGACGTGAGGTATTTTTTGTGGATGACGATGACGACAAGGAAAACACCTCGGTAAAGCCAAGGGCTGCGAGATCACGACAACTCGTGAGTGAAGCGTCCGTGATCGACCTCTCTGCCGAGATCGTCAACGTGGGGCGCATTCGCTCTCCCCCAACGAACGATGACGGCGATGTAATTAGTATTGGGTCCGATGATTGATGAATTGTAGTTGTAAATATAGCATGTTCGGTCACCCTTGCAGATAAGCTTGTCTCTCAAAGAACAAGCACCAGAAGGAAGTATTCTGTGCATTTTCAAAAAAAAAAAAAAAACGACACCACGCGTCTCGCGCTTTGCTTGTAACGCGAAAACACCACATCTAATCATTAGTCACTCGAACACGATATAGACAAGTACAGACATCGCGCGGTTGTGATCGGGACTTCAACCAAGAACAGCTCCCTTCTGCTTCTTCTTCTTTTTCGAGGTATTGGAGAAGCTGCGCCAACTATCCACTCGCTGCTCCCGGTTCTCTGTTGGGAATGAGTAAGAGAGGGAGGCTAGCACTAGATACAAGACATTACCTTCCCACCTGGCGTCTTCTTCGGCCTTGCGTTTCTTAGCTGAAACTTCTTCTTCCTTCTTGCGTGCTTCGAAGCCCTCATTAGCAAGGTTCATCTTGACTGCTCTGTGGTCAAGTGTCACCGTCAACGGAAAGTCAATACGACAGAAACAACGAACGTACCTTCGTCTCCGAACTTCCTCCTCGATGAGAAGTTCCTTAGACTTGAGCCGAAGTTGAGTCTTGAAGGGTGGTGAGAGACCCTTGAGCTTGGGGTGGTCGTCCGGTGTCGAAGTTGGTAAGGACAGTCCCTTGAGCAAAGTCGAGCGGGCTTGATTTATTGCGGCGTCGAGATCCTCGCGCTTTGCGGTATCGCCAAGTTCGTTTTCGGCCTTTAACAGAAACATTGGATACAGCACTGATAGGAGACTGAGGGAATAGATTTACCTTCTTGAGCACGTCGAACGCCTCAGGAGATCGTGGATGTGGGCACTTGTCAGGATGGATAACTAACCATTAAGAACGTACAGGGAGTTGCGCATTAGCGATATGATTCCACGTGTCTTGTTGAAAAAAGGCAGCTCACAAAGAGAGAGCTGCCGGTATTTCTTCTTCACATCATCGGCCGTGGCAGATGGTTCTAGGTCCAAGATGTCATAGGGACTACGGGTAATGTCGTGAGGTAGAATATACTAGCTATGAGGCGTAAGAGCGTACTTCAGCTTAAATGCACCGAGGATGCGCTCAACCTCAAGCTCACGCTGAATCGCGGAGGCTTCACGATTAAGAAGACGCTCTAAGTCGGTGGCAGAGGTGGACGGCTCTGCGGGGGTGTCTTTGCTTGAGGGTGCCATTGGTTCGTTTCTTCGAAGTCGGGTGCCTCCCAAGGGTGCCTCTACTGTTGCCCCAGACGCTCCCGGTCCGGTGCTCCGCCGTCCGAGTAACCAAGCCGGTCGCCGCACAGTGCTGGCTCCGAACCATGGCCGCTCTGAGGCGTGCACTCGGAGTTTGCACCCACACGCGGTCCTACTCAGAGCTTTTAGGGCTTAGGTCTCCTTCCCACCTCAAGTTCTATCGCCAAAACCAATATCTGTTTTCAGGCCCGACATGGACACATAATGTTGCGTTTTCGCGGAGATCTCTGTCTACACACACGTCGTACCCGTCCAAGTCCTCACGCCCCCGTGTCGTGTCCGCACGCGAGTTGTATGCTCAACGGAATCGGAGTCTGTTCATGTATACCTCAGCCGTAGTTCGTCTTTGTTCCGTGATGCACCGTATCAGAAATGCGTTTCCGAACTGAAGCGACGTAGGTCATTCTAGCGGTCGGTGCATCCTATGCTGCCGTACCTCTGTACCGCATGTTCTGCGCAGCGACGGGTTTTGCAGGCACACCTGTTGTTGGTACTGGGCGATTCGAGGCAGAGCGTCTAGTACCTATTGAAGGTGCGAAGCGGATTAAAGTACACTTCAACGCGGACCGGAGCGAGCAACTTCCATGGACGTTCACGCCTCAGCAAAAATACGTAACGGTGTTACCTGGCGAGACAAGTCTTGCGTTCTACAAGGCAAAGAACAATGCAGATCATGACGTGATTGGTATTGCGACGTACAATGTCACGCCAGACCGAGTGAGCATAGGTATAAGTCACGGGGGAGGGAACTGATCGATGGGTTGTCTAGATCGCGCCGTACTTTGCCAAAGTGGAATGCTTCTGTTTCGAGGAACAGAAGTTATTGGCCGGGGAAGAGGTCGATATGCCCTTACTGTTCTTCATTGACAAAGATGTGCTCGAGGACCCTGCGTGTCGGAACCTCGATGATATCGTGTTGTCGTACACGTTTTTCAAGTGAGTTTGTTTCTGATCCACGTTGCCCATTTCAGGAACGCTCATATTGCGCAAACATCTCAGGGCAAGAAGGAATGCACAGGGCCAGCTTGAGCCCGATGCACCCGATGATGTTGTACATGCTTCTCAAGGCTGGTCTGATGTTAAGTTCGTTCAGCCTTCAGGAACAGGGACATAAGCAATAAGTAGTCGGCAATTAAATATAGTAGACACTTAAACGAGGAATACTCTCCCACGAATAAACACACTCTCGTCTCCTTGAGTCACCGAGGCACACTACTTGCAACCCGAACTAACTGAACCCACCAACGAGATGGCGACCGCTGGCAGTTCAGCCACGCCCCAATGGGATACCAGAAATCGTGGCTTTGTCCCTCCTTCTCAACTTCCGCAAATACGCCAAGCTTCCCCGCTCTCTCGCAACTCCAACTCTCCTGAACGTCCTCGCTCGATGACCGCCGATTCGCTTCCGAGCCAATCGTCTTCCCTTCGTCCGCTTTTGACAACAACTAATAGCCACACTCGTTCTTCTTCCTTCTTTTCCTTTCTCAAGTCTAATGACAATGCCCCTTCTACGATGCCCTCGCGTAGGGTTGAACCCAGTTCTCAACAATCACAAGATGAGCACGGTCGGCTCGTGCTAGAGAAAAGGCAGCCGCCTATACCTTCCTCGTCGCGGAATGGTACCTTGGATCGCAGCACTTCTCTTCAGACCTCGGCCCCGCCGCAGCAATTACACCCCGAGATTCGTTCCGTGGTTAGTCTGACCCACGTGCATGCACACAAGGTCTATATGTCTGGTCCTCTCATCCGAAGGATAGAGCGCCTCCCGGATGGTCACCAGCCCATCAAGGACGAAGATTGGCGTGATGTGTGGGCTCAGTTAGGTGGCACCACTCTCAGCATTTGGGATATGAAAGAGATAGACGAGGCGAGCAAACAAGGAAAGGAGGTGCCGCCCACGTACATCAACGTCACTGATGCTGTGAGTATCTTCCCCAACACTTGTCTTGATGTTATCTAATCAATTCCATTAGTTCGTGCAAGTCCTCGGATCTGTCACGATACCTGCGTTAGGGGGAGTCCCTGCACAAAAATATAACAATGTCGTGACTCTCAACACAGCCGGGTCGAACCTCATCCTCTTCTCATGCCCAAACGCTGCCTCTCTCATCTCCTGGGCAACTGCCCTCCGAGTATCTAGCTGGGAGAAATCACGCCTTGAAGAAATCTATACTGCCCACCTCATCCGTATCACTTTGAACGATGGTTTGACTTGATGTTCCTCGCATCACGTCCACATTTTGATTCAGTTCACAGGACGGGATGCACCTTCGACGCTTGTACGAGGTCGTAGAGAGGGCTGGGTTCGCATTCGCGTCGCGGGTCAGACAGACTGGAAGCACCTTTGGATGACCGTATCGGCTGGGCAGTCATCAGACGGTTCAGCTGGTCCACCACGGGCCGGATCCCCTCACGAGCCTCAGGTTTTACGTAAAAGGCGCATCTCTTCCATTTTCGGTCGCGAAGAAAATCAGCCTCAGCAGATCTCTAACCGACCCGTCGTCGCCTTCTTCCTCTCACCCAAGCCAAAGGACAAAAAGAAGCCTTTCCTCACCCTTCAAGATGTCACACAAGCCTTCGCCGTTTATCCTGAGCGTCCAGAGCTCATCAACAAGAGTACGTTGATGAAGATCGAGGGGAAAATTGGCCATGAAGATGCAGCAATGAATATGAGAGGGCGAGAAGGTTGGGTTCTCGTCATGCCTGAGCTTGAACCCGGGGTTCCTCAGGCGAACGAGACAATCAGATGGCTCATTGGTACAACCGTTTCTCTTTTTTCAGAGTGCTTACTCACAATTGGCATCTCGCAGCCTTTCACGATTCGTTTTCATTATATGGACGGCCCCGAGCATACTCTTGGGACCCTCGCGACCCGGGTTCAATGATGTTCGCCTATCCTGCGGGCCCTTCTCGGGATGTAAGTTTGTGCTTTTTGATTATTCATACCTTCTCACCTCTAAGCATTACTCTTTCTCAGTTGCTCTTTATGGAACGTGAACCCGCAGAAGTCATGGATCCCCGGGAAGATCACACTTCTGCTGTCCGATCGCGCCTCAACGAGATACTGGCCGGTCGTGTGCAAGGAGGACCTCCAGTCCCTGGTACTACTCCTGCGACCCCAAGAACCAATGCGCCATCATCGCACACTCCTCTTCCTTCTATAAACGAGCCTCCTAAAGGGACACCAACAGACGGTCCTTCCTCGCTTCCACAGCTCCCACCGCTTGGCTTCGGTTCCTCAGACTCTGAGATGATGCACCGTGCACTCACTCCCATCATTGAGGGCAATAGCTCTGAGAAGGATCGACCTGTTATTCCTGGAGCGCCTGAAGCCAATCCACCTCAACAAAGTGATGCCCCAGCTCCCCCTTCTAAAGAAGTTCGAAGCGAGGTTCCGGTCCCTACTTCAACAAGTCCGCCTCCGGTCTCCCCTCCCAGCACCTACACCCCCACAGATATAGCCTCTACCCCCATCTCTCCTATTCGTGGGCCTAGCGAAGAGTCTGCCAAAAATACCAGCGTGGCGAGCCCGAAAATCGGAATATCCGTTGCCGAGGATGTCTCCAGCGAACAGCCATCCAATAATGACGATCAAGCGCATGACGGCCCTGCGGCTTCGACCGCCTCTTTGCACAGTTCTGCTTCTCCACCGCCGCTATCTCCTGCTAATTCGTCTAACCCGCCCGCTTCACTATCTCCGGCCCTGCCGCCGCCGCGAACACCATCACCCAAATTCTCCGTCCTAACCTCGCCGCATTCAATGATGGACTCTCCCACTCGGATGAACCAGTCCTTCGCAGAGTTCGGGAGCAGCACTGAACGTTTAAGCCGCCAGTCATTGACGCCGCCACCGTCTGCCCTACCCTCTACCCTACGTGCGGCAACATTAGCACCGTCAAAGCTTGCACAAGAGTCTATCCAAGAAAGAACTCCTCCTTCCCGGGAGGGGACACTCGACATTTATGATGAGGCGGGTGCGCTGTTTTATATTCACCAGCTTGAGCAAAGTACTCTCGATGCGAACCCGCGACCACCTCCAGAGTCGAACGGGAAGGATTCGTCATCTGAGTCTGAGGACGTAGCCTCTCGGGTTACGCACCATACTCAGCCTACCGTCGCCCCTCTTCGTCCAAGAGGTAGTGCGTCTCCACCACCAATCCAACAGCCTGCTGGCGCTACGCATTCGCAGCTTTTGATTGACATTGCACACCGGAAACCTCCGAACCAGCCGCTTCCTCGCACTCCCACGCTCGATTACGGCCCGGAGCGGCGACCTTTTGGCGCACGTGCGGCACCTGCCAGCAACCGCCAAGAATCTGTTACTTCCGTCACTCACTCACCACTCAGCCCCAGCATGCGAAGCAGCATAGTCGAACCCAATACACAGTGGGCGACCCAATTGGAAGACCCGGACGCTGATGCCCTAGCGGCTCTGACATTCCTCGAAAGCCATGATGACGTACTCCCAGCTGCCTCGGCGCCATCTGCCTCAACCGCTGTGACCTCTTCACCTTCCCTGCCACAGCAACAACCTCCAGCAATTATTGAACCTGAAGTACGCTCACCAAGTCCGGAAAGCGAGACTACCTCACTGTACAAGTCGTCTTTCGCACCAAGCAAAAATGCCATGCAGCGCAAGGCGAAGACTGAGGCTCAGCAAGCCGCTCACGAGGCAGCCACTCATCGACCAGGCCGTGGGACTGGAAAATCTAAGAGCAAGTCCAAAGCTGCGGGTGGTTGGGGAGACAGCAGTGAAGAAGAGGAGGAGGAAGAGGACGACGACGATGAAGACGAAGATGTGGATTCCGACGGACAGCCCGTTGCTCCCCGCGACGACCGGTCTGTGTCGAACTACGCGGCGTCGGCTAACAACCATCGTTCCCAGTATTCTTCGCCACGTGGCCCCTCCCCCCTTGCCAGCGGCGACGCGTCCACTTATCACACCCAGCCACATACCCGCCCGCCCAGGAACCTACCTCCAGTACCTCCGCCCCGCGTGCAAGGCATGTCGTTACCTTGTTTATTACCCCCCAAGTCTGACCCTTTTTTTTTTCGTATGCAGGGCACGATGGAGACTCCTCTAGACCTCGTCAATCCGACCAATACGATACAGGAAGGAAGTCGTATCACGAAGACGGTGTCTCTCATAGTGGTACCGCTATCCACAGCCAAATTCCCACTCACGCTCCCGCGCCGGTTGCTCCTCGTCACATGTGGAGCCAAGTCCTCGATCCTGGCCGCGCTCCCGGTGCTGTCCCCGACAACCCCAATGCCCGCGATACGTTTATTCAGTTAGAATCGCCAGCGGCGGCCATGACTAAGGCGTTTACTCCGCACGGACTGCTCTCCGCCGGCCTTCAGGACAAAGAAGATCGCTCGGCAAAGAGACAGGAAGAACTTGCTAGAGAAGCCGGCGCCTCTCTGCTCAACGTGCCCAGCAAACCACCACCACCTCAGACAGGCCTTCTTGGTGCTATTACTGCCCACGAACGTGACCGAAAGCGGGAAGGAGGCGTCGGTGCCACGCTTACGGAGCGCGAGCGCGAAAAACGGTTGGCAGAGGAGCGACAGCGCAAGCTCGACGAACTCCAACGCCAGCAATTGGAGCAGATGCAGCAAGGAGGTTCGTTGTATGGCCAGCAACAGTACCCTGGATTCAACCCGATGATGAATCCAATGATGATGGGCATGAACCCGATGATGGCCGGCTACATGGGTTATCCGGGAATGATGGGAGGCTTCGCGAATCCGCAGCACATGTTCGCCGCGCAGCAGGCCGCCCAGGCGTACCAACAGGCAATGCTCTCACTCTCTCAGGCCGGCTCACAGGTTGGCGGAGATGGCGGAACACCAGCACCACTGAACCCGATGATGACTGGTGGCGGAATGGGTGGTGCATCGCCAGCACCTCTCAACCCGATGATGACTGGCACTGGTATGGGTATGGGCGGTTTTGATCCGCGATTTTCGATGATGGGCATGCCGATGATGAATCCGATGGGTATGGGCATGGGCAATCCTGGCATGATGGGCAACCCAATGGGGATGAACTATGCCGATGAACACCGGCTCTGGATTTGACCCGCGCATGTCTCAGTTCGACCCCGGACTGCAACCACCTAATCCCAATTTCGCTCAACATGGACGAGCCACGAGCTCAGGTCAGGACTCTTCTCCCGGTGCTAGTGAGGGAGCTCGGAGATCGGCGAGTGCCAGCCCAAGGCCCCCGCAATGAATACAATGAACGAACATGACACTCATGACTACAAGTACAAAAATTTACTCTTAGTATGCTTTCCTACTAGTCTAGTGGTTTTCCTAGCTTAGCACGTTTGATTGGGACAATTTATATGGTTGGGTTACTCGTCTCCGGCCCGGCATACATGACTCCGAGCTGTTCACAACGTTGACAAGCCAAGGATGGGTGTCAAATCTCTCTGGGACTTGTTGACGCCTCTTGGCCGGCCAGTATTGTATGAACCCTCATTCTCTGTTAGGTGTGAAGAAATACTGAGAACGTGATATGCAAAAAGGCTCGAAACTATGGAAGGCAAGGCTCTTGCCATTGACTCCAGTATCTGGATCTACCAATTTCAGGCTACCATGCGTGATAAGGAGGGAAAGGCCTTGGTCAACGCGCACGTCTTGGGTTTCCTGCGTCGTATCTGCAAACTCCTGTTCTATGGAATCAAGCCGGTTTTTGTGTTCGATGGCGGCGCCCCCGCACTGAAGCGAAACACCATAGTACGTCCCAATGAAACCTCTGTGCACGTCCGATAGAACTCATTCTTCAAAGTCCGAGCGTAAGAGAAAGAAGAGTGGCGCTGCTGTCAGCCACGCCAAGGTCGCGGAGAGGCTCCTGGCCGCTCGGATGAGGCACGAGGCTCTCAAGCAGGCGCAGGCGCAAAGGTGCATTTGTTGTCGCAGCGCTGAAAACGTACACCGTTCTCACACGTCTGCAATAGGTCCGCGAAGTCGTCGCTCAAGGGGAAGGGCAAGGAACCCGCTGGGCCAGTCGTGATCGACGAGAATACGGTATACCTGGAGGACTTGACCGGCAACGCGCCGCCCAAGACGCCCAAGACGCCCAAGACACCCGTGCAGAAGGGCGATGCTCCGGCCCCGGGACCGTCGCCCTTCTCCAGTGTCGAAGAACCGCTGGCGCGACCACGATCCATATCGGCTCCCAGAAGTCAATCTCGAGAAACGCGTAGCCGAGGCGACGCGTTCCGCTGTCCCGGACCCCAGATTGGCGACCGAGGAGGAGCTTCGTGCATTCATCGAGGAGATGCGCCCGGAGGACTTCGATGTAACCGCGCCTGCGTTTAGGGAACTTCCTACCGAAGTGCAATACGAAATCGTTGGTGATCTCCGCCTGAAGTCTCGGCAGACGTCGTACAAACGCCTGCAAAACATGCTCAAAAAGTCTCGAACGCCGCTCGATTTTTCGAAGGAACAGATCAAGAATCTTCAACAGCGAAACACCCTCACGCAGCAGCTACTGATCACGACCGACACGATTGGGCAGGCGCACGTTTCTATACCCGTTCGAATAGCGAGTGAACGTAACAGGGAGTATGTCCTTATTAAGAACACAGGTGAGGAAGGGGGTTGGGTACTGGGGATTCGCGACGATGGGAGCAAGGAAAATCCCATTCAGATTGATCAGGACCCGAAAGGCGAACCCGAAGATAGCGACGTCGACATGGAGGAGGTTACCATGTTCGTTCCTCTAGGTTCCTCATCAAAATCACTTCTGACCGAGCTATCGTAGACCCGGACAAGCGCTACCCGACCCCGACCTACACGAATTCCAGAGACACATGGCCTTGGCTGGTATTGGGAAACGCAGGACATCGAAGAACCTGACGCCTCGCCCAAAACCCAAACCCCCAAAGACGAAAACTCAGCCACTATTTGGCTTCGACGAAGACGAAGTCCTGCCACTCGCACAAACCACCGATGACGACGATCCTGCCTTGCAGCTAGCGGTACAGGAGTCTTTAGAGTCTCAAGAGGAGGCTGACTTGAGGCGTGCGCTTGAAGCTTCTCGAGATGAGCCCCAATGGCCTGCTGAGGGTAGTGCCTCGACCGTTTCAGGCCTTGATGTCTCGGAGATTGCGGCTAGCGAGGCCTCCGACGGTGACGAACTATACGTGCCAGGGCGCCTCGAAACCGCATTGGCAATCGCCAACGCAGGACCGACACCCAAATCTATCTCAATGACTCGCAGACTATCTTCGTTGCCACAAACGTCCTATTTTAACGCCCCGAAACTTTTGATTGATCCAACATCTCCGTCGCCTGATCCCACTGAGGATAGCCCGCTTGAATACCTCGATAGCGTTGAGAATGCTGCGCGAGCGACTTCTCCTGCTGTTGCTTCACCGACTACTCCGAAGGGTGACCCTGGCTTGCCGAGGGGTGCGCCAGCCCCAACCACCACGAATGAATCACCTCAGGCGGAGCCCATAGAAGAGCTGTCGGGAGCTGTCAGCGATTCCGACGATGACATGGAGCCTGTTCCTCTGTCAATTCCTGAGAAGCAGCCTACTCTCCCCGAAACGCCGAAACGTAAGGATCTCGGTTCTGCTGACAGACGTACAGTCGCATCGGGACGTGTACACTTCGAAGATGATATTCTCTCGACCGGCCGAGCTAGTGTAGCCTCTAGCTCCTCGGAATCACACGCATCGCACTCCCTCCCTGAGCCAATCATCCCTGATTCCGAACCGTCTGATGAGGAGAAGGTCATCAGTGATTGGTCCCGTTCCCCATCCCCTGTGGCAGATGCGCTTTCCGCTACGGAGACGGCAACACCGAAGGCACTGGCGATCGATGAGTCGTGGGACGCTGCGCAGGAGATGGACCCGCATGCTGAAGAAGGCGAATTCGTTCGCTTCTTATCTCAAGTCAAAGGCAAGGACCTCGACGTCGTCCGTCGTGAAATCGACGAGGAAATCAAGACGCTGAACCAGCAGAAGAAGGCGGCCATGCGTGACTCTGAGGACATCACTCAGCAGATGATTGCGCAGATCATGGTCAGCCCGCGTTGCGTGTTGCGTCGGCCTTCACGCTAAAAATAAATAAATTCACAGGTGATGCTTCGTTTGTTCGGTATCCCATACATCACGGCCCCGATGGAGGCGGAAGCGCAGTGCGCTGCGCTCGTTGAACTCGGTCTCGTCGAGGGCATCATCACAGATGACTCGGACGTGTTCCTTTTCGGCGGCGCACGCGTGTACAAGAACATGTTCAACCAGTCCAAGACAGTCGAGTGTTTCTTCCTCGCAGACTTTGCGCGTGAGCTAGGTCTCGATCGCGAGAGGCTCGTGCAGCTTGCATACCTCCTAGGCAGTGACTATGTGGAAGGACTCCCTGGTGTTGGGCCCGTCGTCGCCATGGAGTTACTAAAAGAATTTTCTGGGGATGATTGTCTGCAGGGGTTCAAGGACTGGTGGCAACGTGTGCAATCTGGGCGGGACAAGCCCGACGAATCAAGAACTAATTTTCGACGACGCTTTGTAAGTGCTATAATCCGTTGTGGTCGTTGTTCACGAAATGACCATGCTCCCAGAAAAAGAGGTTCAAGACGCTCTACATTCCTGACGACTGGCCTAATCCTGTCGTGGTACGTCCGAAATTTGGCTGTTCCTAAGGGCTACCTGACGACGCCCAGCGAGACGCGTACTACCATCCCACCGTCGATGATTCCGAAGAACCATTTAAATGGGGGCTCCCGGACCTTGACGGACTCTGCGGGTAAGCGTCGTCAAGTGACCGTGATATCGGAACTGACCCCAGGCGACTTGAAAGCCTTCTGATACAGGAACTTGGATGGAACCAATCCAAGGTTGAGGAGCTGCTCTTGCCGATAATTCAGAAGATACGGAAACGCACTCAAGTGGGTCTCTTTTCCATGCATGCGGTGGAGGAAAAAAAATTAATAGATACCCGTCTGTCCGAACCTCGCTCTTCTGATAGGCGCTAGCCCTAAACAAGCAAGGGAACCTGAAAGAGTACTTTGGCGTCAGCTCGGGAGGAGCGGTCGCACCGCGAAACCGCCGGACCTACACGAGCAAGCGTCTGCAGCAGGTGGTCGACGACTTTCGCGAGCAGCGGAGAAAAGAGACAGCAGCAACCCGCACTAATGACGACACGCCGAAAGAATCCTCGTCCGACTCTTCAGAGGGAGAAGCACCTCCGACGGCGCCAGTTGTTGCTAAGCGGAACAGGGGGCGCGGAGGTTTTAGCTCAAAGGGCGCCACCAGAAAGAGTCGGGGCAGAGGCGGCGCCAGGGGTGGGAGAGCGGGGACTTCGCGCAAACGCAAGCGGAGCGTCACCACCAGCGGCGACGATCCAAGCGGGTCTGATCTGCCTTCTGAGTCCAAGACGCCGCCCTTACTGAGCGGGACGGCATCTCGTCCAAAGCCTCGACCCCTCTATCAGAGGGCAGCCTGAATTGATCTTTAGTTGCGGGCACGTCAATCGAAACATCTAACTGTATCATTCCACTAATGTAGCAATAGTTTTTTTCCCGTCATTGAAGACATGTGCTATTCAATACATATGAGAGGTTCAGCTGTCAAGGACGCTACTGCAATCTTCTGAGGTACCGCAAATAAGGAATAGCGCTCAACCTTGAGTGACACTACTTTTTTGCACATCAGCAGCAATTTCGGATAATATTGAACAGCTTAACGGGTTTCACTAAGCGGGACGGTATCAATGAAATTAACAACAGAGATAAGCCTCGGAGCAACTAAACATCCTCCTCTAAGGTTTCGACGTTAGCCTAAGAAGGAAACCGGTGAGACAGAAATAGACAATGACAACGGTGAGAAAAAATTACCTTGTTCTCCTCAATGCCACCGAGTTCCCTCACAAGACCGTTGAAGGGGTATTGACGTGGGACAGCAGGCCGGTCGGGTGTGAGGACATAGTTGCAAAGAAAACCAAAAGCAACAAAACCGGAGACCGCAATCGCAAAGTGGTTGAGCGCAGTAGCTGGGTTGACATGAGGAGTATCGGGGCCCCACATGGAATATTGCTCTTCGCGCTCATGCATCTAATGAGAGTGTTTCAGAACGGGACTGACCAAAAGCAAAAAAAAAACGGTTATGTCATACCGTGTCGCCATAGTTGCGTCTCATCTGTGTATCCCACCAGCCGTGGGGAGGTAGGGATTGCCTGGATTCACTGGGTAGTTGAGGATACCCATTCAGCTGTGGATCAACCTCTTTCTGTGTGAATGCCGAATAGGCTCGGGTCCGCGAGATAGTTGGGGTGCGTGTACGGAGAGCAACTCTCGCTCCTGCTGCGCGCAAGCTCATCGTCGTTTGCTTTGTCGGGAGAGAGAGCGTCAAGGTGACCCACCACAGCGAATTGGACCGGACCGGGACTAGACCGAAGCGGGGGCAGCGGACCGAGGGCTCACGACTGGGTCCGGGGACCAATTGAGGAATCCCGACGATCTGAGGGGAGGGGCCTGACTTGCGATCGCTTTTTAATTGCGATTTCCGATCTGGGGCGAGCCTAAGTGTCAGAAGAGGGTGCTCCGGTCTCACATCACCTTATGCTATATGTAGCCTGAGCGGTGAGACTCCTCCTTTCCCCCTGTTGTTTTTAACTCGAGATGTTCCCTACTAAACACTCTAAATACCCCGTTGTCGCCATCGCTAAAGAAATTCACTCGAATGTCACTCTGCCGAATGTTGCTCTGTATCACGACGTGGGCTATGGCCTCCGCAAAACTCGCTCCCAGAGGAGGCGCGCCTTCCGTCTGCCGATAGTTTATTCCAACTCGCTGGCCGATTTGTGCGTCTCATCTCACACCCGGTTTTGGCTTGGTTGACTTGGTTTCCCCAACAGTAATAGTTGGGACAACATGTTTATGGAACGCTTAACCGGTGGCATCACCATGCACAGACCGGTTACCGCTCCAGCTGTCGTACTCGCCTTGGGCAATGGTTTCGACTTTTGGGCAATTAACGCAGCGCGGGAGTGGCCCGTGGGTGCTCCCTTTTCTGTGACTCCGTTCTCTCTCTTCATTAACTATGGCCGGTCGTCATAGAAATCCAGGATCACCGCGCATAGTCTGCTTGGTATGCACAAGGATAAGAATGAAATGGATGCACTTCTAAAATTGCTGAACCTCACCGATCGCATAACTTACATCCGCGGAGATCCATCGTACGCCTATCTTTACGCCGTCATTCCTTGGTGTTGATCTGAACTCGTCGGCGGATGCAGCAGGGAACTCCGCCTCGACTACCCTAATAATACGTTTGACATGGTACGGCTATCCTATTGCTCTCTTAATCTCGCCGAAACCGAGGTGGGTGGACCAAGTACCTCATACGAGTCGGAGTCATTTAGCTGATGCGTCTGCAGTGGTATGTGTTCCTACAGGTCAGCATTCGTTCGATCAGTGTAAATTGACAAGACCTCTCACGCTCGAAACAGGAAGTCAATCGCGTCATGAAACCCGGAGCTGTTTTGGAGGTATGTTGTCATTCCAAACGGCTTGAATGCATTGAGTGACGTCGCTGCGCCAGGTGATTGATGAGGATCTTCTCTTCCCTGGCCACAAATCGCCAGCCGCGGTCGCCGAGCCAGAGGGCAGCGGACCTGGGACGCGATGTTGCCCTCCGTCGGAACTTGTCACCTCCGACTCTCGCTCCACTTTCACTTCTAGTGTCCACTCTGTCGATGTCAGAACCACGACAACTTCCTCTATACTCACGTCCAGTTCACGCGACTTGAATTGTTCCGAAGGTTCCTTCTCATCGCTGCATGACGCCTTTGACCCACTCGACCATTCAAAACTTACACGATCCTGGCGCGAGATGCTCGCCTCGCGATGGATATCAGCGAGTATCACTTCGGTCCTACCCTTTTACCTCACCGCCATCTTTGAAACTTTCCGTGCACTTCCCGCGCTCGAGATTTTCATGTGTTCTTGCTCTTCGCTCAAGCCGTCCACATCCAAACATGGGTCTCATCAGCAGATGATCGATCCCGAACCCTTCCGCCACCTTGTCCAAGCCACTGTCAAACATGACCCTGACGCTCATGTGACATGGTTGCCAGCTAGCGAAGCACCCCCACACTATGTAGCTTCCAACATGTCCATGCATTTAGGACGTATGGTTGCCATCGTCAGTGCGTGTAAGGAGGCTATCTGGGGAGCGTACAACAAGCTGTACGGTAACGACCCTAAGTTACCTCATCTCAAGAGTCGGAGCGATGACGAAGAAGCCTGGAAGAACGAGCGTACATACCGTACGCGAAGAATTTGAGCACCATTGGCTAAATTGGGAATGGTAAGTGGTCGACCGTTGACCGTCGGATGGAGGAGAGACTCACTATGTGGGTAGCGATATGCGATCACGCATCGACATGCGGTCTGCGATCCATACCAGTTTCCAGTGGGACCAGTCGTCGTCACTGGACGAAGCAGACTCAGATCGAGTGCGATGGCTGAAGAATGTGGAACGTTCAGAGACCGAAAGGGCTGCGTCTGGCCACCCCGCGTCTCAGCCCGTGCAACGCGACGTGGTTCGTTGTGTAAGAGGATTCGTGGCTTGGAAGTTTGGTAGGAATGTAGCAGGACACGATGCTGGCTGATCTACACAGTACTGTAGTAGTCTTTTTAATCTTATCGTTACCCTACGTCATGTATCATGTCCTAATCAGGTAGCACAGATATAATCGCATTGGCATCGCACGCACTCTTATTTCCATTCTGTCCTATTCCACTCTTACCATGTCCGACTCTGAAAAAACCACTTCGGCACCTGCTGCCCCACGTTCAACTGCTGAGGCTGATATCACGAAATACAAGGTACGAGCGCCTCGTTCTCGGCCGTTCGATTGATTTTTCATATCTGGATCCTAGGATGCGGCCGACATCGTCAACGTCGCAGTGAAACGACTCATCGACCTATCCGTCGAAGGCGCAAGCGTATTAGATCTGTGTATCGAAGGCGACAAGCTCATTGAAGAAGGCACTAGTGCCGTATACAACAAATCTATCAAAGGAGTCAAAGTTCCCAAGGGTCCGCATCTGTCTCCTTTTTCTGATCCTTGATTCTGACCGTATCAGCCATTTCGTCCATCCAGGACTCGCTTTCCCGACCAGTGTCTCAGTGAACAACTGCGTTGCGCACTTTTCCCCGCTCGCGTGCGTTCATTTCTCTCCCTAGCCCGCGATCGCGCGGCCTAACGAACCCCTCTCTCTCTCTCTCCCCACGCTCGCGTGCAGTTCGGATCCGCTCTCGGCACAGAAACTCGCCAAAGACGACGTCGTGAAACTGCACCTTGGCGCCCACATCGACGGCTTTGCTGCGATCACCGCCGAGACGATCGTCGTCGGTGCAACGCCAGAGAGCCCCGTGACGGGCCGCCGTGCGGACGCGCTGCGCGCCGCGTGGACCGCTGCTGAGGTTGCGATGCGTCTCGTGCGCGTGGGCAACAAGAACTGGCAGGTAACGGAGGCGGTGGGCAAGGTGGCGGCAGCATGGGACTGTAAGCCCGTCGAAGGTACCGTTGTTGCGTCCGGGGTGGTGGGCCCAGAGGGGCTAACGACGTGCAACAGGCATGCTATCGTGCCAACAGACACAAAATGTCATCGATGGGAAGAAACGTATCATTCTCAATCCGGCCGAGGGGCAGAAGAAGGATTTCGAGACGGCCACATTTGCGGAAGGCGAGGTGTACGGGATCGACATCCTTGTATCATCGGGCGAGGACGGAAAGGTAAGAAGCCATTTTTCATGTTCGTCCGTGGGGTTTTCAACGGAGGATCATTTGCGATGGCATAGGCGCGGTTGGAGGAGTCGCGAACGACGATCTACCAGCGCGACCATACGGTTTCGTACCAGCTCAAGATGAAAACAGCACGTGCTGTATTCTCCGAGGTACAGAAAAAAGCAGGACCATTCCCGTTCAACGTGCGTGTGCTCGAGGATGAAAAACGTGCGCGTATGGGACTGCAGGAGGCCGTTCAACACAGTTTGGTCAAGCCATATGAGGTTGTGTAAGTCTGATTTCTCCATTCCATCCCCGGAAACGCGTCGTGCTGATAATGAAGAATAGGTACACACCGCCGAACACATTCGTCGCCGCGTTCCATTTCACGATTGCGCTGCTCTCTGGTGGACCTTCCTTACTGACACATCCGCCGGTGTGGTACAAACCGGAACTCGTGCGGACGGAGAAGGAGCTTGAGGACGAGGAGCTGAAAGAATTGGCCACGAGGAAACTCAGAGAACCCAAGAAGAGTAAGAAGAAGACCGAAGCGGAAGGGAAGTGATCTTTGGCCGAGGATGTGAGGAGGAAGGAATAAGTGAAGGAGGTACGATCGGATAGCAGCGGTGTAAGAAGGTACAACTAGTATATTGATTAGGCCGACGGGTGTGTGGGGGGCTTCGGGCTATACTCCGCGTCGTCGGCAAACTGGCTGATGGTGCGCACGACAAGGTCGACATTTTCGAGGAAGGAATTGAGGGTGAGTCGTGCCAAGCGAACGGTCAATGTGGAAAAGGACCTGGCATACCGGGTGAGTGCGCGTGTTTCTGAAGCGGAGGAGGACCGCGAGTACGTACGCTACGAGTACATCACCCTCAACGCTAAGTTCACGCTTGACCGCTTGCGGCTGCAGCTCGCGATCGACCTCGATGACCTGCTTCGCGATATTGGCGTGCTTAGAATTGGCAAATGGGATGCGAACAAAACTTTGTGTACCATCATTACCCAATGTTATGACACAAAGACAGTGATTGACCTCACATTCTATGCCATTCATCGGACATGGCTTGGATGTAAGTGTAAGTGTAGGTGTGGCCGTGTGACCGCCCGTGCCCATGCTCGTGCCCGCCCCATGGGGCCCATCCCCTGTTGCCACCTCAAACCTACACGTGTAACCAGGCCAGAATGCCCTTTTATTCTCCTTCGAACCACTCTGCACCCTTGCTGTGCCCCTCCATCGTCTCTCCATGCTCGTCGTACCGACTCTCATCCTTCCTCGTGACGAGGAGCTCGAAGTTCTCGGCCGCACCGTCGAACAATCACTAGAACGTTCCGTCCAGTCCATCGATGTCATCGGGAGAGGTATGTGTCCCCGTATCGCACCGTCTACGCAATGTGCTAAGCGTCCCTCCACATTTTATAGATCCGCTCAGTAGGGCAAGCCCACCGTGGCTGTGTCTGGAGTTGCCACACGCTCATGACGATGGCCCGCCTTTTTTTTTTTGTAGACGTTCTCCGTCGCTATGCAAGATGGCAATCACCTTATCGCCCGTATTGCTGACTCACATATGCCTATTGGCATCATGGAATCAGAGGTTTGGCGTAGTCTTGGCAAGGGACTCGTTCGTCCTAACACCGATTTTTTTGCGAGCAGATCGCCACGATGAAGTTCATTCACGAACGGACGTCGATACCTGTGCCCAAAATCCTGGCCTATGAACTAGATCAGTCCCATCCTCTGGGGGCACACATACTCCTCGAAAAGGTAGGAGAGAACCCGCGAATCTGCTCTATCCCGAAACGACGTCGACATGCGCATAATGCAGGTCTCCGGCGGCGTCCGTTTGGACACCATTTTGATGACCTCCCCGCCGACGCGCAGGACTCCTTAGTCACGCAGCTCGCGCACTTCATGCTCGAGGCATCACGCCTCTCCTTCCCAGCCATCGGCTCCATCCTTCTCCCTAAAAGCCCCGCGGCCGACCCCGCGGCCGTTCCGCCCCTCGGCCCTCTTACACACCCGTGCTTCTACGTCGATGGCCGCAACGCGCTCCCGCTCGACCGCGGGCCATTCCCAACTGCGCGCGCGTACTTCCTCGCCTGCGCCGAGCGCGAGCGCGCCGCCACCCGCGCGCTCTTCACATCTGGCGCGGGCGCCCCCGCCGGCGCGGAGTACCAGGCACTGCTTGCGGACTCACACGCGCTCGTCGAGCGCGCCGTGACGCTGCTCATCGAGCTCGTGCGCAGATGCGAGGGCCTCGATGGCGCGGACGCCGAGCTCGCACGGTACGCGCTCGACCTGCACGAGCTGGGACCCAAGAACGTCGTCGTCGCGCCGGACGAGCCCACGCGCATCGTTGCGTCTCCTCTCTCTCTCTCTCTCTCTCTCTCACGGCGCCTCACTCACTCACGCCTTGTCTTGTCTTAGCTTGCCGTCGTCGACTGGCAGTCTGCGTCCGTGCGCCCGCTCTGGCGTTGCGCTCGTACGCCGTACTGGCTCCTGCCCTCGCTGGTCGGCGACGACGACGCGCGCAAACAGCGGCTGCGCAGCGTGTTTCGCGCGGCGGTCGCTGGTGACCCGGTCTTTGCGCGTGCGGATCGACACGGACGATACGCGGCACGCGCTCGACGAAGTCGCGGAGTACGACACGTTCCGCGACGGCTTTCTGGTGTTGCCGACGCTGCAGAGCATGTGCGCATTTTAAAAAAAAAACTCACTCACTTGGTTTTCTGGCTGACTGTGGATTGAAGATTGGCTACGCTTCCCGGGGAGGAGGACGTCGATGGCCTCCGCAAACTCCTCGATCCGCAGACACTTGTGGGTCGGGCAGCGCGTATATCCCTCCTTACACATGGTCCCGGCGTGCTCTCGCTCGCCACTTCGACGCCAGGCAGCCCTCTCAGCGACTCGCCGGTCTCCTTTGGCTGGAATCGCAAGCTGTACCGCTATTCCGTACCCGCAACGCCGCGCTATTCTGTGCCCCCGACCCCGATTGCGTGACGGTTGCCTGAGGAGCCACGTATGGGAGTTATTTATAGGGTTTGTTGGTGAAATTGTTATGAAATTGATAAGATTATGTTGATACTGTAAACGACATTGCACCGACAAATACAGGATGTGTTCCTTCTACGCCCCTGCTACGATCATTCTCTACCAAATCCTCCTCTATTCATCTCGCCTTCAGATAGCCTCCTATTCGTTAATCTTGCCGTCGCCATCATGGTGCCTCTGCCTCGATTCCCACTTCCTCTCCCAAGCCAACTACCTGATGGATGTGGTTGTGAAGAACGCGATTGTTCTGCTTTATTGATTACCACTGCATTTGAGACCAGCATCGACCGACGAGATAAAATCCTTGGGCGAAAGCGCTGCGTCATCTGTGGGGTGTGATGACAGCGTAGTTCTCTAGCATGTCAGCATTTTCGATGAAGCAGAGAGCCCTCTGTAAGTCGAAAATTCCTCCTAGGGCTGGCTATGCGCTAATGGGCGACATGGTGGCCCGGTGTCGCACTTGGAAGGTGCCATTGGATCCCTTCACGAACTGAAGAGAGCCTCCTGCACGACCCGCGCAATGGCCTACTCAAGTGCGCCAACTAACCATCAACTCCTGTTCGATAGATATGATTTCCTTTATCCGCTTCATGCCCGATGTAAGTCTGATTCCACCTTTCGCTTTCGGGCCAAGAATTCACGAGAAACCAGGTTAATTATTCTAGTCGTCCCGGACTTCAGAGCTTTCATGGCAAGGGCTATCGCTCTTGATTTTCAAGGACCACCACGCGCCGTCCCCTGCCCTTTTCATAACCCACGAGATGCGCGTCCGTGCATGCTACCCCTTCGCACCCCTCGATCCAGACATGCCCAAGGATAGCCCTTGGCAAGACTGGATCGAATCGGACGGTATATTCTATAAATAACTCGTGTTCATTTAGGCGGAACCGTCCGCCGCCAGACAACAGTACTGCTGTGCAATCACCGTCCTAGCTTCCACCTGCGGCCCTGTGGCCATCAACGCAGCTGGCACGTCATCTGGCAGTCGCACGCTAGAGCTGAACGCAGACGTCGTCGCTGACATCCTAGCCGTGTCGCGTGCCATGCCATCATAGACGGCCTGCGAGGAGGGGGACTAGACTGGCACGGCAGAAGAAAACGCTCAAAAAGTATGTCTATTGGCGTAGAGCATCCTGGAGTCGATGTAGTCGTCCTTTTTTTATTATTATACTGTACGAGTAGTGGGATGGAAGCTTCAGCGCCGAGAGGGGACCTAGCGTAAAGTTTTCGTACTAAAGTTATCTCTTCCATTTCTGCCATCTTCAGCATCCGTGGGCAGTCATGCAGTCATGATTCAAGAATGGAAGATGAATGAACAAAAAAAAGGGTTTAGATGTCCACAGCGTCCATAGAGGCCTCAGGCTAGCGCCCCTAAAATATGAGGGCGCTGAACCGCCACCCGGACGTGCATCGCGTAAATCGACTACGAAAAAAATAATAATCTAACACCACGTACAAGAAGTAAAGAAATTAATAATACGAAAAAGACCGTGGATCCTGCGGGCGAAGCGTACATCGGGCGTTAGAGTTGGAAGGTGGTATACAGGGAGTACATGTGGCATTTTTGCGTAAATTTGAAAATGGTATATGGGGCTTCAATGGGCGGCAAGGACAAAGGCAAGGCCGATCATGCCCAGGAGGACGGTAGGAAACGGGGGGGATACGATGGACAGACGGGGCATGGTTAATGCCGCCAACACCAGCAGAACCTGTTGCCACTAGTCGAAGAAGGTTGCGGACTCGAAGAACTAGAAGGTCAATTAAAGCGGGGGAAGTACGGACTGAGAGGAGCGAGGCTACGTACGAGTGCGGGGAAGCGAGGTTATTGGCTGAGAGACAACTCGTGTTATTGCTCGGCTTGACTGCGATCTAAAACGAGCGCGCGCGCATGTGGGATCAATTTGAAAATATCGTTCCGGATTAGATAGCGAAAAAAAATACCACGCACAGGTCCTGACCAGGCCTCATCACCCTCAGCATCCTCGACAGAAATCATTACGTTCCAGCCGCTAGGGAGGGTGACGTTCCATGATAGGGAAGTGGAATTGTGGTCGCCCAAGTCGGTGCTAATGAGGGCGCGATCAGGAAGGTGCGGAAGATTAGCGGGACTATCGGGAAAGAACTCTCACACTTCTTCGCCGCACGGATCGGTCTGGTTGACGATGATGACGTTGTAAGGGACCTGTAGTCTGATCCCAGGAAAACTGAGCAAGGCCACACTGAGGTCGTCGTTTCGCCGGTCAGAAAAAAAAAAGCCAAGAGAGTTAGATCAGAACGGGCGCTCGGGGAGTGGAGCTCGGTGTTACCTGAATGAACACGGGAGTCTGAACTGAAAACTCGGCGTGGACTGTGCGGGCTGCGAGGAGGAAAAAGAGGACGACAGAAATGAGCGTGGGCGTGGTATGCATTCTGTGTTTCTTTACAAAAGAAACGCAGAAGGAGAAACGGGGGGGAGGGAGTGCTCGGAGGGGAAGAGAAGCAAGGGATGGAGACGGAGGATAATTAAGAGGTCTGCAACTGCAACCATCGCTCAGGCTACCAGGTTTCCCACGTCTTCACGACCAGATGTATTATTATACAGGCAGACACAAACCAAACAAGCATAATTCTAAAGTTTGCTCTTCCCTACGAATTCTGCTAGTTCGGTTCGCTTGCTCATTCTGCAAAAAAATAGATTGAGCCCGAGGATCAAGCGTATCAAGGGGCACTCCTACCCAGAGTGAGGTACGGGTAATGGCTCGACTTGCGATCCCTGAACAAGTGGCCGCTGATCAAATGGAACATAGTCTCGCTTACCCGAGCCAACGTATATCTTGCATAGTACGAGTGGTAGAGGTCAGCAAGCTCGCCTCAGCCAAGGGAATCCCGTAGAAACTCCTACCTGCCGTGGACGCCAAATTTTCACCCCATCCTCTTGGAGCATCATCTAAGATTCAAGTCAGATCGACAGGGCGACCGGCTCGTGGCAATAGAACAAACCTGTCGCCAGTGGGCCAACCAGCCCACCACACGAGGCACGGCAAAGAGGACCGGGAAAAAGTCAAGTGGGAAACCTTGTCGACCGTAAGCTCGATATCACTCCTTGGTTGTCGGACACTTACCCATTGCGCGGTAGATCAGACCGCTACACATGGAAGGGATTGTTCTTCAATACCATTCATCGAAGTGGGAGAACGTTCGAACTCACCTCCTGATTTATTAATTTATTTTAAGAATGGAAGAAAGAAGTGAGTATTCACGTAATGGTTCTATATGGTGATGCGTACCAGAAGTCTACGTTGGGTGCCAGCCGACGTTTCACAAAGTATTCATCTTTGATTGCGGCGTCGTGAAGCGCCATCGCTGTCTCAAGCAGTTCGTCCTTTCCTGTCCTACAAAGGCGACTTCAACCCATTTGCTGGTCCCAGAAGTCATGGGACACGTACACTTTGAACACCTCGTCTGCGGTTTTTCGGATGATGAAAGACCGAGGGTCAGACGTTCTGTACACTCTGCATGCGATGCAAAATCAGATCATCTGGATCGTCCATCTTTCGTCACGCTCACCGGTGACCGAACCCCGAGAGCACTTTTTCACGTCGCTTAACCGCGGCCAAGAAGGCCGGGACATTCTCAGGACTATCAGGGTTGTTCACAAAGTTGACTCAGCACGGGAATGGCAAGTTACATACCTGCCGATGGAGATGAGCATCCGAATCACAGCCTCGTTGGCGCCACCTTGAGATTCAGGTTATTTTGAGAGTGTGGGAGGAAGATATAGTTCCGGCTTACCATGAAGCGGACCACTGGGAGGAAGGAAGGGACGTCTCAGTGGAACTCTTAGTAACATCGAACCTAGGGACCTACTATAACGAGGCACATCCCGCTCTAATTGGTATATGTCAGCCACCCCACGACGCCGAGAGAATCGGGAGAGCCACTGACGCGATCGCAGAATATGGATCTACGAGTGAGCTACCGGTCTGGAGCACCGTCGTACAGCTCGCGTTGAGTTCGTGGTCAGCATGCAGAAGGAACAAAACGTCAAGTGCTTTCTCGAGTACGGGTGAGGGCTTGTAGTCTTTCTGACCAAGGTGGTCCATTTGGTACAGGAACCTGTCGTGCATGACACGGTCCAGGACTGAGAGCCTAAGCAAAGGAGCACGGGAGCGACGCACTGTCCAGTATACGAGAGACCCGCAGGTGGCGTTACGAACTCGCGACCCTGACGGATACGGTAGGCCATCCTGCAGTCATGAAATCGGTTCAGCTTGCGCGGCAAAAACAGGACTGCACGTACGCCGCGAGCGTTGTAGCCTTTCCGATGATCCTGAAGATCTGCCTATCCATGTTCCCGAGCGACGCCTTGTCCTTCGCCGTGAAGAGTCTCTGACCTGCAGAGGCGTTACAGAAAGCATAGAAGGGGGAAGAGGGGGGGACGCGCCTTGTAACGAAGGGTTTGCCTCGCTGTAGTATGAGCCGAGGTACGCAAAGGCGCTCGTGAGAATCGCCATCGGGTGCGCATCATACCTGCGAGCCCAACCGCCAACCTTCAATCAACTCTCAGCTGGTCTCTGCAGAGAACACGTACCGGAAAGAGCGGAAAAAGTGCTCCGCGTCCGCGTGCACGAAGCTGTGCGACATGACCTCGCCCTCGAACAACTTCAGCTGCTTCTCGCTGGGCAAGGTGCCATATATGAGCAGATACGCCGTCTCGAGGTGGGTCGAGTGCTGGGCGAGCTGCTCGATTGGATAGCCGCGGTAACGGAGGACACCGGCGTCGCCGTCGATGTACGTGATTTGGCTCTGGATGACGGCAGTGTTGAGAAAGCCTTTGTCGGACACGCGAAGGCCTTTGGGCGTCTCGTTCTCTACACGTTCACCCGGCTTGGACGGGGCGGCAATGACCTTGAAGGCCGTCGCCGACACCGTGTTGTTCTTGATTCTGTCTTGGCCTCAGTCTCATTGTACTTCTGATCAAATGATACGCTACTCACGGAATACTATAAGTCTTCCCAGTGCGGTTATCGCAGACAGTAAGACTCTCATCAACGACACTGTTATTATCAGCTGGTCGCCCCATGGGTATAATGAATTGTCGGATCAGAGTTGGGGTAGTGAGATTGACAGGAGGTCTGAGTCGCGGTCGAGGTGTTGTCTAGGCTTTAAAACCAAGCTTACTGAAGGGTCGGGACGGGTCAACATGAGCCTGAGCGCTCGCAATTGAATTATTCACGTGTCCGTCTCGGGTTCCGGTCAATGTATTAAATTATCAAATGCTACGCTATGGTGTGCAAGTATCACAAATACAGTCCCTCAGGCGTACCCTCGTTCTTCTGGTACAGCACCTGAAGATAGCCATTAGCCTCTTCCGTCGTACACGGAGACCAAGCCAGAGATCTACGTACCTTCTCTCGCGCTGTTGTAAAGTCCGCTTTGTTCACCCTCATTCGTCGTTCACGTAACGCCATCAAGCCGGCTTCCGTGCAAATGGCCTTGATGTCTGCCCCGGACAAGTCATCCTTTGCCATGACGTACTCTTCCAACTCGACATCATCTGCTAAACTCATGCGTGACGTATGCAGCCTGGGAAAATGGGTCAATTCAGAGAACACGAGGTGAGTGCCTGAACAAATACAAACCGGAAGATGTGCCGTTTTGTCTTGACGTCAGGAAGAGGGAACTCGATCTTCCGGTCGATACGCCCGGGCCGAATGAGAGCCGGGTCGAGGGTCTCGATCCTGTTGGTGGCCATAATGACCTTGACATCCCCTCGGGTGTCAAAGCCGTCTAGTTGATTCAACAGCTCTAACATCGTCCGCTGGATTTCGCGTTCACCACCTGACGTCGAGTCGTACCTATGAGGCCGTTTGCATCCTGGGGAGGCGAGCAATTCTGGGTGTCACGTACCGTTTTGTGCCAATGGCATCGATCTCATCGATGAAGACGATACTTGGAGCATGCTCCTCGGCCACACGGAAAAGTTCGCGCACAAGTTTTGGCCCGTCACCAAGGTATTTTTGAATGAGTTCAGAACCGACGACTCGCAAAAACGTGGCAGATGTCTGGTTTGCAACAGCCTTGGCCAAAAGTGTCTTGCCCGTCCCTGGAACGCCATATAGGATGACGCCCTTCGGTGGTCGAATACCCATCTCTTCGTAAAGCTCAGGATGTGTCAGAGGAAGTTCCACAGATTCCTAGAGGCGCGTCAAAAAAAAAAAGTCCATAAATGCACCTCCTTACACGGGGTAAAAAGAACGCACTTTGATTTCTTGAATTTGATTCTCCAGTCCTCCTATATCAGCATAGGTCTCTGTTGGTGCCTTGTCAAGTTTCATTACGCTGACCATTGGATCGGCGTCATCCTGCAGAACTCCGACAACTGCCTGCGTCTTGTGATGCAGTAGTACAGTTCCTCCCGGCTCAAGGAGGTCCTTGTCGACGAAACTAAGGATTGAGACATAGTACTCCGGCCCTGACGCGGTGCTAATGATAGCATGCTCGTCGTCGATGATCTCCTCGAGGGTGCCGACCGCCAATGGGCTGCCGCGGAGAGCGTCCACCTGACTCAACTCGTCTTCGTGCTTCTCCTCCCTTGTGCTTTCTGGTTTGAGCCGTTCTTGGTTCTGAATGAATTCTTCTTCGAGTAGGAGGTAGTCTTTGATTCGCTCGTTCTTGAGCAGCTTGAGACGGCACCGAGTGGTCGGGACCACAGCGGGAAGTTTAGTGGCGGCATCAGGGCCCCGCTTCTTCTTCTTTCCTACGCGGGTGGGTAAAGGGGGCTCCCATTTCTTCTTTTGCGGTTCGTCTTTCTTGTCCTTGCCTTCCCGATTGCCCCCACCGGGACCACCGGGGCCACCAAACATACCCGAAGGGTTCTGTCCCTGTGTGCACTGGTGAGAGTGGTCCAGTGAGTATAAAATAATGGGGATACCATCTAGAATGATTTGTGAGAGTACGAAGAACGAGTGGGTGGGTCGCAAGAGTGCTTCAAGTTATCACCTGAGATGAAGCTCAACGCGACGCGTCAGTCTTGTGATGACTAAGCGTATTTCCTCGATCCGGCTAAATCCCCTTTAGTCACCGACCGTGACCCCCCAAGGCCGTGTCGTACGTACAACCATCCTGATCCATGGCCTCGACAGCCACACCTCAGTACATCCAGCCGGGTAGGTCGTACTATAAAATCCATTAAAAAATCTCACAGAAAACTCGTATCAAGACGAGAGCGACGATGATGATTTGAACGACGAGGACATCCCTGGCTTTGGGGGCGCTGGGACCCCACTCCTCTCTAATACGCCAGACAAAGGCAAAGCACGTGCTCCAGACAGTCCCGCACCACCCTCAGGTCTGCCGCCCCCCGTCGTATCTGGGAACGTACACTCGTCAGCCAGTGCACCGAGAGGTCCTACACGCCAGGCTCTGGGTGGTTTGCAAGTCGAGACGCGGTAACGTATCTCCGCCCGCGGTTTTATTCTTTTTCCTCACAAAAGATCTACGACTAGCTATGGTGGCGTGGATACCCTCGATGAACCAATTACTGCAACTATGGTGCGTCTCCTAAAAATCTCGGCTTCGGTCTCAGCTCGCCTGACACGCGCACAGGGCCGCGATCTGCTGTCCATCTACAACAAGCTCGTACAGGTGTTGTATCCCATACGCAAAGGTACCGGTAGAGAGGTGCTCAAGTGCGTGGATGTCTGTTGGTGTCGCGAGGGCAGTGGGACTCATCACCCGTTACCAGGGACTGGGACCTCTGGGGACCCCTCATCCTATGCCTGATGTTGGGTATCCTACTCAGTGTGAACGTCAGTGCCTCCCCTTACCTGCCTCACTTGTTATGTACCCAGTGTGTCTGGTTCTCCACAGGCCCCAAAGGACCAATCACTCGGAGTCTTCACGTCAGTCATCGTCATCGTGTGCGTTGGTGCCTTAGTCGTGACAATTCAGGCCAAGGTACGCATGAGCTGGTGCTGTAATCTTGTATCCAGCCTTAATCCGTTTTAGCTCCTCGGTGGACGCGTGTACGTTTCCTAGCTACACCATTCGTTTCTCTGTTTTGAGAGAGGGCATGCAGCTCGTTCTTCCAGGGACTGTGCGCCCTTGGCTACTGCGTCGCCCCATTGGACATTGCAGCCCTTGTCTCGTGCTTCGTCCGCATCATCTACATTCGTGCACCCATCGCCATTCTTGCCTGGGCTTGGTGCATATGGGGTACGCTGTCCACTCATCCTTGGGCCACTAAACGTTGATTTCTCTCCCTCGTTTCGCTTTAGCCTCTGCTAATTTCCTTGACGGGACAAAAATAGAGCCTCAGCGCATTCTACTCGCCGTTTATCCATTACTGTAGGTCGATTCAGCTGTGCTGTGAATCACCGTCTGAAGGTTGGACTTCAACAGGTTATTTTACTTCATTCTGGCCTGGATGATACTCATACAGTAGCCACGTATTCGTATCGTGTTATTGTAAGCATGACTTTTCGACCAGGAATACAGAATTCTCAATATCTGAACGTCGCCTGACAACCGGAACCTTCCACTGTCCACAAGTAATTTAAGGGTACAAAATTGAATCCAGCTAAGTCGCGCTGCCGAAGATCTTGTAGCGTCGTCCAATGCTCGGCCCAATCTCGTCATACTGTGCCTTGGTGTGGCAAGAAGAGTAGAATTCGGGCTGTCGCTAGAGCATCAGCCACTGTGTACACAGATGCCCAATTATTCACTCACGAGAGAAGCAAGGAGGGAGCCACCAAACCAAACTGCATATCTCTGGCGCTTGTGGCTGATGACATCGACCTCAACACCGGACGACTATCGTGACATGATAAGCACAGGGACGCCGATGTTTGATTTGTGCCAACCTTCTGCGCACTCCCACTCGAGATCGCGCTCGCCTCTAATCGGCGGCCAACGAGTTGTTTCAAATCGCGCTTCAGCCGCTGGTCGAAATGCTGGAACATCGTCGATCCACCCGACAGGACAATGTTCTGCGTAGAAGAGAAAAGTCGTCAGTACGTGTGGAGATGAGGACACGTGAAAACGAACCTTGTACAACCCTCGGCGGACGTCGATGGGCGAGGCCTGAATGGTGCTGTCGACGATCTCTGGGAGGGGCGTCAAGAAATCAGACGAGTAGATTTCCGGATTGAAGAAGATTTCGGGGGCGAGGAAGCGCTCGTAGCCAACGTCCACGGAGTATTTCTGCGGATGAAAGTGAGCTCCTGGCGATTGCATAGGAGAGAGCATCGCCATACACGGCCCGTCACGGAATGCTCGCCATCGAACCGCTCGAAATACTTGTACGGCTCCGCGTCGTACTTCCTAAATTCCTTGACTATGTCCTGGCACACGTATGTGTAGTTCTCCTTGACCTTCCCGGCGACCTTCAGCTGGTCTTCAGGTGGCACCTGCGACATCTCTCCACGCTCTCTCATCAAGTTGAGCACGAACTGCGTGATGTCTCGTCCGGCAATGGGGATGTGCTTGATAGCGCTGCCGATGACGTAGCCCTCCGCACACGGAATGACGTGGGTGACACCGTCACCGGAATCGATGACCGTTCCGGTCAGCGTGCGGTCGGTGACGCGATTCGAGGACCAAGACGCAGCGAGAGCCAGCACAGCCTGAACGGCAATGTACAGGCCCTGGATGTTGAAAGACTCGAAGAAAATCTCGGCCGTTTGTTCACGATTCTCAGGTGGGTTCAGCGGGGGCTCGGTCTGTGATGGGTGAGTGATGCTGCGCGAGGTAACACGACCGGAGCGCTGACCAAAAGAAAGTAATGGTCCTCTGGCTCCGCGCGGAGGTACTTGAAGATGGTCTGCTCCCAATAGCGTTCCATGTAGTCCCAGTTGTCGATCTGGCCATGGCGGATGGGGTAGTAAACGCCGTATCCTGGCGTCTTTGCGTTGGCAAGAGCCTCGTCGCCTATGAAAAAGTCGAGATCCTCGACTCCTCGCTTCGACGCGAGATTGCCAGGCTTTGGTGGCACTGCGGGCCCCGATCTGCTTGATTGGGCGGCGGATCCGCGAGTCGCGATGGCCGTTGGGAATACACTGACGGATGGAGTCAGAAAAGTGAACGCGATTGAGGCAGAGTACGGGACCCACAATGAGGGATCTGAGTTTCCCGCAAAGCTGGATGCATCGATGATGAGCCTCTCAAATTGAATAGATACTATAGATGTGCATACCCTACTTTCGAGTAACCTGTTCCATTATCGCAAATGATGGGGGCAAGAAGTGACATTTTCCAGATCTCTAAACGGATCGTAGTTTCAGGGTGTTAAGTCTACTGATCCGGCTATGTATTCATATTTATTTGGGATTCTGTCAAAATTAGCATTACTGTAAGCCCAAATGCGCTAAGAAATCGTAATATACGAGAGCCCCGTTCGCCAGGGCGCTGTTAAAAAAACCATCCATTGTACTATAAAATTTTGTACGTGTCTGCCAAATGTATTGACATAGACGGCCTGGGTTTGGCATTGCTCAACTATCATTCATGACTACGTTTTGCCGCATATTTTCCGGGACTTAACGCACAGCGCGCATGGCAAGAATGTAGAGATTACGCTCCCTTCGGGTAATAGCCAGGGCATTCAGGGAGTCTGGTACTTTTTTTATCCACACGAGATGATGTATGATTTCTAGCTTGTTGATAGTGTAGTGTCATGGGTTCATAACGAGAGAATGGATCGGATTCGGAATAGGTGATCTCACGGCTTCGATGACAGGCTCTCACTCCCTGGCTCCTCTTCCCGTGCGATAGCATCCTTGGCCTATCAACAGACATTGTAAGTTGTTCCGCCCAAACATACGGGCAAGGTTCAAGTCTACCTCCTCAAGTAAGTCATTATCAACGTCCGGAAGCGACTCTACATCATCCCCGTCAAGCGGTATCACTTGCCACCTCGTAGGCGGGTTCTCAATATAAAGACAAAGATCAGAGGGCAGATGCGCGCCATGCTCTGCGTTAAATGATTCACGGAATACTCGTTCCTCTGGGACATTGTTCTCGAACACACCACATGTGAAATAATGGGAAAAAAACACACCCTCTGACATGGCATCTAGCCGTGCCATCATTCCGCGTACAATGTCTTCGGCGTCTTCTTTATACTGCCGCCGCCGGGCGACCTCTACGAGCAGTTTGCTGTAAGACAGTTGATAAGCATTGAATTGGCGTATGAGATCTTCAATGACAACAAGATTCTGGTCAAGGCCGACAAGGCGGTTCCCGCAGTCTGCCTAGTGCGAAGTTAGAAACGATAGAAACCCAGAAGGCGCAACTACGAACCTCGATTTCGTCTTGCCGCCGTAGCATGTCGTCCATAATTCCGCCTAGTTCCTCGAGGTCCTCGAGTGTGCTCCGATGTTTTTGTAGATATTGTTGAGATAAAAGCTTAGCCGACAGCATCTCTCCGCTTCAGATTTGGTCAGAGCTGAAGAGGACCGTAAGAGGGCAAGTATTGTCGTACTGGCTTCGCTCCACGACCGTCCAGGCATCTTCCAACTCGGCAAGGATAGCGGGGAGCTCTTCGGCGTCACGCATCATCTCTTGACACACGCTTAAGTCGCCACAAGGATAGAAGCTACGAGTATTATGCGTACCTTGAATATCGTCCTCGCTGAACATCTCCCCGGCTTCGCTGTCCCTGAGTGCAACCTCCATCTTCTCAAAATGCTCCGTTAAGCTTTCTAGTTGGTGTGCCATTTCCGTGGTCCAGTGTTCCTGTGTAGATAGTATCCCCTGAATATCTACAGCCGGTTTGTCAGGTGGTAGAGCTTCCCGAATGGCACGTAGGGTGTCTTGTAACGTTGCGGTGTAGCTGGCCGTCACTGCAAGACTATCCTGGAATGAAACGGTCGGTCAAGTCGAGATTTTCAAAGTCAAATAGTTCTCAACTCACTTCTAGTTGGTTCCGTTCCGACTCTATCGTCTCGAGAGCATCCTCAATTGCCCGCTCGTCTACAAAGTCGCGTAATGTCTTCCATCGACTCCTGTCACTTTTCTGCTTTCCTGCTTTCCTAGAAGCACTGGCGACGGCGCCGTTGCTGTTACGGATTGTGAGGGCGGGACTGTGATCAGGTGCTGTGGCATTGTGCGGTTCCTCGGTTTCTGACTCCGAAGTGGGATTAAAGAATATCGACGAGCCAGATGCATTCTCGTGGAACTTGGGGGGTACAACGTGAGTACCCAACGACTCGAGGACCGCATCAAGGGTATCAGTATTTCGAGACCGAAAAGCGTCCCATTCCTAAGTACATGTAAGAACTTGCGTGGGGGAGTCAAAGAAGGCTTACTTGTGTTTGCTTCTCGAGTTTCGCGCGGCGTTCCTCGATTAGCTTTGCCACCGTGGCCGCGAGCTGCGCGAATTTTAGCCAAAAATACGGAAATACGAGTTGGACGAGCCTTGAGTTGTTCAACTACCGCCTTGCTAATCCACTGGATCTTAGCATTGAGAGCCAAAACGTCAGTGGCTTCCTTCGAGGATGAAGTTGAAGTTGCGCTGGCACGAGAACAGAATGCCTCTCCCTGTTGAAGGGCCTTCCTCGCCTGAAGTACCAAAGAGATGAGGTGAGGTTGTTCGCTGCTACGACCTGTGGGCGAAGAAGACATGGGTGTACGACGTATTAACGAACGCTTTAACGCGTACCGCGCAGCTTCCGCTTCTGAGAGCGGTTATAGTAAGCGCCCAGCCATTTCCGATTTCCGACATCATCCCCAACTCGTACGATATGACTGACTATCTTAACGCTCGTATTCGCGGCCGTAGCGAGTCAGTTTACACTGAAACGTCCACTACAGTTGCCTCTCTGCCCCCTTCTCCATTTCCCATCCCGAAAGCTCCTCCAAGCGCTTTACTTGGCGCTCAGGTTGGCCCCAAAGTCCTAAGCAACACCATCTTGAAGTCTCATGGGAGGCCCCCGTGGTATTTCCATATCTCTCCAACTACTACGAATCACTGAATTCTTTCGTCTAGGTATGGAGAGGATGGCCAGCCGATTTCGCCTGCTTTTGTCATCGGGATAGCTGGTACGGACTTTCGTCGCCGAGATTGCGATGGCTCCAATCTCACGTCTTCTCAGGCGGTTCTTCCAGCGGAAAGGTTCGCTAATCTTACCACCCATTTCCTCTTGCTGATCCTTTGGTACTGCATAGACTCACGTCGCACGTCAGATTGTGCGTTCCCTCGGCTCAATACCCACGGTCGTTATCATATCACAGGTAGTGATCTAATCTGACAGTGCCTTTGGCGCTTGCCGTTGACCCTGCCCACAACTTCTAGGACAGTTTCTATAACAAACTTACCCCGGAAAAGGTCGCCCTTGCATTTGCTTCGCGCCTTGATCTCGATCACCCCGACTCGATAGACATGAATCTATTTGCAACCGTCAGTCCCGCTGCACCACTCTTAAGTGACTGACCCTCCGAACGTTCTATCTTGTCTGCTTCAGTGTCTGTCGGACCTCAAGAATCTTCGGCAGACGAGTATTCCTGTTTACTCATTCACACAGCACCAGCGGTTGGACGAGACTAAGTATCTTTACGGCGCAACCATCATCATTGGTAAGGTCCTGGTCCAGCATGATTAATCTGCACTGCACAACTTCTTCAGCGGAGGGCATACATGCCCTTCACGGCCCTGAGTTGCGAGAGCTATACGACCTCAAGGTAACACCGGGGAGAGTTATTCCTCTTCGGATACTGACAAGTCATAAGGTTTTTGTACAAGCGGATTCCGATCTTATGCTTGCGCGCCGTATAGCCCGAGATACAAAGGAGCGAGGACGTACTGTAGACGGCATATTGGAACAGTACGTTCTCCTCAACTGCTAAGGAAAACCTGCTTATAATCTTCCAAGGTACCTCCGCTACGTCAAGCCCTCTTACGACAATTTCGTACTTCCAAGCTCGCGCTATGCTGACATTGTGCGTCTTTGTCCAAGGCGGCATACATCCGACTAACTGACGTAGATTGTTCCCGGACAAGACAACGCAGTAGCCATTGAGCTCATATCCACGCACATACGAAGACAACTGGAACAGCGCTCTCGTCATTTTCGCCGGAAGATGGCCGAGTCGTTGAAGCGATCGCTGTCCAAGGGGCCCCCTAGAGAGCTGACCATCGAGGAACTCGGTTTGACGGTCTTAGAGCAAACACCACAGCTGAAGGTGGCGCTCGTTTCTATTGGCTGTGTGCTATGCTCATGTAACTCAGGGAATTTACACAGTCCTACGCGATCGAACATCTACTCGACAGGATTTCATATTCTTTACTGATCGTTTGGCGACTCTCCTGGTTGAGAGGGCTATGGAAAAGCTTCCATATCGAGAAGTAGCCGTCGAGACACCTGTCGGCGAGCAATGCAAGGGTAAAGCTATTAATGTGGAAGTACGTTTCCCTCCGTATCTGTCCCCCGTAAGTTGATGGACGTAGACGCGCATAGAGCCTATGTGGCGTGACCATCCTGCGTTCGTGAGTACTGACGTGGTGCGAAAACTATCGACGCTTCAGCTAAGCGCCTCGAATTAGTGGCGGACCTCTCGAGCAAGGCCTACAGCGAGTCATCAGCGATGTACCCATAGGCTCTCTCCTTGTACAGTCCGACTCCAAGACCGGAGAGCCGTTGCTCTTCCAGGTCCGTCTGCCCGAATGCATTCGTGCAAGGGATCGCGCGGCGGACACATGGGTCTTTCTTCTTGACGCGCAGGCATGTCCCCATTATTTCATGGCCCTTCAGGTGGCTTACTACCAATGTAGATCGGCACTGGTGCAGCGGGATTCATGGCCATTCGGGTTCTCCTCGATCACGGCGTGAATCCAGCCCATATCATCTTCGTCACCTTCCTCGTCGCTCACAGCGGCGGTGTTGCTCACCTTCGTCGCACGTTCCCTGACGTGAACATCGTCACCGGGGCCGTCGACGACGGCCTTCGTGAAGTCTGGCTCGAGAATGCGGAGCGTCACAAGGTGTTTCCTGATGAGGACGGATTCGACCATGAGGAACAACACAAGGCATGGGTTATCGAGCCTGGCATGGGACAAATCGGTGAGTCGTCTTGGTGGTCCCCATCGCAGGTTGGCAATGACATATGTTCGACAGGCGACAGGTATTACCTTGATTAAACGGCATTATTATATTTCTAGACAAGTATGTACGACCAACATAAACATCTGCACGTGATTACAATGCACAGAGGCGGTTGTCTTTCTAGTTGTGTTACTATGCTACAAATCGAAGAGGAAATTATTGGGATCCGAATCTACGCAAAATATTCTACCGAAGACGCTGGCTCAGAGAGCGGAGCTACAAATATGTACGCTGTATGTTGTTGGATTGCGGTTTGATGAGAGAAGGGGTATAGAATTCCGAAAAGGTCCCAAAGTAGAGAGAGAGCTGGAATCCCTCTCACCGTCGGAGGTCAGCCGTGCAGCTCCCGAGAGTGCTGGAGTACGTCGAGCCTGGGTAAAACCAGAAGCTCACAGCTATATTAATGTAAAAGCCTGCCCCATTGATCCTGTGTTAGCAGCAGTTGAGAACTTCGGACGGCAGAGACCAAAACTGACATATAAGTATGGCACCCTCCAGCCAGTTGGATTTCCCATCGGCCACAACGTAGCCCATTATGTGAACTACGGCACAGTTAGCGATGCTCTGGGAGTTCACGTGGTAGTACATACCAGAGATATACAAAACCTACATACACACACCCGATCAGTACAACGAGATACAACTAGCCGGAAAGCGTACGATAGACTCAAAAGGGTCAAAAAGGAGCGGAAGGGGTTTGTCGAGTATCCAACCCAAGATCACCATGAATCTAGGCGGAGAAATGGTATCAGACAATATAGCGTCGTTCGGATTCATTGGCCAACTGACGGGATTACGAAGAGCGCAGTTTGCTGTTTGTGCCATAGTTAGTATCTCCGTCGCCTCGGTCGTAGCGTGCATACTTACTATCGTCGAGCCCACGGCAACACTAACGCTCAGCGTCAGGTGGTCCCTTCTCGAGACGTTGACCGCAGTTATGCATTCTTGGATGGCGTCAGAAATGAAGATCTGGGTATTGGTATGAGTTCTTACCTGCAACACAACTCATCATGGGAAGTAAAATGAGCGCAATCCATTCCTTGCTGATCCTCTGGGATAGTTTGTCCATGGATTTGACGAGCCATTCCGCGGCGACAGCAATCAGCTAGGGGAGAATGGGTGAGCTAATGAACGCTAGTAGCAGGAAACGCACAATTGTGACAACGACGAGGAGCGAGAGTGTCAGTGTCCAGCTCAGCTGAGGTTTCTCCTCGCATGTTGCATCTGAATTTGCAGCCTGATCTCCACTTCCGATACCTGGTTCATCGTCAGAAGCTCGTTCGACAACAGTGCTATCGCCGAACTGGCTAAGGGGTGCCGACTGTAGATCTTCCCTGGACGGTAGCGTGGCCACTGTGCAGCGCCCATCTCGTACGAGTTTTACTGTTGATCCTATCGCAGGCGCGGGTGTCGCGTTACCGCGGGAGTATACATAACCCAAAGAAGACGATGCTGCCGTTCCGCTCGTAAGAGGTGAGAATACTTCCGAGGCAGAGGTAAACGAGCCCCTGTGATTCAAGAGTGGTGGAGGACCAGCACTGGAAGGTAACTGCGATCCCGGACTCGACTCGGTACTGCTCTCCCCAGTTCGTTCTCTCGCTGTCGATTGACTGTACTGACTGTGCCCCAGGTGGTGCAAGTGAGGTCGCCTGACCGAGAGCCGTTTGCTCTTTCTATTCGGTTCCTTGAAAAGATATGTGTGTGACCACAATTGGAAAAGGAGATAAGCGCAATATACTATGCGCGCATATTAGAATACATCTTGCTGTATGTGGGAGAGCACACCTGCGACGAGGACGACAGAGACCTACGCGATATAGTTAATGTTGTCCACTCGCTCTTCGAGGAAGAATAACATACGCCATGGCTCATCTTTAAGATAGCTGTTTTTTGGTCTGTTGCAGTCGTCGTATCCGTTCGCCAGCTCAGGGAGTAATGATACGCAGCGGGCATGAGAACAGCTCCAACGCTGACAGTTAAGAGCGATGAATGAATCTGCGTTGCGGCTGGGTAAGGGCAGTTGCAATGATCTGCTTAAGACCTAAAAGTGGCGGAAGACTCCTCACTGGCATCGAAACCTTGCTCTGCGAACCGCAGCCCACCTGCGAAGAAGCACATGCCCAGAACCAGAACTGTAACGATCAGATTAGATCAGGGACGCGGAAAATGAATTACGACCTACGCAATTTGCTGAGCATGGAACCTATTACTACAAAGAGCCTAGGTAAAACGAGATGCTCTTAAAGGACTAGTGCTTACACGATGACTGTACTATTCTAAGCTCGCACTTGCGAAGGGCAGTAGCCTGGCGTGGAGTCGCGTCAGTGATCTTAAGTGGCCGGAATGGTATTACCACATACAGCTATCACCAATTCCACACTTATTCGAGACGAACTAAATAAGGAGGGCAACGAGGGTAAGTGGAATGGCTCACATATTTCCCTGGGTGGAGGGATTAGCAAATCAACGCCATGGTCAGGACGGGAAACGGACTAAGCTAGCGTTTAAAAGACCGGCCTTGGACCCTCCTAAACGTATAGCCAGCTCCCGAATGGCACGGTCGTGTAGCTGTTAAATGGTGCCGAATAAGCCGACGGTCAACAAGCAGGGTGCATAGATGTACATGCCTTGACAAGCGGTATCATGGAGAGGACGCAGACTATGTGACGCCAAAACGTCAGTCGATCGAGAAAGGAGGGGAGGTGGGCCCACGCACAAGCGAAGACGAGCGAGTGTGATTCCTCCGATAGGGATTCGACAATCCACTGCGAAACTGTTCTTAAAGAGCCAAGTCTGGTGGGCACAAGTACTCACCGAAGCAGGGAGGAAGAGAAGTAGTATGTTGAGCCCTGGCAATCATAAGCAGGTGGAATTTGACAGGAATTGCAACCACTCTACAAGAACCAAAGAAGACTACCCTCCAGCCCTCCCAGGGCTTCATAGATACCTTTGGCAAGTCACGCCTTTCGTCTGTGACCAATGCCATCTTCTCTCGGTCATCGAAATCGACGACTGGATTACCCCACGGCCAGAGAAACGACATGCTACTGCCCAACCCCCAGCGGGTGGAACCGGTGGGAGTATTGAGAGGACTGGGGGAAAAGTCTGTGTTTGTTCTCGAGAGGGGTGGTGGTAGCGGTAATGAGTCGCAGCGAGAAACGCCAGCGCTTGGTCGCCTTGGTGGGGTTGAATGAATGTACTGATAAGAGATAGTGTTGTCCACAGATTGCACATAGTGGGACATGTCAAGAACGTTCAACGTTCAATATTCAACGCATACAGCCAGCATACCTTCGGGTCAGTGATGTCACGTATTCATGACCGCGTCGCATTACATAATATCCTAATATAGGGTGAACGGCTATGCATGCATCCCCAAGGGTTCCTCTGTGTACGACATGAGCAGATCTTCTGAATATCAAAGCTCTACATATTCTTGGCATCAAGTTGAGTGTACTGAGTTACTCTCTGATGTCTTTGCACTTACTCACTGTCTTATAGTCCCATGACCAGGTATACTACTATCCACACACCTGTTCCCAGTTCCTGACCAGTCGTTCAACATCAGGCTACTGTCCTTCTCCTTGTTCCCTACAGTACCAACGAGGGTGAACTCCATGTCAGCACGCTTCCCTCAAGGGGACGGGCTAGTTTTGACATATGTGCCACTAGGTGATCATAGAGCAGAATATCCTTGTGGCGGGTGTCCGCGGCCAAGCCCCCCTTATTAAGGTATGATACTTTGGACGGAGCCCCTTGTTCAAGTACTCATTTTATTCAAAGGGTCGCCTTTACGGTAACATCGACAAGGCCGGTTCCATGTGGCAACTCGAGCCAAGGAGCTCCGGACTCTCACTCCGTGATCGTACCGCGTCCACAACATCCACCACTTCAACTCGGTCTTCATACGCATTGGTCTCTGAACCGGAAATATCTAGTAGCTTCGCTGCTTCCCTCGCAAGTGGACCCACCTCCGATACTGAGGACTTTCCTGTTTCATCGCCGGGTCTGTCCTCACCCGTCTCCTCTGCAGACGAACGTGCTGCCGGGTTTTCTACCGTCGCTCGCCCCCGTCGTCGTAAGCAAAACAAATCACGCACAGGTTCTCCATTGCAATTTGCGCAGAGCATAGCCTCACCATTGTCATCTGTCGAGTCATTGCATGCTTCGGGACCGGGACGATTGTTAACCCTGCACCTGGAAAAATCGGACTCGATCATCTGGCCCTCGCTTATAGTAGGTCCTGTATCCGAAACACTTTCGCCGTGCCCTCCCAGCCCTTTGGGTTTATCATCGGAAGCGGAGTCTGCCTTTAACATGGATCCTACCAGCCTTACTTTGACTGCATTAGAATTGTTCGATATTAGGAAAGATCACGATTCGGCTTTCGGATACTTTCTGCGAGTATCTTTTCTCCTTGCTACTTCATAGAGTTTCTGACATTCTATTGCAGGCGAGCTTGGTTACAGTCACACCTTCCATCAGCGACCATGAGGCTCGTCAGCAATTATATTCCTCTCCACTCGCTCTCCGATCCCCTGCCCGCTCCTTCTGAGGCAGCCGCGGACCAAGGGCGAATAGCCTATTACATCCAATCTCTCGGCGGGCCCCCAGGCGTTGCCCAACTTTATTTAGAAGCGGGCCTCCTTCACTTAGAAGGCGCAGCCTCAATGCTCCTCGCAAGTTCATACTCACCGCTATCTTCTATTCGCCTCCCATCGCAGTCGCAGTACCTTGCAGATGCCTCCGAAGGTGGAAGTACTGCCGCTTGGAAGCGTGACCGAGAAGCCGCTCGGCGCTATTTCGAGATCGCCCGCGTGCTTTGTCCAACCCTCGAAGTCCCCGTCCTCCCCATAGAAGATGAATCACTTGACGATGACGATGAAGCGACAGAACTGGGGTTACGAATGCCTTCCGTAGACCTGCGCGCCTCTTCTTCGGAAGATAACCAGCCCCGCAAAAGACATGCGCAGAAGGAGGCCCCGGTTGGCAAAGAGGTAGTTGACATCCCCCAGCGAGCGCGCAGGACGGACGACTTGGATGGTGCGTGGTACTTGTACGTCCCGGGTCTGGTAGGCGCGGGGACAGCTATACTTGTTGTCGGCGTAATTGGGGCGCTCAGCTTTTCGTCGTGGAGAAGAAACCATAATTGATGGTTGATTGATTTACGAAAGACTTCCGCATGACTCTTGTGTACATATTGCTAGTTTAGTGTGTCGTTGATTATTGGCTTTGCTTAGATCTTCACTGTCGACTCTCAATAAACTTCTCGTCCAGAGAAATATGCAAAACCAGTTCGGCTCAAACCGCTGTCCTGTGATATGCGACCCGTATAATCCTCCACTGGATGTACTGTTGGGGCACTGTTCGCTATATAACGTCTGCAACAAATAGCGCTAGTGGATAGATGACGGGTGTGAGAGCTACCACATTACCGCCCGCGGCCGCGCGTCCATCAGTCGTCTTAGGCTGTCGACCCACGCTGATGTCCTCATCGTTCTACTGGTCTCTTCCGTTCCTCCAAGCTGCTCCTTCCGGCGAAGCACCGAGGACTAAGGTCGCCCTCATTATACTCAACCAGCCCTTTTCCAGACCCCTTCTGCACTGTCTGTGGCATGCTTCGGACTGGCGCTGTTGTGCGGACGGTGGCGCGAACCGTCTCCATGATCTGCTTAGGGGTGGAGACGATAGACCGACGAGCTACGTCACCCGCCTTTTGGGTTGGTTTCTACAGTCACGAAGAACAGAAGCCGACGAGTACCTCCCGGACCTGCTCAAGGGAGACTTGGACTCACTAAGGGATGATGTGAAGCAGTTTTACCAGGCTCGAGTAGGTATCCTTCTTTGCTCCCCTAGCGTGGTCGTGTTACTCACTTCCATGGAGGGAGTACCTGTCGTCCGGGATAGGTGACCAGTACTCCACGGACCTCGCAAAGTGTGTGTGCTCCTTGGAGGAAAAAGAGAAATCAGACGGCGTTGAGGTGAGTCCTTGTCGCATACACAAACATTAGGTGTACGGACGGACAGAGCTGAGTTCTCACCTTCAGACCCCTTACGACATTGTCTTGCTCGGTGGCTTGTCAGGGCGGCTTGATCACATCATCCATATATTGGCATCTTTGCACAAGCTCCGTCAAAGCGGACGTCGCATCTTCGCCGTCACGGACGACAACGTGGGCTGGGTCCTCGATGAGGCAGGCCTTGTTTTCTCATCCTGTACCCCGTGCTAATGAGCTCAGGGAAAACACCATATTTCTATTGATCACTCGATACTAGGGCCAACGTGCGGGCTCCTCCCTGTCGGGGTGGACTCTACCGTGCTGACCACAATGGGGCTCAGGTGGAACTTGAGTATGAGCTCGCTCTTGTTTCCCTGGTGAAAAGCACTCTGAATGTACTCTATAGCGAATGAGACCTCTGGATTTGGGGGATTGATCTCGACATCCAACCACCTTGTCCCCGAAGAGGACACTGTGTTTGTCGAAACCTCACGGCCTATATGGTGGGTCGCCGAATTGAAAAGGAGAACCTATGATGAAAAATCTAGACATGATGTTATATTTAGACGCGGTGCGCCCGTAATCTTTTTTTTCTGTTCTCAGTTACCGAGTTAAGTTTACTCTTTTTTTTTCAGGTTGTACTGTAAAATCGATAGAAACCTAAATGCCCAATTGCTGAAGCTGTTTGCCTTGGGCCGATACGCTCCAATCCAATTTGCAATTCTTCCGATTGTGGACGCGGCCTCTCAGACAGACAGCCTCTGTTGTGTGTGCCGTCGGGTGTTTTTCACTCACGTAGCAAACGTCACAATCACAGCCATACTCAGGACTTACCCCCATCACGAAATCCAATGCGATGCATTTTATCGCTGCCTCGACAGTAACACGCCTTGATTTCAAAACGCGTGCTGCCGCCGCAAGCGCAGTTGGAAAATTGTTCCGTCTTTGTTCCTGAGCGAAGCAACTCACACCAGGACATCTGAACATGTCACTCTCTGGTGTAGCCAACGGAACTTGCGTGCGGTGATTGTGATTGTTGGTGACCCAGAACTGGATGTGTTTAGGGGTGGTGAAGTTTTTGTGATTCGCCCACTGTCCGGGGTTTAGCGTCACCGGGTCTCTATGTTTCAGTAAAAGACGGTATCCTCATTGAAACCGTCATATACTTAGAGACGGGCTAATAATTATCACAATAGTCGCAGCGCCAATCACAACGGAATGCGGCGGCAGGTGCAGACCATATTCTTTGTATGGCATCACTATTTTCACGTAGATCAGCTAGCAACTCTTATTCCACGCTTACCACGCACAAAGCAAAGCGTTACTTTGGAGAAGGTAAGCTCCCATCACGCAATAGGGTGAGGCCATTACAGATACTCTCAAAACGAATAAAGCACGTCCGTAGGTTCGGCGCAAGCATCAAGCAACCACGCAGATGCTAGAACCAAGGCATGCCTCACATGTGTTCCATTACGTGGCTTGAGTAGACCACGAGACGTCACGGGTGAGGCCATATCAGTAAAGTAGGCAACAGTGCAACGCCGGACAGGCATAGCACTTAAGACGGAGCTCAGCATAACGGCACTACAGGCGATGTGTTAGAAACTAAATGCTTCCCCATGTAGCAGATAACGAACTGGATGTCGTCATCGTCTATTCATGGCAAGGTCGAGCTCGAGTGCCGCCAAAAAGCTGTCGGCCGCCGATGGAGCGGGGTCTGGATTGGGGGCTGCTTTTTTATTGGGTACCGCACCAGCGGGTTCACTAGTGGGAGCAGGAGACGGCGTTGGAGCTGCGGACGAATTACCACCATTCTGTAACTTCCTACGTTTGACCTCTACAGCTTTGCGCCGCTCCTCTAGATCCTTCTTGCGTTTTTCGATCGCCCGACTTTGGAGTGTGCTTGCGTCCGCCTGCATGCCTTCTGCCTCACCAGCCCTGAGGTCGACTGCACCACGTTCTTGACGAGTTCTCTCTGTCTCCTCGCGCGCTTGGCGCAGTTCTTCCATTTGCTTTTTCCGTGCTTCTTCATTATCAGCAGAAAATTGATAGAATCCGGCACCTTTGGCACGGACTTCGCGACTGGCGTCATAGTGTTTGTCCAGAGGGTTATTCTCCTCAGCAGCGGCCGCCTTTATCGCAGCAACCCGGTCCGCCGAAGGCTCGTAGACAGGGAAAAAGTTGACAGGGTTTTCTGTTGCCAATATTGGTCAAAATGTATCCGAAAGGCCGCTCAGTAATGGGGCCTACGAATAACAACACCACTGTTGTTGGAAGTTCGTGAGGAGTGCCAAGCATAAGCTATGGAAAATCACGCACTCGTCACCGTCTTCTCCTTTCTCTTGATGGGGAAGGAGATGGCGTGGTACCTCAGAACGCCTGGCACTGCGCACTCGACCGAACTCATCTTCAAATTCGATGATCGGGTCATCCTGAGTAGCGTCAATGTGTGTGAAATATTAGAAGCATGGGGACTTATCATACATCATCCAGAGGGACAGGTACCGTCAGTGACTCGTCTAAATCGTCACTATCCGACTCGTAAGGATCGTCGGGTTTCGAATCGAACTACAATGCTGTCAATACTTGTGACACGGAAGGAGATCGAGATGGTGACTCACGTCGACCAGCAGTTCACCATACTGTACTTCGCTCAATCCCCCAAACTGCCCTTTCTTTAGCTTCTCGTAGATCTTTGTTTTCGTTCAAGGATTACACGACTTGATTCCACTGTCCTGCGGTCCACAGCTTCCTGTTCGATGTCTCGAACAGCGCGATTGTGAACACCTTTGTTTGGGAGTTCCCATTTACTTGGCTTCTACGCGCAGAGAGACCGTCACGCGAAAGTGCACAATGAGTGATGGAAATTAGACGAACTTTCCCGTTCTTTTTCCTGCCAACGATGACAGAGGTATTACCAGTCGCTTTATCTTTCGCGTAGATCTCCTTTTGTTTCTCGACCTGGGTTTTCAATTCGAGGAAAGAACTAGAGCTGACGCCAGCGGCTTGTGCTTTGTTAATGGGAGCCATGCCTATGTGGTCAAAGTCATCCCAAGCCACGGCGCAAACACGGGGCTTCGGCGAGGTGGGCCGATGGCATCTCCGGCCCGTTCACGATATGGAGCTAAGCACGTGAATTATGATATGATCATCGTGACTCCGATCTCTTGGGTACTCGCGTAGTATCTTGTTGCCAATCTTTCAGGCGTCCAACTGCAGATCTCCCAATCCCAACGATCACTAAAGACTGCGCAGTATAATACCTTAAGGTAGAGTATACCCCAAATCAGCATGTCCGAAACCAATGCACCCGGTGCGAACGGCGCGAAGGTGACAGATACTAAGGTGCCACAGAGGTAGTCTTCTTGCCTACGATGATGCTCGGCGACCTAAACCAAAGAGTAGAACAGCACGCCTGGCGCTTCCAGAGAATGTGCATATGAACTCTGGAGATTCAGATGGTGACTATGATGGGGAAGAAGACGGCCCAGAGGAAGAAAGTGGTGATCCATTGGCTCATTTTCCCGACGAGACTGAGGTACACCTCATTCTTGGCGTCTAATTTGACTGATTTCTCATTGCTATGCCACAAGGAACTCGACCTCGTCCATTCGCGTCTTTTTTCGCTCGACAGGCTTAGGCTCCCTCGGTTCGCCGCACACCTACAGAGGTTATGTTTACGGCAAAACTTTATCTCGACCCTAGACCCAGAAGTATTCTCCCTCTTGATCAATCTCGTGGAACTCGATCTATACGACAACAAGATCAAGCATGTCGGAGACGCCGTGAATACCCTTTCGGCGCTGGCGTGAGCAGCTGTTTTTGTCTTCCGGAAAGTGCTCGGTCCTCAGAGATCCCCTGTTCCCAGCGTGCTTGACCTTTCTTTCAACTTACTCAAAGCGATTCCGGACACGTTACACCACCTTACTTCCCTGAGAACAGTTTATTTCGTACAAAATCGGATCTCTAAAATAACCGGCCTTCAAGGAGTGGGTGAAACGCTTCGCAGTCTTGAGCTAGGCGGTAACAAGCTCAGGGTGAGCGCTACTACAGCTTCGTCACGAGTCCCATTAAATGTGCCCAAGAAAATTGAGAACCTTGATGCATTGGTCAACCTCGAGGAGCTTTGGCTTGGTAAAAATAAGATTGCGAAGCTTGAGGTGGCGCCTCCTACTAGTCCTGACGGCATACATTGACGTGGTCGATTGCAGAATTTCAGCGGTTTGAAGCGTCTTAAAATCCTTGCTTTGCAATCCAACCGCATCACAAAAATCGAAAATCTCGAGGCGCTCGTAAACCTGGAGGAGTTGTACCTCAGTCACAATGGCGTGGAGTGCTTGGAGAATCTCGAGCACAACGTTTGTAACCTTTCACACCCTTGCCCTGCAAGTAACTTAGGAGTGACTCAATGTGTCAGACGAAACTCACCACCCTCGACGTTGGCAGCAATTTCATTTCCGAAGTGGAAAATCTCTCACACCTCAACCACTTGACAGAGTTATGGGTGCGAATGCGCCGTTTCCCATTAAAGCCAGCCCGATGATTCATTACCGGCCGTCCAGATTAATAACAACAAAATTAAAACGCTACAAGCCTTGGAGCCTCAGCTCGGCTCCCTTCCCCTCCAGACGATATACCTCGAGGGGAACCCGTGCCAACAGGCAGAGGGTGCGAATTACCGTCGAAAGATCATGCTCTTCCTGCCCGCGTTGACCCAGATTGATGCCACGCGAGTCCCCCTACCTACCTTAATCTCCGCCGAACTCTACGGGCTAACTCCAACCGCCTTGCAGGTTTACGAAGCAAGCATAAGCGGGCCTCATGTTGTGTCGCTATTCTGTCATATACTAGCACTTGTATGGCATACTTCTGTGATTTCACTTGTCAAACCAGTTGTAACGTGGGCCAGTTCGACACCCGGAGGCTTCAGAGTACCGGTTTCCCTGTGATCGGGTAAGTTACACGACGCTTTTTTCTCTCTACCCTGCCCCACTCTGTGCCACTTAGCCGCGAGCCCGAGGCAACACGCCACGGCGGACCCGGTCCGGCTATCAAATTTCGGTGTACGGTCAGTGACTGTCTGGTGATTGGCTGGTTTGTCGTTTGTTTCGAGCTGTCGACTCGGATGAATCCTGTGGGACCCGTTGTAATACGTGCGGTGGATACAGTACTGTACACGCGAGTCTTTTATTTCCGTCGTTTATTACTTCACCACCACTCGGCTTGCACACGCGTTCGACTGACCCGGACCCTGTAAAAGGCTAAAGCCAAGCCCCCCGCCTCACGCTTCTTGCCAATCAAGCTGTAAAGGGCGGTGCCGGTCCCGACTGGTTTGGTGAAGCCCTGACAGCGTCTGCCAAAACTGCGTCGGAGCCGGAGGCTCCATCGATGGTTCTTTCGCTACCCTTCGTGCTTCGTCATCAAGTAAAGTACACATCACTGACAGCATGCGAGATGCAAAGCTAAGTGTAATTCCTGGATAAAGAGTGGCGCTAGGAGTGGCTCTCCGAACAATATATATATATATTTTTATTTCCTCGTGGCGACTAACTTACGTCTCAGGTCCGTTAACCCCATTAGATGGCTCGGTCCCTATCAATGCCCGCGGCTGCTGTAATACTACAGCGTAGGGTTCGGCTTTTGGCAATGGCCTTTACCTCTACAAAACCGCCCTGGATGCGGCATTCCGAGTCGATTTCACAGTCACCGTGAAGAATACGGAAGCAGTCGTCGGCGGAGAAATGCAAGTTCCTTTTTTGCTGCTCTGATCCGCCGGCAGTTGGCTGAGACTTTCAAAAAGTCTGCCTTGGCCCCAGCACATTGCCCCAATTCGGCAGTGAAGGGAAGCGCCATTACAGGCCAACAATTCCAGCGAAGCCATCAATGATAAACGTGTGATCACCTTCGAAATCACTAAAAGATCCGCGATATTAAGACGAGGATTTGCGCCAATGCTGACAACCCCAATAAATTACACCATTAGTGTCTGTCTACGCATACCCTTTAGAGACTTCTAAAAAAAAAGTCGTATGGTAATACAGCTAAGGCCGATGAATATCCGCGGCCAGTCGTGTGAGGGCGTTCAGGGAGTAAAGAATAAATACTCAAAATGCACAAGCGCACAGAGTGAGTGAAAACGGATGCACAGGAGCATAATTATTACATCAATACATCGGCGAAGCATCGTGTGGGTCAACCAGACAAGGAAGAAGAAACAGAAGAGTCTCAACCGGGTGGCCACGATCCCAACCGAATGACACAAACCGCCAAGAGGCACGGTGCTCACGGCGTGACGAAAGTTGTTTTATTTGTTGGGACACGGCGTTGATCAGATAATTGGACTTGCGGCAGTGCCACTGAGTCCCTATGACGTTCGCGTTCAAATGATGCTGGGACAGCGGAGCTAAGGGCCGAATCAGACGAAGTTGATGAAAGAATTGGCGACGCCCTATTCAGGACTAGCGGAAGAGGAGGTAGTGGGGAAGACGTGTGACTCAGCCCTTGTGACTGTAGAGGTGGGTGGGACAGGGGAGACGGGTAGAGAGATCCTGACTGAACAGCGTAATGCCCTCTCGAATCAGTTTGCCGTGTGCTTTGTGACTGGAGGTTGTAATGGGAAAACGGGACGGAGCCTGCAGGAGGTGACGGGGACGGGGTGAGATCGAGGTTGGAATGTCCATGCATAGATTGTGACTGAGAGTAAGCCTCATTCCCTGACGCAGAACCAGCTGAGCTTGATAGAAAGGTATCGTCATAACTCCCGCGGCGCATACTATTGTAGGGCACCGAGATAGGGGCAACGGAAGCGGACCCGCTTGAAGACGGTTCTTGCTTGGTCAATGCCAGAACCTTGTCTTTCCGGCGTCGCTGAGTCGTAATTCCTTCCTTTTTGGCTCGCGACCTCGCGTACCGCAGCCCGCAGCTAGAGGCACCAAATCGTGGGTGAGAAAAAAAAAACGCCCATCAAACACGCGAAAGTGAAACACGCACGCATTGCAGAGATCTTTCTTCCCGCTAGGCCCCTTCCTCCACTCCGGGCTTGTCGTCGCTTTGCAGCTCGCACAGCGCGATATGCCCATGGGAGGGTTTCCAGACGCACGGCCGCTGCTAGTAGGATGCTCCCGCACACTTCCCGGAGGGGTAGGACGGCGGGATCCACGAGGTGGCGGAACTGTCTCCATTGTGCTCGGAGGAGACGCTTGATTATTCTCTGGAGAGGAATATGTGTATCCCGGGGACAACGGACGATATGAGGGGGGAAGAGGACTGTCTGCATCAGGGAAAGCAGCAGGGGCCCAGTGCGGTGATTGGTGAATAGGATACGAGTGCTGCCGAGGTTGCTGAGAGTTGGAATGGTATGCTGGGGGACTTGCCTGAGCCCCAGTCGATGACCAATGGTTGTACTGGAGTGTTGGGGGGGACGGATCAATCGACCAGCCTTGCTGCGAAGAATATTGTGAGGGAATTTGGGTAGCAGTTTGCTGGGAGGTCTGAGGTGCACCCTGCGATAGATAGTTACTGTACGCCGCCGTGGTAGAGGATTGCATGGAAGGGAGGCCGAACGAAGTTGTCTGTGGGTAGTACTGTGGTCCTTGGGTCATATACGGAGCATCATACTCCGACTGCTGCAACGGTGCGGTACTTTCCGAAGCGGATCTTGAGTCGGAACTGACTGAGTGACAAGCGAAAATTATGGAGCCTGATGGCACTAGGGTTAGATCGTGACGAGGTGGCCGTGCAGAAACCTACCGTGAGGGATGTAAACTGACTCAACGCCTCGGTAGCCGTCTGAAGTTTGAATCGTGGAAGAAGCTTTATACCTTCGGGTGCAAGTTGTCTTGGCATCACTAGAACCGGCGGAATCGCCACGGATTTGGACGTCGCCAGACAATTTAGCAAAATCTCGGGCTAGAGGGGGTTGATCGCGGTCAGGGGGCCAGCTCAACAGGAGAGCACGGTCCGGCCGGTTCATCATAACCTGGAATACCCTGGACATATTTCCGCTGCGCGGGATGTTGTCTAGAAGGCGCGAGTAGAGAATGTTGGCCTGCTCCTGATTCATAGAATTTGTTCCACACCAATTTGTCCAGCCTGTTTTGGCGTGCTCGTCGTTGTCGTAGGGCGTGAGGTCAACCGCCGCGTGTATGAAGCAGAGGACGAGACCCTCCGCGGCCCAATTGATGACGAGATCAACTGCCATGTAGTTGGTGTCGATGGCTATTTTATCCCCATCAGGCCAAAAATGGGGTGGCCCTTGGTGGCCAAGAAGGCGGCGCACGCGGGAGAGGCGCGAGAAACGCATTCTGACGGAGAGAGAAGGGCATGAGTGATGCAGGTGGTAAAGGGGACCATCAAGCATGGTTCAACCACGAGGAAGAAGAAACGAGGCGTACCGGGTGACACTTCCGTGCAAAGCCTTACTGCTGAGAACGTTTCCGAGGTCGTTCTTCGCAGAAGTCTGTTCATCTGGATGGACAAACTCAAGTAAGGAACGCCCTATTAAAAGGTCCGCCTGATCGACGAGGTGATAGGACAAGACAGGGTCAAGATAAACGAAGTGTAGGTCTGGAGAGAGTAAGGTCCAATCTGAACAGGAGGGGAAAGGGGGAAGCGAGTCAGCGGATACGTTTACAGGCGCTCGAAGAAGCAAGAAAGGTGGGGGAATATAAAGTATGAACGATCGATCGTACGCAAAAGTAAAGTAATAGGAATACTAACAGCATCGAGTCTCGCCTACTTTGGGGAGCCTATGATCGGGAGACTGCGCGGAGTGTTGAGAGGAGAGGGAGTCGAAGGAGGTCATGTTGGCGATATTTCGCGCATTCTGCGCAGGAAGCTGGGAGTGGCTGTAAGCAGAGGGGTCAGGAGAATCATAGGTTCTGTGTGCGTTGGCGAGATAGCTCATTGAAAACGATGTAGCGGACAAGAGGGAAAGAGGGCGAGAGGAAAGAAATGGAAGAGAGGATTAAAAGAGAAAGTTAAGGTGAATGTAGAGTACTCGTTGAAGCCGTTGGGAGAACAGGAAGAGGACAGAGACGAAAAGGGGATGGAGTAGAAAGGACAGCGTGCCAATTAGAGTCTCAGGTGGCCCATCGCCTCGGCGCGCTGGTTCTGTAGAGTAAATGCAAATGGGCAACCCTCAATACAGGGGTCGCTCACCTTAATTTCAATATCTCCTGGCCTTCGGGTGAGTGCGGCTTGCCACACTTAGTACCAAGTCTCCCCCTCTCCCCTCTCCCTCTCCACTTCTCTCTAGGTACACCTCTCTCTGTGAAACTGTTCCGGGTGTCTGTGCTCCCTTGTCATCAGAATTAGTCGCCACAATTACTCTGCCATGCCACAACTTTGCACTGTCTCCCTTATCAATCATTGGGTGACACTCCCCGGGAAACCGTCACATGATTGATGTCTTCATGATCGGTGCCAAGATCCGAATCCCAGATCCGCATTCCGCCCCGCCGTTTGCGCTTCTTGCTCAATCATCTCACCCCGCTCTAACTCTCATGTCTACTGTACTGATCCACACTCCTCCAGTGATGAAACTGAAACTCGGAAACCAAAAATTCCACTCTTTCACTCTTTGCCTCTCTCGGGGAAATCAGTCATACGCACCCTAAAACACCCAGTTCATGTCTCACCCGAATGGGCGAAAGCTGAATCAAAAATATATATACATTTGAAAAGGAGGTACTTGGGACTAGACTTTAAACGAGCAATTCCATCAGTCGCTTTTCGAATTCCACAAACAACGCCAAATACACCCTCCCCTTGTGACAATGTGACCGTGTGACTTCTGAATATCCTTCTTCCACAAGACAATCACTCCTCTGAATGCCTGCATCGAAAAATATATGGGTCGCTGCTGGCGACGGAGACCTTGGTCAAGTGAGGGTCAGTCGTATGCCTATCTCTCATTTCCATTTCCGATCATCCCGAGGGGTTGTCAGGAGCTGATTGAGCATCAATGCGAGTTGTGTCGTCCAGTGCCAATGCTCCACTCAGTTAATATTCCTCACACGTAGCGATATCCCCTAATGTACCAGATTCATTCACATATACCCCCATGTGCGCTCCAATCCGACCGTACTCCTCGAATCCTTCGTACTCATGTCATTCCGAAGGCATGCCGCCGCATCTTATGGTCACTTGGACGTTTTGACGTATCTCATCTCTAGGGGTAGGCTAGGCCAGTGGATGGTGCATCATTTGGCTGATCAGTGCGATACAGGCGGAGATGTTAATGTAACAGACGAGGATGGCGAGACCCCACTCTACACGGTGGAGAACATCGAAACTGCACAGTTTCTTGTGGACCATGGGGCAGATCCCGCCTTGCGAAATAACGAGGGTTTGACGGTCTGTTAAGCCTTAGCTATTTGTATTCACTTCTGAGTCTGTCTTTAGCCAGCAGATTTTCTTAGGGAAGATTTTCCACGTGTGGCCGCTTATCTCGATTCCCTTACTGCTTCTCTTGCCACGGATACTCCGGATGAGAGATGTCCGATGGTGCAACCGTCGCAGCATTCGCAGGAAGCTGCATCAGAACGCCTCACGTCTTCGCTTATGAATCAATTAAAGGACATCGCACAAACGGGAGAAGAGGTAGGGGAAGGCAGTCACGGAGAGGAGGAGCTTAGGCGAGTTGTCCGTAATGCAGTATTGGAAGGCATGGCCACTGGGTACTCCATGGTCAATGGAGATGACGACACTGAGATGCGCGGTGAGGGTTTGCAGAACGGAGACATGGATTCTGCGAAACGCAGGCGATTAGACAAGCCCGACGGGCAGTTTTAGATGCCAACGAGGCAACCTGATCGTATTATATATGTAGATCGTCGCAGACTTGTCTAAAATGAAGAAAGATACAAATGGGCGCGTAAATGCCACTAAGGGAAACACAGGATGGGCTTACAAATTGCGGGGTAAGAGTGGGACCGTGCAGCAGCGATGCCATTAAGGCACAGGAAGACGTTCGTTTGATTACCGTAAAGTGTGATATCCGCGGTATCTTCGGTTCGGACAGCGAACTCCGTAATGGATTCTAGATCTCCCAAATGATGAACGGGGCAATGTCCTTCCCCAATCGCGTACGTAACTCCTCCAGAGGATGCCGCGTCCGCTAGGGAGCTACGAGTGAATAATGAGAAGCTTGAGTTAGAACTTTGAGTAAAAAAAAAATTGCCGGCCAATCGGAGATAAGTTGACCGAGGGAAAAAAAAAAAAAAAAACACTAAGCTATAGGCCAGACAAAATCAAATCAAGAGTGGCACTCCACACCACCATTCGAAATCCAGCACGGACCAGTCCCAAACCCTCGGAGGCCCATCAAAGGGCAATCTGTTAAGCAGCGACTCACCAGCTGTCGGCTTCCTGAATCCCATGGACAGTGCCGAGTTTTAGTCTGTCATCAATCAGATCTGAAAGGAGGGCCTCATTTGACCATCGGGAGTCGACAACTAAGGTAAAATTAAACAGACACACAGACCGCGGAGCTTCTTTAGTCGTGCTCCATCATCTCGATTCTAGGCGATCGTAGCAATTCGTCCCTTTTCCCTGAACCTGAACGACCTTTGTGCTGATCTATCAGCGCGCCATACCCGGAACTGAGGACCTTGATACATTTCGAGCGTGAAACTTAGCCATGGCATCTTGGGAGAATCCGGTATCCGTTGCGACATTCTTGTCACCGAACGATTTTGAAAAGCGCTCAAAAGCGGACCCTCAAGACACGTCACTCATTGATGATGCACGATCTAGGACATACGACGCAGTCTGCATTCCTCTCACCACCTCAAGATGGAGAGATAGATGGAGAGAGATGTGTGTCATGTCCTCAGAACCTGACGGCGAGAGGAACGAAAGCGTCGAGTTACGCGCAGAGGCTTGGAGGGCAAATCCAGTATTCGAAATGGGCGAAGTGACCATCACAAGCCTCGGTATGTCCTTCAACGAACGACAGCACGTGTGCTAACTCAGCATGTTGGTCAGAGGAGGCCGAGGGCGTTATTGGAATGATATCCGACTGGTTAGAGTTGGATGCGTTCGACAACTGGGTAGGACACGACTCCGAGATTGTAAGTGTCCCATTTTCTGTGCCTCAACATCGGATTATCTACGAAGCCAAAAGCTCATCACGAACTCCTACGACTTTTCTAGGCTTTGCAGCAGGAGCTATCTTACGCCTCATACCTAGACATACAGACAGTAATTCTTCCACCTCCCAGCAATCGCGGTCAGATAGCGGCCTATGGGCGTGTTGTCAACGCATGTCTCGCACGCACGCCATACATGCAGTTTTCTATCAGACTTCCTATATACAACCCATCCATCTTCCAAGCTAACTCTTGCCGAACCTCTACCCAGCATGAGAGCACATCCCTTCATCCATCGGCTTCATCCGCGCCAACGACTCCTATTCGTTCGCCTGAACCTAGGACAGTCCCATCAACGAGGGCATCAGAGGCTGAACTGAATGCCACATGGGAAATGTGGGATGCCATACGGTCTATCTGTGCTTACAACCCACGGCTAACCTTAAGTGCTTACTTCGGCATAGTGGTGGTGTCCATAACTGTGCCTAATTAGTTTCTCCGCTGTAGCGCTGGATCTCATGCCACCACTTCCTTCCGTCTCGGGGGTGTTGAACCGTTGGGCCGCGGAACCCATCAGACACTTGTTGGTACCGGCGTCCACGTTTATTGCAAATGCGAAAGGATACCCTGTACTCCCGAAGGGGTCGCAATCTTTTATTCGTGATGTGATGAAGGTTTGGCCATATCGAACACTCTTGGTCTTAGCGCTGACACCCACGGTCAGCACCGGCCTGTAGTTATTCTGTCGGGCACTACTACTGGGCTGCACATGAAGGGGGGCGAAGCCGCCTATCTGCAATACGTGCGCCACTTGGATAAAACCAGCCCTGCAATGATCCAGGCAAAGACAGCAGGCACAGTGGAGAATTTCGCGCGGGGTTATCAGGACTATCTACAGGCGCCTCTGCAGGTCGGGTGCACCATGCCAGCGCTGTCACATGAACGATGCTCTGACTCCACCATAGCCTCTTATGGATAACTTGCAGGGCATTACTTATCAGACGTTCGAACAAGATCCCGTGAAGTACCAGAAGTATGAAGAGGTACGCGACGGTTTGAGATCACAAATAGTTCGATTGCTCAAATCTGCTGAAGGCAATATACGCGGCTCTGTCTGAACCGCCTCGGTCGGATAAGATGTAAGAACACCCTAATGCAGACATAAGATAGCGTTGACATCCCTCCAGAATCATCTGTGTGGCAGGGGCTGGGCGGGGCCCTCTCGTTGCACGATGTTTGAGCGCAATTGCGCGCGTCAAGTGTAACGCATTCGTCTACGCTATCGAGAAGAATCCCAGCGCTTATATAACGTGAGTTTGCCATGGATGTTACTAAATGTGTCCGGATGGTGAGCACCGGTGACACTGCCCCATAGTCTGCAGCGACGGAAAGCTTCTGAATGGAAGGACAATGTCCACCTGCTGTTCGGTGACATGCGGTCCCTCACAGTTCCGGAACCAGCGGACATCATTGTCAGCGAATTATTGGGCTCTTTTGGCGACAACGAGCTCAGTCCGGAATGTTTGGACGGCGCAATGCGTTTCTTGAAACGTAGGTCCCTGAGTTTCTCCTTGTTGCCATAGCCCAGTTTCATGGCCTTCCTATTAGCAAATGGGATCTCAATCCCCTCATCATACTCTGCGCATATGGCCCCGCTGTCCTCTTCCAAACTTTATCATGAGGTCCGCGCCGGGAAAGACGAAAAGGCGTCAGAGACGCCGTATGTTGTGATGTTCCAGGCAGTGAATATTCTCAGCGGTCAGGGGGACGATGACAACGGCCGTTGCGGACCACAAATACAGGAGTGCTGGGAGTTTGAACACCCGAGACGCGATGTCGTGCTTGATGAACGAGGTACGTCTGCCAGATTTTGCAACTGGTTGATGGTTACCCGCCCGCGTGTTGACAGTTTTTACGTGTCTTTTCTTTTCAGGGTTACCGGTGACCAACAGCCACAATGTTCGTTCAGCCAAGTTATCCTTTCATATCCCTCACGCTGGGGTATTACACGGGCTCGCTGGCTACTTTGAGGCCGTATTGTATGGAGACATCGGGCTTAGCATTCACCCCCACCGGAAGGATCACATTTCTAAGGATATGTTAAGCTGGTTCCCGCTATTTTTCCCCCTTAAAGTAAGTTCCTGTGGCACTTTTGCTGTATGATTTTTCCTAGACACTTCTTTAAGGAACCTTTATACCTACCGAGCAACTCTGAACTTCAAGTTTTCGTATGGCGCCTGACCAATCAACGCCAAGTCTGGTACGAATGGTATGCCGAATCCTTTCTCCCGGTTCTGCGTCCGCTCGCAGAAACGCCGAAATCGGGCTCCTTGCCCATGGTCGACGGCCGTGGTTCTTTTGCTACTGCGACGTCGACGCCCTTTGCCCCCCCAAGTCCATTGGTCGACGCGATCGACAATCCCTTCCTTATTCCCGGCGATCGGTTGTTCAAGGAGGGGATGAAACGAGAGGAGGAGGGTTCCAAAATAGAGACCGGTGTCGTCAAGATTGGGCAGACCCCGCTGCATAATCCCGGCGGCAGGAGCAGCTGGATAGGACTTTGAGAACTCTGGCTTCGATGTTCTTACGTCTAGTGAATGTCAGAGTCCTTGCCACTCAACTCGATGTGTTGTTGCGGGTTCCTCGTTGTACTGCCTGCTCGGTCGGTGATTGCAATTACAATTACACAACCAAAATTGCTCCTGACCGTGGCAAGTAAAAAAGAGTCCTTCGAGCCGGGCTCGAACCAGCGACCTCGGGATGGCATGTATCCTTTACAGTCCCACGCTCTTCCAGCTGAGCTATCGAAGGCTTGGAGAATCAGGTTTTTTGATCCACTATATGCTCGAATCAGTCGTCAACCTTTGATCATCAAAGGCAGAAGATGATTAAAATTAGCTATTGGATGGCTCGCTTTCCATGGGTGATAGTGGCGTTCTCTGATTTATTCCTCCCTACTTTCTACCGTGACTCCACCCCGATCTGCCCTGTTGGATTCCTTTGTCCAAAGCAGACATGAGAAACACCCAAAACACAAAGTTCTCAAAGCCGATGACGTAATGTTCCCACGCTTTTCATAACATAAACGTGGCCGCCTAGACGGCCGCAGCTGTGACATAGTGAGCGCTTGCAATCCCCCACATAGCCGAGGTCTCCAATGAAGTCGTACGCCACGACTACGCTCGTGTTCGTTGTGCTTCTCGTCTTCAACGCCGTCTTGTGGTCGCAGAGCTCATACAGCCAAAGACACGGCAGCCATGCACTCTTATCCTCCGATTCCCATGTTTCTAAGCGGAGCCTATTTGGGTTACTGGCGAGTGGGCAATACGGTAGCCTCGACGAGGACAAGGGCGAGGACGAGGTACGTGATCCAACAGGCTGATGCTACACCTCCTCCATATGTCTTCTTTCAGTGCCAACCCATTGCCGTCCCTATCGAAGACCAATGCAAAGTCGTGCATGACTTTTGTCCCACATCTGACACATTCCTCTCCATTCCATACCTGCAAACCTATTTTTGCGCCACTCCGACCTCTCGACCGTTTGTGTTCACTGGCCTACTCTTCTGGCTAGTTTTCCTGTTCTCTACCCTCGGGATTAGCGCTTCAGATTTCTTCTGCCCAAATTTGGCGACCATAGCGCAACTGCTGAATTTAGACGAGAATGTCGCAGGCGTCACTTTTCTTGCGTTTGGCAACGGCAGCCCGGATGTTTTCGCGACATTTTCTGCTCTGCGCACCAACTCGGGGAGTTTGGCCATCGGGGAACTCCTTGGCGCGGCATCCTTCATCGTTTCCTGTGTCGTGGGTTCCATGTGCATCATCAAACCTTTTCGGGTCAATCGAGGCCCTTTCTTGCGTGACTCCGCCTTCTTCACTGTTGCCGTCTCCATGCTACTGGTCATTCTTCTCGACGGGTGGATATATGCGTGGGAAGCGGCCGTCCTCGTCCTGTTGTACTTTGTTTACGTCCTCACCGTGGTCGTAGGTAGCTGGTGGGAACGCAAGCGTGAGACCAAACGCTTGCTGGAAGCGCAAATACGTGGCGAATTCGATGAAGGTGTGCCGCCGTATCGCGACCACGAGCCCTATCGAGATGACCGTGAGTGTCTGTCTGTATCCGCGACTTAGACTTACGTTGTGAAAAGCTCCACCCTCCTCAAGCGTCCCTTTTTTGGTTCCTCCGGACGTTAGCCATAGACGACCACCATTGTCGCGCCTTGAATTCGACGTACAGCCCTCGCATCGACACTCTATGAGCTCGCAATCCAGTTCGCGGTCTCCGTCACCATCCCTACATCCGTCCACCATGCCATCCTTCTCTCTAGTCGGGGCTCTCGAATTTCGGAGCGTGATTTCGTCATTGCATCAAGATGCTGCTGGGTCTTCTCTGAACGCTTTCGAGCCCCCACTAACACCGTACCCCGGTGGACACTACCACGGATATTCACACTCTCGATCGATCTCCCGAGGTTCCGCTTACAGAGAAGGCGCAAATATATGGGAGACTTCGTCGGACGTTCCATTGAACGATCGTTCTCCACTACCCCCTGCACCTCCCCTTCCTATCGATGATTCCGACCGTCTTCCGACCGAAACTCCTCTCATTCTCATCGACGGTGATATTGAACCACTCATTCCCGAGATCACCCCTCTACCTGAATCTTCACGTTCTGACTGCAACCAGTGACGTCACACTTCCCTTAGCGCCAACACACCGCCAAGGTGTCGCCCTTGCTGGTTCCCGCGCTTTCCACATCCTTTTCCTACGTTACATGGCTTCCGCACCAAGACATTACTCGGAAAGGCTGCGGCCGTCCTTGCTGCCCCTGCGGTCTTCGTGTTGACTATCACTCTCCCTGTTGTGGTGAAGCCATATGTCAGCGCACACCACCGACACGAAAAAGCTCAGAGCGCGAACAATACCCTTATCTCCTTTGAGGAGGACGGAATCGAGCGCGCTCTCATCGCAGACGAGGCGGGACAGGAGGACGAGTTGCACTTCAATAAATGGCTCATGGGGGTTCAATGTATCTTGGGCCCGCTATTTTGCGTTGGCGTGCTCTTTAGTGCGTACATCCGGTTCCGATCTCAACGTGGGTAGGTCTGACGTCTTACACTACGTCCTAAACAGAGGGTACCGTGAACGAACAGTGGTTCCTCCTCGGGGCAGGGTTAGCGGGCCTCTCTGCAGGGATAACGGTGTTCTTGTTCGCGAACAAAGGAGATAACCAAGTTTGGCTGCTAGCTCGCTGCTCGATGGGCTTTCTCGTTGCGATGGTTTGGATCATGGCTATTGCAGATGAGGTCGTTAATGTTCTGCAGGTCAGTGAACCGAGCACGTGATGGGATTTCAATTGATATATTTGTAGACCTTTGGCTTTATCTTTGGGTTGTCGGATGCAATTATTGGTTTGACAATATTTGCCGCTGGAAACTCCCTCGCTGATTTGGTCGCCAACATGAGCGTGGCTGTACGTTTTCATTCCAATTACATCATGCCGTCCTCATGTTTGCTTAGGTGTTTGCCCCCATTATGGGTTTCTCGGCTTGCTTCGGTGGGCCAATGCTGAACATATTGTTCGGTGTCGGCATTTCCGGCTCGTATATAATCCACCAGACCGGCAAACCCTACGAGCTCCATTTCTCCAATACTCTATTCGTAAGCGCAGTTGGGCTTCTTGCACTTCTCGCCACGACTATGATATTCGTTCCTATGAACGACTATTTCCTCCCACGCAAGTGGGGCGTATTCCTCATCTGCTTCTATGTAGTGATTATGACAGTCAACGTCACAGTGGAGGTGCTCGGACTCGACTAGACGGACGGTGTGTTCGTCATTCGTGATCACGTTCTATCGGGGTATCGATCGAGTGCTGATTTTTATCCACGGAGAACTATTTATTTTATTGTATTACCTTGTAGCCGGATATCTCTGCACTGGAATTACTCTTTGTTCATTCTCCTCTTGTACAGCTCATGGTCTTTGACTTGGATTCCAACATACCAAACCCAAACTCCGCTTCACTAGCCGCGCTTTAAGTTGGGGAGAAAGGCATCCATCCCCACTTATTCCTCTTCGTTCACACTACACTTATAGTTTATACTCCTTTAACGAACTTTTCGACATTTTTAGCCCGCCATGAACCCCTTTGTCCTCCTCACTGCGTTTATTGCCTTGGCATCCGCTCTTACTGTCAATACGCCGTGAGTACTGTGGATCTCATCACCCGGCGTGTCGAATTGACTATTCTTAATCTAGGGCATCTGTGGTTACTTGCGGTGAGCAATTGTGACTGTCCAGTTTTCTTCCGCGTATTGATAACGTGTCCAGAGCCTTTGAAACTCACCTGGGATGCGGCGGGCAGCAAGTCTCCATTCTTTCTTTCCATCTTTCCTGGTTAGATCTTTTTAGTGACTATCTTCCAACCTCTAACTGGCCTCCATTGCTCTTCATTCCAGCGGGTCAACCTGGGGTAGATGCTGTAAGTAATTCTTCTTGATCACCCGTTCAGGATTTAATGCACACCTTTACCGCAGCTTAAGCAGTTTCCACCCCAAGACGGGGATAACTACACGTGGGGCAAGGTTGATCTTCCCCCTAATACCAGTTTGTAGGCCATAACGTCACAAGACCTCACGGCCATCTACTGATGTCTGCGACGAAGCACCGTCGGCTTGAAGGATGGCGATGGCAATCAAGCAGTTCTCTGCACCCGCAACCGTCCGAGCGGGCAGTAACACAAAGTATGTTGATAGCATATATGCCCAAGTTTCATGTTACGGACCCTTTTTAAATTCTAGCTGCGCCAACACCGAAGTCGTTGAGGACAAGGGGGTCAGCTCTCCCAGTTCGTCAAGGTAGGCAGCGATTTTCTGTACACCCCTGCATCATTCTGACGCGTTTGACAGCTCTACGACGGTTGAGCCTGGAGTCGCTGCTGCTACCCCGAGCGGGGGCCCTACATCATCTCGCGCGCCGATAGCAGCTGCGGGCCCATATTCCTCGACTGCGCCTTCTTCGAGCAATACGCCAAAGACGGCAGCGGCGAGCTCATCAGGTAGTAATGTGCCACCGAGTCAGTCACCTGGTGTAAAGGCCAACTCTGCTGCACGAGACACATCTAGCGCGGTGATCGGCATAATGACCGTAGTGGGCGTACTAAGCGTTACTGTTTTCTTGACTTGAGGGTGTACATTATTCCATACTTGCAAAGGGGACAAACTATCAGATAACCGGTTGTAATAGCCCTAGCGCGCTAGTGTCATAAAGAGTGGCCATGTGATTATAACCGTTCTAGGCACCCACGGTCAACTGGTTCTCATCTCATCTCACCCTCACTTTCTATGCTTTCCGATCACGTTGCCCGTCAGCTTCGCTTCGTTGGCCCAGGAGCCTGTATCACTCTCTGGTTGCGTACCCCTTCGTTAATTGGTCGTATCTGGACAGAGGCCGCACCTTTCGCGCGGTTTGTCTCCGCCATCGTTCGCCATTCATTTACGTGACGTGGATCATTTTACGTTTTACAGATTGCTGGTGGGCGTGTCAGCACTGTCGGGCTCGATAACGATCGCGCTGTTTTTATACATCCTTTTGATTCCTGTGATCAATGGAATCCCACCAGACGTGCGTCCCTGATCACCACTCCCCAATCGTGTTACATATGTGCTGAATCTGCCGCTGTCCTGCGCTTCTTTTTTTTGGGTTAGTATCGATCGTCGAGAGAGTCAGGAGAGTTGTCATCCATTATTCCTGTGAGTTAGTCTTTTCATCTTTGGGGGGGGGCAACCCTTGCCCGCACCTCTTGGATTCCCGTTTAACTTAAGGACGCGCCGACTGGCTTGTTTATGTTGCGTGTGGTTTTGTCTAGATATTGACGGCGTCGACCCTCTCCGGCTGGGCGGTGCTTTGCGGCCTTCTCGGGCGGTATTCCAGCTTGGGGTACATACTTGGGACTATTGGAGGTGCGTAAAAAGCAAATTATCTTTCGTGTATTTGGTACTTAATAGCCACTCTTTTTTACAGGGTCCGGACTATACGCGCTCACGTTTGGGATCATTGGACTACTGCGACTACTGCTCCCTCCGAGAGTTGCGCGACAGTGACGGGCGGCGTGTGCCGGCAAGCAAATGTACGTTCGCACATCTTTCACGATCATAGCGTCGGGACAGCGCGTCTGTATGTATGGGGCCATAATACGAGGTTGGGTTTGTTGTGGCCGCTGATTAGTCCATGATGCGTTACTATGTACGCTCCAGTCATCGCATGCATGTATGGAATGGCCTTTTGCTTATTTCCCCTTGATGACCGATTATATACCATATACAATTACAGTCACAGTATACAGGGGTCCATATATCTACAACACCGGGATCAAGTAGTAAAAAAAAAAGACATTAATTTCTTTCCATCCCACGTCCTTCTCATGAATTACAAAGTCGGTGGTGGGTACTCTGGCAAGCCTGAGACTGCGGCGTTGCACGATTCCCGCACGCGCCGTTTGCTGGCGAGATCACCCGATTGACGATATCCAGAAAATACCTCTGACATCTGCAATGCGGCAGCTGCAATGGTGTCTACGGGATGACAAAAATCGCCATGATAACGCCATGCAAGGAGGAGAGTAAAGGATGACTTACCGATGTTCGTTTCAGCTTCCCTGATCAGCTGAGGGACAATGCAACATCAGGGCATGGGAACAAACTAAGGAGGGGGACGTACTGCGTTCAATCGATCGATTTCTTGAGACTGCGGGGTCTGGTATCCACCATACGCGCCATATCCACTTGCGCCACCGAAAAAGCCTGCGCCACCGCCTGCGCCCGCAGCACCGAGCGCGCGTACATGTGACTCTGCGGTCCGCTTACGCGCCTCCCAGGCCACCTTGAGTGACTCGAATGTGTTTTGCACTTGCCTCCACGTAGGCGGGTCCCAGGCCTCGAGCTCGGATTTGTGTGAGTGTATGAAGGTACGCGGGTGCTGCACGCCTGGTGGAGGTGAGCCTGCGAAGCTGGTGGTGGTGGGAGCCGATGCGCGTGTCGTCGGAGAAAGCTGCCCGAGATTGGAGTAGGGATCAAACTGGGAGAGTAACTGCTGTTGCTGTTGCTGTTGTTGTTGCTGTGGATAGCCATAGCCGGTTTGTTGAGGCCGTTGATAACCATATTCTGATTGTTGCGTTGGATAACCAGTATATTGTGCCTGCATGTGGGGTTGAGGGTAGCCTGCGGAGAGGGTATCCACCTGGCCGACGAGCTGCTGGCCGAACGAGGAGGGTTGATAACTGGCAGGCGGGTACTGTGCCTGAACCTGTGAGTGGTACTGTTGTTGCTGCTGCTGCGGCCATTGCGGCTGCTGGGCGTATTGTTGAGGGTACCCGGTGAGATTTGTGCCTACGAAACCGGAGGGCTGCTGCTGCTGCTGTTGCCAGCCAACGGAGTATTGGGGAGACGAGGGACCAGGAGGAGGAGATGCAGCATTTATGTCTGGGAAGCGAGAAGCGACGCTGGCGGTGTGATCTATGAACGGGTTCTTTGAGAGTTCTGCCATCGGTGGTGTGGGAGAGGGTGTGGTCCCGGAAGTAGCGGGCCGGGAAGGAGATCAAAGCTGGTGATGGAAGTCGTCTGTGGTGGGGACTCGGACACGCTCCACGCCGCCGCCGTAACTCTCTATAAACGGGTAGCTCAACCTACATGGATCGCTCACTTCATTCCTCACTTCCATCACTCCACCCCTCTCTATACCATGTCCGGTGCTATTAACAAGGCTGGAAAGAAGCTCTTTGCCCGTCATCTCGAGCAATACACTCCGGCTGACCCCCTCTATGAGGAATATGTAGACAAGCGTGGCCGTACTCGGCGCCGCAAGGTTCGTCTTCCCCGCCACGTCCCATTCCACCCTCCCCTTCTCCACTCGCTGTCGCACCGCCCGTATCGTCGACACTGATTCTCGCCGTACACAGCGCCAGCTCCCCTCAGGTCTATCCGATAGAGACGCCGCTATTCTGCGATCCGTCAAGCGGCGCGCGCACTACCTCGATAAGGGGTTCAACTTGTGCGGTCTTCGCTTTGGCTGGACGTTCATCATCGGTTCGCACCTATCGATCCCCATCTCCTCCTCGCCCGAAGCCCCCATCCAACTTACCGCTCACTTGCGTTTTATGACGTACCACAGGCATCGTCCCTGGCGTGGGTGATGCAGCAGACGCCATACTCGGCTACGTCCTCGTCATTCGCAAAGCCCGTGGAGCCGAGTAGGTGTCCGCCTCATCACCCTCACCGTCCCCATCGCCTCACACCGCGTCCTCGTCGCGCGTTACTCCCCTCTCTCTCCAGTGTTCCTTGGTGGCTCACGCAGCGCATGGTCCTCAATCTCGCCATTGCGACCTTCGATTGGCCTGGTCCCTATCGTCGGCGACGTGTTGCTCGCCGCCTTCCGCGCTAACTCCCGCAACGCTGCACTCCTCGAGGAGTTCCTCCGCGTGCGTGGGGAAGGCGCCACGATGGTCACCGGTGAGAGCAGTGCACCGGCGGATAAAGGACTGGGCGTCCGTGGCGATGAACCGCGGACCGTCCACGAGGCCGGTCAAGATACACCGCCGGAAAGGGAAGCGCTCGTGGTTATCACGGCAGGGCATGGGCGGCTTGTCATCTGACGCTGACGACAAAGGGGCGAGCACGAGCGCGCTACCAGACACTCCACAGGTTGTTCGACACCGCGATAGCCGTTTCGTGGAGGACGTGAGTTAAGTTGGCGGTTAGATCATATGGATAACTTGATGAGCGATTGTTGGGACAAATGGACCTGGTGTAATGATGATTCCTGCAAGGACGTGTACAATAAGTTACCCCCCTGTATGCGGAATATGTTTCTCACGGACAAACACGTAATTCAAACGGCAGTGGACTGTAATTGTGTGTACGTCAAACAACATGCACTGCTTTACATTTGGCTAGCCATAGAAGAGCAAAAAATTGTGCGGGGGTACATGACGCCCCGCTGAGAACATGTGCACTGGGCAAGCATGCGCCGCTAGCGGCTATGGAGAGACAGAGATTGCGCGCTGGGCGCCGTCAGGACAAAATAAACCAATGACGAGATAGACCGATGACTAGATAGACGGATCAAAGGAAAAAAGGAGAAAAAATTGAGACATGTTGAGACATTTCGACATTAGGCGTCGCGCCTGTCGACGTTGCGACGGCGATGGCCCCAAACACGGCGGACCGGTGAGTCCCCGATAGACGACAGTTGACGAGGCGCCGGAATATTTTCGCGCTTGCCACTATCGCACACGGACGTCAGTAAGGATGGCTTTTTTTTTTTTTACAACGATTCGACTCAACTGGTCCTTGGATTGGCCACTGGACTGCGTTGGCTTCGGGCGGTGCTTGCATGTCTTGTGCTTGGGCTTGTGCTCAGGCTGGTGTGCCTGCCCGTTCTTGGGATCGGGCTTGGGCGTGTGCTCCTTGTGCGTCGGCGTCGACGGGGGAGGGGGATGCGGCGACGAATGAGTGGTGGACGTGGACGTGGACGAGGTCTGCGAGGTGCTAGGACCTCCAGCAGGCGGAGACGATGGTGGTGGAGCAGGTGAGGATGACGGCGGTGGAGCAGGCGAGGATGATGACGGTGGAGCAGGCAAAGATGACGGCGGTGGAGCAGGCGAGGATGACGACGGCGGAGCAGGTGAGGACGGCGGCGGTGCGGGTGGAGACGAGGACGAAGTGGTAGATGAAGACGAAGACGAGGGCACAGCACCTCCTAGAGGAGTCTTGTCAAGCACGGGCGTGGGTGTGGGCGTGCCAGAGGTGGTGGTAGTGGTGCCGCTGGGTTGGGTCGACGAGTTGCCGGGCTGGAAGATATCGTTTTGCGCGCCATCGCGGAAGTTGTACAGGTCGTTGTAGAGCGGTGGGGTGTACGTCCCCTCGAACATGTTGTTGCCTTCCTTCTGGTACCAATACAGGGGCTGCTTCGGGCCGTATGTACAGTTGGCCGGGTTGGCCGGGTGGCCAAGATCCGGATCATCACCACAACTGCACGTACGCAATAAGCGTCACCACCCTCGCGAAGGAAAAGAAAGGGCTACACACCGACGGGCGACCTGAGCCGGAGGCAACGGGGTGGTCGACACGGCACCCTCCATGTTGCACTGGAAGCCATTCATGTACACTGCACGCATCACCGGTCAGTCTTCAGCCAGCAGGAGTCCATTTAGAAACGCACTCTGCTCAGAGCCAGAGTCTGCCTTGTGGATCCAGAACCACGCGCACGTGCACTTTCCGTCCGGACACTTGGGCATCTGCTCCGGGATGGAGAAGCTCGTGTGCAGATACCACACGCACGTATGGTTCACGCTGAATATGGTGAAGTCCTCTGGCTTGATTTTCGAAACGTCTGACTCGTACGCGACGCCCAACGCGCAGCCGCCGAGGTCGTTGATGCCGTTGGTGTGAAATTCCGTCGTGGGCTGGCCGGGGCACGGATAGTTCGGGTTGTTTTTGTCACGCTGGTCGCCACCGGGGCCACTAGTCCAGTAGGACGTCGCGTCTTTGTCACAGGATATCTCGAGATCAACCTCGCCTCCGACAGGCAGCTGCATAATGTCCTCCGGGTGGGGCGGATGGTCGAGATGGCCGTGCTACCGACGCGATTAGAATAATGAACAGATACGTTTTTGAAGAACACGAAGCACTACTCACGAACCACCATTGATCGAACGGCAAGTTCATGAGTGGCTCCTGGGGACGGTTAGTGTCGGTGATGTTGAAGCCCCACATGCTCGGATGCCACGGGCCTGGCCATACGTTAGCAAGACTGTAAATCGCTCTTTGAAAGATGAGACCGCACAAGCGTGAGCAGCTACTCGGCTAGCCAGAGCAATTATGGCTCCCGTAGCGAGGATAGTGCCAGAAACCATGTCGTTTATCTTTCGTCTGCACAGCGGATCACTGGAGTAAGACTCCTTGGGGAAGAAAAAAAAAAGGAATGTGGTCGATAAAGGAGAGAAGAGCACGACACCGGAGGTGAAGTGGGAAAGCCTTTCAGACGAGAGAAGGGAGGGGGGAACGTAGAATGTTGGTTCGGTTCCCTGCCGACGTGCCTAAAGTACTCTCAGAATTTCCCTCACCTTGGATACGCCATCAAGGTGACGAAGACTTGACAGAAATTTGACTCAAGCGTTGTCACCCATTGCATGGCAACGTCCGGCTATAAGGGGGCCAAGAATGGACCAAGGAACTCTATAGCTCAATGTCATTTCCCCAGTGCCTGAATAACGTACATACTGCATCAGTCCGCTAATAAAATAACAATGCAACGTTGCCAACTCTGGTGTTCTAAAATCTCAATTGCTAGTTGACCAATCAGGACCCTCCAATGCAGGGGCAAGTGAGTTCCATATAATAGTTAGCAGATCACGGACCATCGGAATAATGAAAAGTGCGAGGTTGCAACGCTCTTCACGGGTCAGCTGCTTGTGCCATTGCACAGTCCTGGATAGAGTCGCTGTGTTGGGTCCTTTGGAATCCAGCCACCTTCGAGGCCTTTTTGGTAGCTCCACTCGTCTGCACTCTCTGTCTGCCAAGGAATATCCTTAAAAATTATATTGCTATTCCCAAAGGGAATACGCACTTTCCATGTCCAGTAGATCCATCCCTGCACAGCTTCCCCGACCTCCACTTGTACTTCCCAATACCTGCGCTGACATGAGTCTCTTGGGGAGAAAGATAGTCCTGGAAGACCCACTTCCGCAAGTATGCCATGTAGTCGTTGGAAAACGTCGTCCAATCACCAGTAAGTCCCTCACAAGAGCCGAGAGCGGTAGTGCCACCCCCAATGGAACCATCCCATCTAGCGCCGACGCCGCGCCCATTTAGCCACATGGCGCAATCTGTTGTCGCGGTTGACCATTCACCAGTCACGGTCCACATGTTGTTAGGTGCAAAGCCCGCTAGTGTGGGAAGGGTATCCTGGCAAGCGAATTGTATGTGTTCGTCCTCAGAGCGAGACAGCTCTAAAGTGCTGAAGATCTGGTATTCGTGCTGGGAGCATAGATCAGAAAATTGTAACGAGCCGAAAGAAAACAGTAAAATGGAAATGTACGTAGTCCATCATCACTCTGTTGCTCCGCGGGTTTGGAAAGAATCCCTGCCAACTCTGCTCCCGAGAAATGTGTCAATGCGTAAGGTCGCATTCAATGGTTCAACGAAAGGCACGCACCTCGACACCTTCAAATGCATCTCCGATGACCACGACAACGTTGTCATCCGCCGCCTGTCTCACGACCGCGTACCCGCTCTGCCAATATTGCCTCACGGTAGAGTCCCATGCCGACCCGAGAAATCCAGCGACTTCGTTCAGCAACTCAATCGCGTCCACATTTGGTCCTAATTCGGAAGCAAGAACCTGGATAACGGCAAGAGTGGCATTGATGTTTGTAGAATTGAGCGCCCACTGTGGCGAATTCGTACGCTGGCCTGAGTTATCGTACCCATTTTGCGAGCCAGGAGCACCATGGAGGTCGACGATGGTATGCAAGCCGTGCAAACGCGCCCAACCCACCGCGCGCTGGAGGTAGGGCCATGCGCCGGGGATATAGGGAGAAACGGAAGTGTTCGTTGGGACGGACCAATAGCCGACGGGAATACTAATTTCGTTCATTAGGAAATAAGTCCACGAAGAATTTCAGTGTGAACCGACGAGCGCCAACGCGCACATGAGGAAGATGTTGCGGTACATAGATACAGACTCATGTTCTTTTTTTTAAAAAAGAATAGAAGAGAAGGAGAAGGAGCGGTCTCTGCTTACCGAACGTGTGTGAGTCCCGCAGCGGCAATGGCGATAAAGTCGTCCTCTGTAATCCATGTATCCCAGTGTTGTTGAAGTACGCCGAGCGCGGTTTGATCATCCTGCAACAGGCCGAACGTGTACTCATCAACGATCGCATTATTGTTCGTGTTATTGAAGATACTCGGCGTTATCCATGGCTATTTGTAAATTGAAGTAATTTTGAGTACGCGATCGAACGTGTGTGATTTACCTCAAGTACAAACCAGCCCCCCCTGGCAATATGAAAATCTAAGTGAGGCAGGGGCGCTATACATCCAACGAAACGTACAGATTGACACCGCGGACAGGTGTGCTGCCGTAAGCAAATGGTACAAAGGGTGTCTGCGTGGGCGTCGGGGCCGCAGAGCTGCTCTCACAGAGGTGGTGGAAGGGCTATTCAGACTTTGGGAATTTGTCGAGGGTAATGAGGTAGATGGTGCAGATGCGGAATCTATCACGAGCCTGCATTGCTGCGCGAGCGCCGGCGCCGCAGTTGAGCCAAGCAGGAGGACGAAACACAAATACCACCGCATACAGCTGGTAAGGGTGGTGTAGGGGTTGAAAGAGGGCGAAATGAAAGTCAAGTCAGTCGAAGGGGCGTGCTGGAGCATTATCACTGGCAGCTTGAGGGTGATTCTTGGGGGTGCCCCCGTGCCCACGCCTGTCCCAAGGAGGGTGGATGACATGAGTCAATTCTTCTACACGTGTTGACGGGAGAACCACCAACGAGAGTGCATACAGGTCATTCATTGTCCCAAAATTGTCATCCCGGCAGTTCCCGAGTGCCAGCCGGAGTGCATCCGACAGCCATGAGCACTCCGCATGTATCGTACCATGAACAACATATACTTTATTTGTAACGCCAGCTTAAAAACCATACAACATGCAACACGTGTAACAAACCGGCGAGACGATCAAGAAGATGGGGCAATACGAACATGGATGGTTCAACATCAAGTAAAACTCACATACCTCGAATGTTGATGAAGGATGGAACCATGGCGGCGTCTAGAAGCCCATGCGACCCTTCGTCACCCGCCGCATCCCGTGGCGCAGCTTACGGCTCTGGCGCCGCTGCCGCTCGCGCATCTTCTGAACGAAACCACGCCCGTGGTGCTTCTCGTACACATCAGCAACCTCCGCACTGATCACCTCCTTCAACGCACGAGCTCGGGATCGTGCTTGCTCAACGTGACTGCGCGCACGTTCACCGAGAGATGACACTACGCGTTCGCCCTTCTCACGGATGGCGCGGGCCTTCTGTTGGGCGAACTGGTTCCGGCGACGCAATTTGTCACGCAGACCTTCGGTGACGCGCACCGCCGAAGCAGCCTGAGCGCTAAGAGCTCGGAGGAGCTCGTCAAGTGCGTCAAGTAGCTCCTTCATGTCGGCACGCAGTACGCCAGCGAGCACCTTTACGTTGAACATCTCGGAGAGTGAGCTGGAAAGACGCGTGCTCAAAGAGTACATCGTCTCGCCCTTGGGTTTCACGGTGACAGTAGATGCTTCAGTTGGCTTCAGCGTTGCTTGTTCGACTGCTTGCTGAAAAACTGCGAGCGCCTTCGAACGAATGGGTATCTCGGATAAGGATGATGGAGACTGCTGGGAAACGATAAGGCTTCGTGATTCGGAGGCAACCGCAACGTTAATTGGCTTGTCGTTATGTTCCTCAGCGCCACGTCGAATCGTGGGGGTTGTGGATAGATCAGATGGGGGAGTGCTGACGATGGCAACGGAAAAGTCTCTCAGGGAAGTTATGGAAATCGCCGAGGAGATCGGTGTCACGAAAGGAGCGGTCGAATGCTCCGAAAAGTTCACTACGACTCCGACGGCGGATGTGGGGTCCGACTTCTCTGTGAACGTCATTGTGGGGACAGGCAATGGCGAACAACTGCTGACAATATAGCCCAATACGATGGAGAGGATCGCCATACTATTAGGGGAGCGTCAGATTTTATCAGAACATTATCGAGATTAAGGACATACATAGTCACGGCTGGAGTTGTCGCGACTTGATTCTTGACGCCACGGAAAATCTTCCGACGAAGGGGCTGAAGGTGTTCAAATGCTCGAGCAACTTCCGAGGCTTCCATACAACCAACTTCATCCGCAGCGAGAACAGTAGCTGCGCCCGGGAAAAGGAGTTGTTTCTTGGGGACATTGAAAATGTTCCATTGCTGTTGGTACACCTGACGTTCGCGCTCGTCTACGCCAAGTCCGTGGAATGTGGTGGCAATGACAGGTAGGAACAGCGTGTGCGAGGGTAAAGAGGAGCGATACGTGGGCAGGAAAACGATGGCCAACGATTGCTTATCCAAGACTGGTTCCGTGTTCGACTGATGAAGCTGAATATCAACGGTTAGCGAGTAAGGTAAAGTCACGCCTACCTCATGGTGAGCTTCCATGTTGTCAATTACAGAGACCGCACGGCCTAGAGACAGATGATGTAAACTGCCCTTTGGATGCAGCCAGTAGGTCGATGTCCTGTTGCACTGGGGATGACGTTCTGAGACCGTGAGACCCGACGAGGCTCCCCATTTCTCGAGGAGGTTTTCAATAACGGACCACTTGTGTTCGGGTGGTGTGCCATACAAAAAGATCTCGAATTCGACGCTGGGAAAGTTGGGTAGGCTGGATAAAGTGGACTGCTGTGAAGCAGATAATTCCGACGGTTCTTCGTCGTCTGAGAGCTCCAACAACTGAGGAAGGTCTATAGGAGTAGATGATGAGAAGAACTCCTCGGAGGGACGAATCAGTTCGTCCTTAGAGCTTGACAAAGGATCTGGGAACGACAGCCTCAAATCGCGTGCTCGGCTTGCAGGGTGGTTGGAAGTGCTGCTTGCGCTCATAGAGCCGGCGCGGGATGTGCTGAGAGTGCTGACCATGCTTTGATTGAGAGCATCCTCAACGCGTCGCTCTTCGGCGGAATAGCCGTCGGCATTGGTAAAAGAAGATCGACCCAACGGCGACGGACCGAGGAGGAACTCGGTTGGTTCTTCGAGTGCTTCGTCATCAGTGCTTTCAACCAACCCCTCCCAAATGTCGACGTCTCCATCTCGGGAGCTTGAACGGCTGCTGAAGGACCTCCGGGATAAAGGCCGGTCCTCTGCCTCGTCGCGGTCGCTCTCCGGGATACCGATCGAATTAGCGTCCTCAGAAGCTGAGATGTCGAGCCAATCCGAGTCAGAGACGCTATCTATCTCGGAGAGGCTACTTTCATGAGCATCGATGGGAGTTAGAGGTGGTGGTGGTTTGGCCATCAATGTAGTTGTATTGAAAGGGGGGGAGGTAAATCGCATGCTCACTTATGTACTAACGCGGGCGGCATCGATGGGTGACCGGCCACTGGTGACTCCTTTTGTAACTGATCCTATTACACTTATCACACCATCCATCAACCATCCTATTTACAGAACATTCCCGGTATCTGCTCCCGTTCTTTCGAACTTGCCCTCTCAAACGATATATGTTCTGCTCTCCGTCATTTAGTTCTGGCTTTTCTAGGACTTTTCCTGTGCTGCGCTTCCGTCAACATCGTGTTCACCTGCCCTACGCCCACGTAGACTGATCGTGCTTTACACGCGTCCAAATCTTCCGAGCTATCTTTCCTGTCAGTTATCAGTTGTTTGCCCTGAGAAACCGCGGCGACCCTCGATCGAACCTCAGCTACGTTCGAAAAAGGTCCCTTTCCGCTAGCCAGCGCATCCACCATGGCAGCCACCCTTGTTGAATCGATCTTCGGTCCATAAGAAGCGGCAACGGATCACCCGCCGCAATTTTTTTTCACATGCCTGTTGCTTCGCGGTAGCCCCGATGAAATGTGAGCATCATCCCCACGCACCAGGCTGGTGAAATCCATTCCAGCAAGAACAAGTTTTTTCTTCATAATATCGGTACACCACACATTCGTTGATCTTAATTCCTCTCTCCATAGTCTCTCGCGCGCACAAAGCTCCCCTGCTATAGGCCCGGGTTTTGGCCCGTTGTTAGCAGTCGAACTTGCAATCGAGACAATTGTCATACGAACCTCCAGCTAACATACTGTGCGGCCCTTTTGGATTGGATAAGAACGCACGCACCAGCATGAGCATCTGATGCTACATTGGTCCTACGCCGTTTGCTTCGACTCGACAGATGGCATGAGTTGAAGAGCAAACGATGGGAAGTAGTCGCGATCTTCACATCTAACGTATCGGGCCGTAATACTGTAGCATGTCCACTTACGACTTTGTATTATAAGCGTGACACAAAATATTGATGGGCTCGAGTCATGGATGATGAGAGTGGGCCTGGCCTCTGACGTGCCGATCTGATCTGATCGCACAAAACGCACTCTCAGATTTTTGCTTGAATATCTGGATATCGCACTGTAGTGTCTCTTGTCTGCACACGTCGCACGTTCTCTTCCGCAGTCCCCGCTCTTCGTTGCCTTGTAATCTTTACTCGATTCTATCCCGTCGTCCAATAAAGACACCCACGTTCTTGTTTGCAGGGTAGCCCGAGTCACATTCATACCGTTATGGAACAGCAAGCCGATCAAGTTGTACGGGCCATCCTCGTCGCGTCTGATCCCACGCAAGGCGGTCTCCACCAACAAGCCCTAGAGTATCTATCTAATATCCAGCAAAATGCTGGAGAGACGTGGAGCCTCGCGCTCGGCCTGTTTGTGGACGCCACACCCACTGGTGAGAGAAAGCATCCCACTGAGGCTAGATTCTTCGCCTTGCGCGTCTTGGATGACTTCCTCGAGACTAGGTGAGTGTTTATTTGATGAATGACCGAGTCCCTGCGAACGTAGCCCATTCGGAGGCAGCGCTCGTTCGACTGACGCGCTATAGCCTCGGATGGGCCACGACACTACCCGACTTCCTTTTGTTCACTTGTTCGTTACTTGTCCGTGTCTGCCTCTAATTTGGCTCCTATCTCTAGGTCTGAACCTTTGGACGAGGAATCCTTCGCTACCTTGCGACAGGCGCTCTTAGAATACATACGATCCGAATACACATATGGGTCAGCAGAATCCAACGCACCATGTACGTCTTATTCGCCCTTCTTTGTATCTATCTAACCAATCTATCTAGTCTTACGCAACAAATTCTCGCACACCTTGACTCTTCTTTTCCTTGCTACCTACCTTGACCGGTGGCCCACTTTCTTCGCCGACCTCTTCGCGCTCATGCGTCCCGCCGAATCGACATCTCAAACGTCATTCAATCCTCATGTCTCACTACTCTTCTTTCATTTGTAATAGAGATCTCTGAAGAGGTCGCAGATCAGATTATCAAAGGCGCACGTCAGTTCAACACCGATCGGCATGTACGCGATGCTCGTGTGAGAGATGCGGTGCGGGAAAGGGATGCAGCACGGATCAACGAGGCCGTTTTGACGATCGTGGCAGATTACGTGGAGAGGCTGCAAGTATTAATGAAATCCCCAACAGCCACCGGACGAGAAACGTCTGAAGTCTTGGAAGTGGTCGATTGGGGCATCAGAACATTTGGCTCGTATGCAGGTGTGATTCAGAACTGGTGCTTCTCCGCACATTACCGCTTCTAACTGTGCCGGATAGGTTGGGTCGACATCAATTTAACAGTGACCCCTACGACGATTCCGCTCTTATTTAATCTGTTGTCGGATCCGTCGTTATCCATTCGCATGGCCTCTGCTGGAGCGCTGCGCCGTATCGTTTCGAAAGGTCTAAAGGAGCCTGCAGATAAACTTCAACTCATCAAAGTTCTTTCCCTCGGCCAAGTCATCGACTCGCTTGAAAAGCGGACCCGTGCAGAACAAATTTCTAGGGACGACACTGATGAGGGCGAGGAGTCTTACAGGGAAGCACTAGGGCGACTGCTAAACGTCCTTGGCCTTGAGCTTATCAAGCTCGCGGATGTCAGTCACTTGATTTCAAAATGTTTGTACTCGTTGGCCTAACCATACTCCCAGGATGCTCCCGTTGATGAGGTTCGGGCGGAGAGTTCCGGTTTGTTGCAACAGGTCCTTCCCGTCATGCTCAGATTTATGGAAGACGAATATGACGATACGTGCTCGACGGTGTTCCCAATGCTACAAACAATCCTTGCCAGTGTATGCATTTTCTTTCGTTCATCGCGTAGTCTGACTTTCAGGTAGTACAAGCGGAGCCGAAAACTTTCAACCGAACCTCTTGACGAGCAAAAACGAGGATTCCTAGCTTCACTACAGGCTGTCATCCTTGAAAAAATGAAATGGGAGGATAGTGCAGATATTGACGATATCGACGAAGACGACAAAGCAGCGTTTGAGGTCCTTCGGAAGGCAAGTCAACCTTTGAGGCTGCTGTATGCGTTATCTGACTTACGGTCTGAAGGAGCTTCGTTCGCTCATGGACTCTGTACTATCCATTGACCAAGAATTGGTCGTTGGGGCCATTCGAACGCACGCCCTGCAGACGCTCCAATTATATGCGTCAGGTGCCGCTATCAGTTGGAATGATGCAGAGCTAGCGATTTATCTAATCTTCATATACGGCGAAATAAACAAGAGTTTGTTTACCCCACCTCCACCTTTCACTTTATATCGACCGAATTGCAGGTTCTACGAAGGGCCGATCTGCTTTCAGCCTAGCACCCCAGGTTCCCAAAGAGAGACGAAAAGAGATCAACTACGCTGACTTTCCCCTGACACCCCATGGCGAACTGCTTCTAGCATTGTTCGAAACTAGAATCTCGGCTTATCCGAACCAAGCGGTGATCATGCAGTTCTTTGAAACTGTGGCACGATACGGCGATTTCTTCAAAGTGCGTAAACAATGTATCGTCCCCGCCCTGGAGGCTATGGTGGATGCGAGGTAAGGTCAAGTCTGTTTTTCTCGCTGTTGCTTATCTAGTCGTACCAGGGGTCTACACAGTCCAAAATCTACTGTTCGCGCCAGAGTGTTCTATCTGTTTCATCGATTTATCAAGGATAACCAAAGAGAGATATCACTCGAACTCGCAGGAACCCTCCTCGAGGGTATTCGAGATACGCTTATCATTCGTGTCGAGCTTCCTGAAGTCGATCCCAACGAACCAAACGACCCTCTGACGGAGGCTACCTCCACTCCAGACCCACAACTTTACCTATTTGAAACAGTTGGCACGCTAGTTCACTTGTTCTTCAAGACACCAGAACAGTCTGCCGCGCTCTTGCTCTCAGTTGTCACGCCTCTCCTAGAAGATCTCTCTGCAAATCTCCAGGCATTCGAGGGGAACCAAGATGTGTTACCGATCGTCAAGATTCACCATATTATCATGGCTTTAGGGAACATCGTCAAGGGATTTCCCGACTACCCTATGCCGGTACCAGAAGACTTTGTGCTCCCGCCGTTACCTGTTTTCCGGAACATCGCACAGGCAATTTTGACGTCACTCGGAGCGATGAAGGAATTTAAGGTCGTGCGCGATGCTGTATGTCAATACCTTACCGATTATCGACTAGCAGAGCTAAGTACGTACTTGCAGACTCGGTTTGCCTTCGCGCGCATCTTCGCCACTACAGGCCCCGAGGTCACCGATCTCATCCCAACACTCATGGTCAACCTACTCGCTCATTTTGAAGGTAGCGAACTCGTAGACTTTATCAATTTCGTCAACCTTCTTGTCCATAAACTCCAGGTTCGCCTTTCTGTTTCCTTGCACGTTGTTTATCGTCTCTTACATGCTCACCTAATGACAGCAAGATCTGTTCAACGTCTTGGACGAGCTTATTGGCCCATTGAACGCCCACGTTACGAGCCTCATGTTTCAACCTGCTACAGGAACAGACGATATCCTCACACATAGCGAAAGCAAAAGAGCTTACCTGACACTTCTTAATAACATCGTGTCTTCAAAACTGGCCGGCATTTTTTTGTCTAATCGTAAGCGCCAACTATTATTACCTCTCCAGACTGCTTGATTTCAAATGGCACCTAGGTAACAAAGAGAATTTCGAGCCATTGTTGCAAAGCATGCTTCAACTCGCTGGGGATGTCTCGGATCCGCAAAGTCAAAGAGCCGCATTTACCTTCTTGAGCAAAAGTGTGGGGGTTTGGGGACAGCCGCTGCCTGATGGGGCCACAGGAGAAATCGAGCCAGGTTCGCAGGGCGTGCCTGGATTCGAACGATTCGTCTACGAAAGTGTCGTGCCTACTGCCTTTGCAGTGCTATCGCTTCCGGAACTAAACATCAAGGATGGGCAAGTCCTTGTGGTACGGAACTTTCGTTCCTTTTTATGGGTGTCACCTAATGCTTCTTCTCAGGTTCTCCAAGAAATCGCTAGTCTCCTTCAGACAGTCGGTAAAGTTCGTGGGCAAGAGGCGTTCACATTTTTCGTTTCTGTCTTTCTACCAGCTCAAAACTGGCCCACGGAGACTGCACTAGAATTCACGACGAAAATACGCGATTTAGATTCGAAGCAATTTCGCAAGTACTTCGCCGAACTTGTCCGGGCTTCACGATCTGGGTCATAGCACGTCCTTCCCACCTGAGAACTAGTTTGGGGATGAGATATGGCTTCATAGGAACGTTCGTTCATTAGTGTAGCATTTGTTAGTACTACAATTATGGTCACAGGCACCAAAGCAATACAGCACGCAATATCTTATCATCGGATCGGGGTCGATCCTACCAAGTCAGGCCTAGTCAGGTGACACCGGCGCGGACGCGAGGGCAAAGAAGTTGGGCGCACCGAGCACTGAAACTAAAACTAACACATACCCTTCTTTCCCAAGGCATTGTCGCCGCATGGCCTCGAGTACGTGCATTTACCCTTCTAATCAACGATTTTCCTCAGTTTTTCTAGCCTCGAAGAAGACAAAGCTGAAGATCGTGCGCATCCACCCCGTCCGCCGCAGAGCGCTAGCTACTAACATGTCTCCGCCCGCAGAGACCACCACGCAAGGTCCGTAACCACGCATATAAGCCCCTTTTCTCCATCCAATTCACACCTCTCCGTCAAGCTTGGTCCTAATATTGCGGTCGACGAATCGTGGGCGAAGCTTTCCTTGAATATCCGTGAAATCCAGCACCACAATGCCCACAGACTCTCCTTTGAAGAATGCTACCGGCTCGGTTACCAACTTGTCGTTAGCAAGCAGGGTCATATGCTCTACAATGGGGTCAGCGATCTTGTCGTCGAGAACCTCAATCGCATTGCGGACGAAGTGATCCTTCCAGCATTCCCTTCCGGGCTAGAGCAAGATCCTATGCAACAGAGCCGGGAAGGGGAGAGGCTCTTGAAGGCAGTGCATAAAGTTTGGAGTGACCATACGGATTGCATGGACAAGTTAAGCCATATTCTCAAATACATGGTACGTTGCACTACCCAATATTCCCTATGCCAATCTCAGTGCACGCCTTTCTTCGCAGGACCGTGTGTACGTGAAGTCTGCCAATGTTCTCGAGGTTGTCGAGCTGGGCCGAGATCTCTTCGTAAAGCACATCGTGCGTCCACCTATAAAGGATCACGTCATCACTGCTATCTTGAGCCTCCTGCGCATCGAACGCGACGGATTCGTAATTAATCGTTCTGCAGTCACGAACTGTGTGGATGCGCTACTACAGCTGAGTGACAACCTGGATGGGATCACAGTGTATACCCGATATCTGGAGCCCGAAATCCTACGACTAAGTGATGCATACTACAAGGCTGAGGCCGAGAGGCTACTGGAGACCTGTGATACACCAGAATACCTACGCAGGGTATACGCTCTCTCTCGTTTGCATCGGTTTTCCTAACTCTACCTTCGCACTTTCAGGCCAAGACTCGCTTTACTGAGGAAGAGTCACGCGCACATCAGTATTTGTCCTTACAAACCTCGGCCCCCCTTCAGGGTATTCTCCAGAATACTCTCCTCGCACCACACTTACAAAGACTCATTGACATGCCTACCTCGGGCCTGAATACCATGATCGATCACGAGAGGCTTGACGACCTTTCTCGGCTATATCAATTATATTCGATGGTCATTGAAGGAATACCATGCTTGCGTCGCTCTCTCAAGGACTCGGTACAGAAGCGAGGTACAGAACTCAACGGTATCAGCATTGAGGAGAGACAGCTCGGGGACGGTGGCGCTGACGATGAAGCGGATCCGTCCGCAAAAGGCAAAGGCAAGGCAAAGGCGCGGCCAAATACTGGCGCACAAGGTCTCGCACTGGCACTCCGATGGGTCGAGGATGTGCTGCAACTAAAAGATAAATTCGACCGCATCTGGGAGATGGCTTTCAGGAATAACCGCGATATCGAAAGTGGTCTGAATGAGGTCACTGACATTGGTTCCAATTTATAGTCGAGAGGCTGACTCGTTCTAGGCATTTGAGTCGTTTATCAACCTGCGCCCACGAGCCCCGGAGTTTATATCTCTTTACATCGACGAGAATCTAAAGAAAGGGTTGAAAGGGGTGCGCTGCACGTTCCCTATGCCCGCACCGTCTCATGACCGCACACGCAGAAAACAGACGCTGAGGTCGAAGCCATCCTCGATAAAACCATTACCCTGTTCAGGTTCATCACAGAAAAGGACGTCTTTGAGCGTTATTATAAAGCTCATCTCGCAAAGCGCCTCCTTCATAACCGATCTGTCTCTGATGACGCGGAGCGTGGCATGCTCGCCAAGCTCAAGGTTGAGTGTGGTTTCCAGTTCACTGTAAAACTTGAGGGCATGTTCCACGACATGAAGCTCTCCGCGGACACCATGCAGGCATACCGGGATCACGTGGTCAACTCGACAGTACGTTCCTCCTTCCTTTCCGTCGTCGTTCTAGCTAACGCATTGAGCGCGTAGGCTCCAGAGGTCGATATCAGTGTTACTGTTATGACATCGACGTTTTGGCCCATGTCCTACGCGCCCGTACCGTGTACTCTTCCGCCACTGCTAGTCAAGGCGAGCAGATCGTTTGAGCAGTTCTACCTCTCGCGGCATTCTGGACGAAAGCTCACATGGCAACCATCATTGGGGACTGCGGACGTGCGCGTCGCGTTCAAGGCGCGCAAACACGACCTTAACGTCTCCACATTAGCGATGGTCATTCTCCTACTTTTCGAGGATCTTGGCGAAGGAGAGTTCCTCACATATGATGAGATTAAGGACGCGACGGGAATTCTAGATAACGAGCTCCGGCGAAACCTACAATCGCTCGCATGTGCCAAGTTCAAGATCCTCAAAAAGCACCCACCTGGACGGGACGTCAATCCGGAAGACTCGTTTTCGTTCAACACAGATTTTTCATCCCCTTTGCAGAAGATCAAGATCAGTACCGTTGCTGCGCGCGTCGAGAGCGGTGAAGAGCGCAAGGAAACGCAGGACCGTGTCGAAGAGGAGCGTCGCTATCAAACCGACGTGCGTATTGATTTTTTCTTTTCTACTATCTTTCCTTGCCGGCTGTGTCTGACATCACGCACAAAGGCATGTATTGTACGGATTATGAAGGACCGCAAGCACATGACGCATATCGACTTAGTCAACGAAGCCACTCGCCAACTGACATCACGCTTCTTGCCTGACCCAACTCACATCAAGAAACGGATCGAAGCTTTGATTGAGGTGCGTAGGAGGTCCCATTCCACCTTTAGAAGGACCGTCTAACCCCGGTATTAGAGAGAATACCTCGAGCGATGTGAAGACCGTAAATCATATAATTATCTGGCAAGTCACATATCTGTCCGTGATTGGCACACCACTGACACTTGTCCCGTCTTTCCATTTACCAGGCATGAACTATATCTTGCATAACCCAATGCGTGTACTGCGGACATGTATGTGTATCACTCAGAACAAGGGCGGACATTTGGTTCTCTTCACGTCAAATTTCCCTCGACCACAACGGGTGAACGCACAGATGCAACACACTATAGACTTGTCTGGCATTGTAAGTATCGTGCGGGCTACAAAACGTGGTGACAATGTATGAAGTAGTCCTATGCATCACAGAACACTTGAGTACAAATGGCCAACAACACAAAGCAAAGGTTGGCACTCCGAATTGAGGGTATTTGTAGTGTCAATGGAAGAACGAGACCGAGAGGGTGTTCTCTGTTAATTCCATCATAGGATAATCAGAACCAAATGAGGTTGCTCTAGGGTCGAATGCGACAAAGCTCGTATCCTGGGCTCTCCTTTCTCGTATTGTAAGAGACGTGTCCCTTGGCCAAACGAGGGGACCAGGAATGTGTTGTGTTTAAAGGTCCAATGCCTAGTCGGTTCGTGGCAGTATATATTGGGGGTGGAGCACCTGCCGACGTATGCAGCCAGCGACATAGTCTAGGACATCTGAAGACGACTGCGTGGGGAGTCAGTCGAGTTGAGGGTGCTCCTCGAGTCGCGGCCTCACTTGTCCCTTGATGTAATCACCTCTGACAGGCACAGTACAAAGGGAAGTAGCTTCGCTGATATGAAGAAACTAATCCTACCTAGCCTCGGAGTCGTCCTTAAGGTAGCGGCTGTGGAGCTCCCCATCATCCAGTGCGAACCAGCAGACTGCCAGCAGGGTAACACCGGCGCTCGCATGGTGTATGAGATGGCCACAGAGTAACCACAATGACATCCCACTCACGGCATATCCAAAAATCGCGACAACTCTGCTGATGCCGCCTTACTGACACCGATGAAGAACCTGCAGATTCCCTCTGTGTTGTCGCCTTCTGAAGCGTATTAGCGCGTGATTTCTCCTACCATCACCCTTTTTTGTCAATGCATCTATTTCCGACTGTTGCGTCTGTCTACATTTTCACTGCTGTCGCCTTTATTCCTTGATCCATCTATTTCCAACCGTTGCGTCTGTTTTCGTATTATGTTCCAATAGTAATTCATGACGGCCCCACGGGGCCGTCATGCATCAAATAATTCTGATGCTCAGTCTGCCTTCGTGTGCATGAAACAGAATGTCGTGAATTGACGTTAGAAACAAGCTTGGAAAGGGGTGAGAAACGCGTTTCTCACTTTTGGAAGGGCGGTCGCCTCTGGTGGAAAATGTCACGCCGGATGTCCTCATGCTGGGACCAGCACCAATGAGAATGCATTCTCACATTTGGCTGGTGCCGCAAGCGACCATTTCGTCACCGGACAGGCTCTCATCACTGTACAGCGTGCTCGCCACTCGGTGTGTGTGTATGTAATTCCTTTTTGAGTATGTGGGTTTTATATCATCTTGCATCGCATCGTACCTGCACCTGGTCCACTCCCCTTTCCGTATCCTGTAGTTGAGCCCCCAGTGAGGATCATCCTTATCTGACGTGGTTTTGATCTAGCGGGAATGCCTCCTGCCACTTGGGTAGCTGGACTCCGGGTTGTATCGTGGCCTGTTCCGCTGTTTACATATGCAAACTACTCGAGTTGGGCTTTTCGATGATGCGTAGGATGTTTCCGGTGGATGGCATTTGTAGCAGAGTTATTTGATAGGATGTGCAAGGTGTATTATTTCTCGAAAGAAAAGTGTTCGCAGTCCGAGGTCCAAGACGATGAGCACGTGCCATCTAACTTACTCACAAACTACACCATAGAACAGCCAATTGCGCTACCGTTCGGTTTTTTGATGAACACAAGCCAGGAAAAATCACGGGAACACCAACGCCAAGCTATCGATGCTAAAATTAAATCCTTGGAGGAATCCCTCCAAGCCTTGAGGCTTCGCCGTAATGCACTCGCACCCATCTCGTCTCTTCTTCCCGAGCTCTTCGCTGCAATATTCTCATTTCTGCGCTTACCTCCCAGTGGTACAATACTACTAGGTGAAGGGCCAGATCGCCATTTATCGTGGCTAAGTGTAGCCCATGTCTGTCATCAATGGCGCGAGGTTGCACTCAACTAACCGTTATTCTGGAGTCACGTCGATTCTACCACCCTCCCGCCGGTGCAATTGAGATACTCGTTCGGGCCAAGTCTGTGCCCTTGTATTTGGAGGCATAGATCCCCAAATATCACTGGGACGATGTGCGATTCAGTACATTCCAAAAAGAACACCAGCCACGCGTCTCTCACATATGCCAACTTGCCATTTGTGCACAACCTTTCAGTCTTGAATGGGTGCTCGAGGGACTCGTATTACCCGCTCCGATTCTCGAATACCTTTCACTGTCGGGTAAGAAATACCAGAGGACAGTAAGGAGGCAACCATTCTTCCCCGTTCCTGTCACCCTTTTCGATGGCTCCACCCCCAGGCTCTCCTGCCTTGAGCTTAGGTACTGCGACATCAGTTGGAAGTCACCGCTCTTTAGGGGCCTCAAACACCTCAAGATAAGTAGACCATCCCCGGATGCGAGACCGAGACTCTCATTGTGGTTGGACGCTCTTGAGGAAATACCACAACTAAAGACGCTTGTCCTACACTTGGCTTCCCCGATCACTTCTTCCTTTCCATTTGACGTCAAGCGCGCTGTCACACTTCCCTCCCTTACATACTTCAATATCTCCGCCTCTCTGGAGGATTATGGGCTTGCACTTGCTCATCTCGTCCTACCGGCTCTTACCTCGCTGTGCGTCACAGTATTTTCTGGTCTTGCGAATGGAGGCGACGTGCAAAGAATGCTTCCGTATGTCGCGCGACATGCCCACGGGCCCTAGGACACGCAACCTCTGCAGAGCGTGCTCATCCACGGCCGCGGCGAGCGCGTAAACATCCTTGCGTGGCCCGTGCCCGATATCGACGTGGGAGTGCATGAATCTCCCACCTTGCTCGCTACGACGCTCTCTCCATGCGTGTTGCTCTATATCACGAGCAATACGCGGCTGTATGCGCCCCAAATCCCCAAGATCCTCGATGCGGCGATGGCTGCCCTTCCCCCGGATGGCGTCGTGATGCTCACTGCAGAACACCTCCATACAAGTCGAATAGAGGACTTTTCTCATCAGTTTTGGCTTCGGTGCGCGCCGAGGTGGCCCCTGCTCCGGCGCGTGCGACTGGGAATATCTACAGAACAGGGATTCATAGAGATGTTGCTAGAGGAAAACGGGGGAGATGAGAGCCCGCTGCTCCCTTCGCTGACAGAGCTCGTCATGATCAACGCCCTAAGTGATTATTCGACACTTCGTCTGTGCGACGCATTTATAAGGCGAGTGGAGCAGGGAGTCCCACTGGCGGTGCTCGACCTGCGCATGTGCTACCTGATATTCCCCGCTGCAGTTCCGCTGCTCAGTGAAATTGTGGTCGACGTCCTGGGTCCCAAAGCCACTTCTTCACGGCCTTAGAATTGCAAACTAACAGCCGCATGCTCCGAGCGCGATCACCCTACAACCAACCACTATGTCCACTCGGATCAGGGTCTTCGTACCATTGCTTTCGAAACTCTGTTCTGTCCCGAGTAATATATCTTGCGTCGGCGACCTTCGGAAGGCCATCTGGGGGAGGAGAATACGTCCTTGAGAGATCGGGGGGTCGGGTTTTCCAACTTTCATTCCGCTCTTTGGTCAGTGGTCTTCGAAAAGCTAGTATTCTAACTCACACTTTACTTTGCTGTTCACAGGTTTATTGGAACTACAGCATACCCTCCGCAAACGGGTAGTGTACAGTGGGCGTCTTAATAGATGGGCGGGTACAGATAGGTGCAGGTGAGCCCAACTGTAAAAATTGCCCGATCAAGTGTATCATTCAGCTTTTCCGCCTCCAGTGGTGCGAGCTGCCGAGAAACTGTACGATACCTTGTGGAGGAAAGAGCTCAAAGTCATACTGAAGGAAATATCTGATATCGGAACCACCTGGAAATATGTGCCAGAGACACATATCGGCTCCCTGAGGATGGAGGTACTTCCTGAACCATGCGGTCTTCTAGTTCGGCCAGAACATGACGTTGCTTGGGGTATGCTCAACGTCATAAAACTGCAAAGAAACGTAGATGCGGTGGGGTTGTCGTACCCGGTCAACCAGGCATCGGTAAGCTCTCCTCGCTGGTCACCAAACGATCACCTACAGTAAATGCAAATCCAGGGAAGACCTGTTTTCTTTATTACCTGCCATTTTCTCCACCTGTGAAATGGCAAGTGCTCTTTCACAGGTTAAGCAAAATGACCCTTGAACAGCGTCATTGAAAGAAAATGAAAAATTTTCATGGTCTTTCAAAATGGTGGTATCTATAAAAACTCCCTCGATGCATGTCCTCATCACCTCCCAAAGGGTACCCGGGCTCTTTCCGACTCTAACGCGAAGACCGAACAGCCTTGTATCGCTTTTCAAGATGTTTCCGAGCGGCGAATTGCTTGGCTCGTTCAGACCACACCCCCAACTGGAGAACCAAGATAAGAAAGCTCCAACTTGCGGAAATTGCAATAGATCGTACCAAGACGATCACTTCATATGCCGCGGCTGACGCCAAGGCCCAAGATCGACTCAATTTTTACGAAACGGTATCGACTCTGAACAATGGCTGCGTCGTCGTTCAGAGTACCTGCGAGCAAGATGTTCGAGGGATTCGTTCTTAGCCGGTTATACGCCCGCCCGCACGTGAAACCTCTGCGCTGCTTCTCTACTGACCAAGTTGACCTCGAAATTCCGGCGTGCGCGGAAGATCTTTTTCGACAGCAAGAACGGTTTGGAGAAAGTGAACAGGGATAAACCTCATTATGTTTTTTGCCTACATCCAAAATTTCCCTATCGCCGATGCCATCGTTATCACGGACGACCTCGTATTACGATCCAGGTGACCGCCTACGCCCAGCACAGCGCAAAGGGAGAGGATTTCACTGCTATCGACGATCTCAATAGAAACAAGTAGCGCCACGTGTTTATCACAAATGATGACAACAAGGCTACTGGTATCCTTGCGAGATCAGACTTTACTCGAACTCCCAGGACACATTCTTATCTAGGCATTTTAGAGGTGATTTTTTCCAGAAACGAAAAGATAGTGTCGAGATTATCCGCGCGTTCGTGCGCGATGTTATTCGGGTCTGTTTCTCGTCCACGATAATTCACTCTAATATAGCACATTCTTTCTGTCTTGTCGCGCTTAGTCTACCCGCTAGTATGACAGTCGTACGTTTTTGACTTTTTACTCCGTAGTTAAATACAGTCGAACCCTCATAACCCATACCCACTTTTGGGATTTTGTAATCAGAAACCATACTCTCTGTGATCCCCAATAATCTACAGCTCTAGACCTATCCTCACATACTGGTGTGGGGTGTGGAAACCCAGTGGTTATGAGGTTATATGGGTTTTAAGGGGTATGGGTTATGAGAGGTTCGACTGTACCTTGGTTCGATTGTACCTAGCACGTTAGGGCCAAAAACAATGAGTTATCGTGGGAGAAATGAGGCTGGTGTCGTCAGCTTGCTTGGCCATATGTGATCGTAATTTCAGTTTCGCTCTTTACTAAAACTTTATGGAAGCCTGCCAATAGCTTTCATGTTCCCTCTTTCCCCCCTTCTGCTCGTATTTCTCGCCGTGCTGGATGCGGTTTGCGCAGTACAACCTCTCGGTTCCACGGTTCGACTGAGGGAACTCGCACCGTCGCTACATAGGTTCATCAAGCGTCAAACCGGTCAGAACACCACCTCCACTACCAATTCAACCAGCAACGTTAATGCCACTATAACTGCCGCTGCTATCGTTCCGTTGACTCTCGCAAGCGACAGGCAGTGAGTCCGAATGTCCTTCTCATCCCACACAGCAGATTCGGAGCGCCTCCACACAGGACGTACTACTCCTTGATCTCCTTGGGCAACGTCAGCCTCCGCGTCGGATTTGACACAGGGTCGTCAGACCTCTGGGTGGTCTCCTCCGCGTGCGACACCGCCCAGTGCAAGTCGCTGCCCCAGTATCCCTTGTTTTATCCCAGCCCATCATTTGTCTCTGTAAATTCCAACGCGACTACGTTCAATGTGAGCTTCGCCGATACCACAGGTGGGTATATCTTCTACTTCGGACCCACGCTTCCTCTCTAACACCCGAACTCTTTTCTAGCTGCATCTGGTTTCGTCGCCGAAGAGACCGTAACTCTTGGAAGCTTCACGGTGCCTCAACAAGCCTTTGGTTGGTAACCCCCTCATCGGGCCCGTGCTTACTCTAAACCTTTTTCCATAGGTCTCGTGAACTCGACAAACGTTTCCTTTGTTGATGAAGTCAGCGGCATCTTCGGCTTTGGTTTTCCCCGACTCTCTACCATTGCCCACCTCGCAGTTAATGGTACATCCTCTCCGTCGACATAGCACAATTCCATGGCGCTGACAGTCAGACCTAATAGCCACGCCATTTTTCCCCAAATTAGCTCAGCACGGCCTGCTGGATTATCCTCTCTTTGGCGTCAACTTGAAGCGCAATGGATCGGCCGGTTCTCTTTCACTTGGTGGGTTCTACCGACTTATCTTAACGCTCGTTCCCCTGACCTCGCGCGTGTAGGCGCTGTGGATTCTACGATTGTCACCAACGTTAGTCTCATTGAGTGGCATGAAGTTGTTCCGTTCGAACCGTTCGGCTCCGAGAACAACGTGTCTAGCTACTTGCAATGGGCTATCCCTGTCTCGAACATCACAGTTCGTTCCGTTGCAAGTTCTTTGTCGATTTATACTAACTTTCATGTTCGTAGGTAGGGACGCAGACCTTTGTGCTCGAGCCTACATACCCTCAAGCGAATTCCAATCACTCTGTTGCATTGTTCGATGTGTGAGCAATTTGTCGATGTTCCCTCAGTCGGGCCCCTCATACGGCTGCAGAGGCACTCCTGGTATTTTCGGCCCTTACCAAGACGTGAGATTATGTGCTGGGCGACTCTGTTTTGTTTGTAACTTTGATGATCTCTCTAGGTCGAAAGATTGTTCTCTGTTATTGACGGTGCCCGCCTGGTTGATATTAGTATGTCCACCAGGTCTGTAACTCTGGATCTTACGCTTGACTTTTCTGTTAGGTGGACAATGGGCAATTCCTTGCGATACGAATCTGACTTTGACAGTCACTTTCAGGCGAGTTGATATAATTTCTTCTGGACAACATGTTTGTAAACAGGCTGTCCCCATAAAGTGACAAGAATTACACGCTTCTTCCATCCGACTACATCATCGGGCCTACTTCTGGCGAGCCTACGCTGTGTCTGGCATGGCCCAAAGCATCACCTCCGAGCCCAGACGGCATCGACTGGCAGTTCGGGGCCGCTTTCCTGCAGACAGTATACACTGTGTTCAGGTAACGTTTGCGTTGGTCTTACAGTTGCACGATCGATCTCACATGTGCGAACAAAGCTATGGGATTGCCAAGAAGGAGCCACCCTTCATCGGCCTCTATCCGCTCCAACCATCGTCTGCCGTCCCTTTGTCGCCGGCGGCGCTTTCTGCCCTCTTTTCCTCTCTTTCACTCACCGTCGCGACGACCTTGCCCAACTTTGTTGTGTCGACACCAACCCTGACAACTCCCTCGTACATATTCAATACTTCCGTCCCAACGTCTGTTGTCGCTGTAAGCGACCTTGCAACATCGACGTATTCGCCCCTTATCGAGAAAGTCGTGAACGGTGTAATCGAAACGCCAAATGTGACCGCTCTCCCAGGAGTGACGCCAGCACCCACCCTCGCAACCCTTATCATTACAGATTCGAGCGGCGAGGTGCACACCACAGTGGCTACGCTGACGACTTCCAGCGTGGTGCTTGGCCGACCAGCAGGATATAATTCTGCCAACAGAATTGTTGCACCGCGTAGTGTCGTGGCCCCACTCGCGGCTGCTTTCACTTGCCTTCTTACTTTCAGTGCTATCTTCCTTTGATCTATCACCGCTTTTTAGTTGCTCGTATCCACAGAACATTCGGATCTGTTCTACTTACTACCCGTATGGTTTGACATCTTTTTCCCTCGTTTCGATGTCGCGTACAAACTTATTTGGACATTGTTACCGATAATCAATCTTCTGTATAATATACAATCAAAGACATTGACCCTAACCCTATGTTATGGTTGTGTCGACGTGTCCCCGCAAGGCGACGTGTCCCAAACCAGAATCATTCTCTTCGTGCGCGCCGTACGTCACGCTCCCTAACCTCCTTCGCCTTGTCCATGCTCCAAGCAAGCTAGATGGCTATCAATCCACTCGCTCTCTTTCTTGCATTGCTGGTGTGTGCTGTACTCATCAGTGCGGCGGACTTGTACAAAGTCCTCGACTGTGCGTTCGTTCTCTCCGCTCCGGAAGCAGGCTTCGCTGAACTTTGGTTCCTCGAACAGTGGACAGGTCCGCATCTGAACAGGACATAAAAAAGGCTTACAAGCGCCTCAGTCGCAAATACCATCCCGACAAGAACCACGAGCCAGAAGCCGAGGGTAAGTTTGTGGAAGTCGCACACGGTGAGTCCTGCCTCCAAAAATTCCGTGGGGTGTTACCATCTCAACATTTCGCTTCGCAAGCATACGAGGTCCTCTCTGACTCAACCGTACGTGTCAACCCGAGATGGACCCCCCATCCCGTCCTGATTTCTAAGAGCAGAAAAGACAAATATATGATCGGCACGGCGAAGAAGGCCTGAAGGCACACGAGGGCGGCCAGCACCAGTATGCCAATCCTTTCGACATGTTCTCCCAATTCTTCGGCGGAGGCTGTACGTATACCCGTCGCCTGGCTCAATTCAGTCCGTCGATTCGCTGACGCATGCTGCACACGCAGTCCAAGCACAGGAGCAAGTGCGCCGCGGGCCCACATCCGTCTCTGAATTCGAGGTCTCCCTAGAAGACGTATACAAAGGCGCCAGCATCGACGTGCGTCCACTCCTCTATATATATTCCGCTCCCGACTGAGACACCCACACACACAGTTCATGATCAAGAAGCGCGTGCTGTGCGACCACTGCCGCGGCTCCGGCGCCGCCTCTGACGGGGACATCCACGCGTGCTCCGAGTGCGGCGGGAGCGGCGTGCGCGTCGTCAAGCAGCAGATCTTCCCGGGCATGTACGCGCAGTCGCAGGTGACGTGCAACAATTGCCGCGGCCGCGGCCGCGTCATCGTCCGCGAGTGCCCCGCGTGCGCGGGCGGCAAGGTCCTCGAGCACACGGCGCACTTCACACTCGACGTGCCCCGCGGCGCGCCCGAGGGCCACGAGGTCGTGTTCGAGGGCGAGGGCGACGAGAGTCCCGATTGGGAGCCCGGAGACGTCGTCCTCCGCGTCCGCACGCGCGCCGAGAAGGGCGGCTGGCGCCGGAAGGAGAGCAGCCTGTACTGGAAAGAGACGATCGGCGTCGACTGAGGTCTGTCGTTCACCATGTCTATTTGGCCTGGACCATTGGCTGACCTCTCTGTGCCTCAGGCACTACTCGGCTTCTCGCGGAATTTGACACATTTGGATGGGCATGTCGTCCCGCTGGTGCGCGAGGGCGTCACGCAGCCTGGATTCGTGCAGACGATCCGGGGTGAAGGCATGCCGCATTTCGAACGCCCGTCGTCTCACGGAGATCTGTTCGTCGAGTATAACGTCGTGCTCCCGACGCAGCTTCCAACACAGACACGGCAACGTGCGTTCAACCCATCTCCCCTTTTGTTGTTCCCATGCTTACAATTCCCTCTTCACAGGTCTCGCTGAAGCATTTTATGGGAAAGCACCTAGAGATAAAGACGAACTATAGATTAATGTGTTGGTTATTGTATACCTTCCTCTAGCATTCATCCAGAGGCAAATCGTTACATATTATATTCTGCATATATAAACCAACCTGTGGTTGTCGACAAGACGTCAGATCTCGTTCTACTCACAACAATCCTGGTATTGCATATCGGCCGCATCCCGCCGCACAATGATAATTACAACAATAATACATCCACTGGACGAACGAGATGGACAGGGGGGGGAAAAAAATAAGAAACAGACGGGTGAGACTAATGATAAACAAAAGAGCGGAGAGGGGAATAATAAGAGAGGTGATGGACATAGAATGAGTGCACTATGGGCAAAGTGGCAGGGGGTGCACCAGAAGAGGACTTAGTAGGAGCGTACGATGAAAGCGCTGGGTAACTGACAAATGGGTGGGTAACGGGGCCGCGCGTGCTGGATCAGGCATCAAACATGAACGGGACGACGAGAAGAAGAAAAGGGTCAGATGTAAGACATAAGTAGGAAGACAGACAAGAGTCGAGGTGGGTGGCGCATAAGGGTCAGGCGATCCGTGGTCTTGAATCACCGCTTAGCAAAGACCTTCTTAAGGAGGCCGAGCACCTTGGGTACGTTCAACTGTACGTATTCTAGATCCAGAAGATGTTTGTTGTCCTTTTGCTATAAGCCAAAGATGGTTAGTCAAGTGCAAGTGATCAGCAAGGGCAACGGGATGCACACCTTCTCTAAAAGATCATCAATTTTTAGGTCCATCTCCAAAATTGCTTTCTCTCGTCCCTTGTAGTGAAGCGCGATGATGAAAGTTCCCGGCGTTGGAGAAGTGATGTTAAAGTAAATGTTCGGTCGCCTAGATCACAACACATCAGCAATCAGCAGGTGGCAATGCCAGTGTCACCTACCTGTTGTCTGGGACATTGCTTTCTACAATGATACCCTCCCTCTCTAGCTGAGCGTGGGTAAAGCGGTACGGGCCGAGCACTGCTGCCTTGGGAGGTTTCTTCTCCTTACCCCCAACTGACACGACTCCGACAGCAACCGCACTTCCCTTGTCTTTGGATGCCGTGATGCGGACGTTCTGCAGGTACGCCTTGTACTGTTCGAGTTGCCCGCGCATATAGTTGTTGTGATCGAGGATAGTTTTGTACACGGCTTCAAGCGACTTTGTCTCAAGGATGACTTTGTCGCGGAGATTCCCAAGGTGGGCGAGCTCAGCAGCAACCTCGTCCTGCATGAGCTTGTACCCATCGCCTGCTTCAATTATTTTGAGCTCTTCAAGCTCTCGTAACATCTCTTTCACTTTGATGCCCCTTCGTACAAGTGTCCCATCTTTTGTCGTCGCTGCTCGTTCGGCAATAGCACTAAGGTCGTACGGGCGTTTGTCGGCTACATGCGGCAGAGAGCGGATCAACTGAACGAAGATAGACTTAGTCTCCATGTAGAGCATGTCGCTCGACGAGACCGAGTCTGCAAATGCAGCCTGTATGTCTTGCACGGGTGTCTCCCAGCGGCTATAAAGTTTGAGACTGATTGTCCGGTTCTCCTTCCGGGGGACTTGGGGAGGTGCCGGGCCGAGCTCGTCTGTCAAAATACGGAGGTGCTGCTTGTCATTGGGTGACTGGCGTGCGATGAGTGATGGTGGTCAGGAAAAGAGATGTAAACACGTACTAGAGTCTCGATGTGTTGGAGAATCAAAGAGTGGGTGTTGTACAATTCATTGAGCGTGATGTGGATTGTCATGTCCTTCTTGGAGAGAGCCATATACTGGTCCATCTCGAGCGTGTCATAAAAGTCGCCGACCTCGCAAAGGCTGTTCAGGAACTGGTTGATCCGCGCCTTGTTGTTTTCCACAAATGGATTCAGCGTGGCCATGTACGCCTCCTTCGAATACGAAGGCTTGTTGGCCAGATTCTGAAGCATCTTCGCGATCTGTCCTCACCCGGTTAATAGATTTCTATCACCGATCCTAGATACGTACCAGTGTTAATGTCCGCCGTGGGTGTTTCGCAGGAACACCATCGACCAACATGTACGCTTGCGGTGTCACGATTGCCGGGTTGATGAAACGGAGAAAGAAGAACCCTCCAATAAGCGAGCACATCGCAATGTCCGTCGCCTCCGGGTATTTTCGCTGTGGTTACGTCATGTGAGGCAACAAGACAACAAGGGAGGGTGCGCACTCGTGTTAGACTCCGGATTTGCTTGCATATCCACCGAATCCCATAGGGCACATCCTCCAAACTATCGATGATGGTGACGAGAAAACTGTTTGCTATCTCCATCAACATGGTCAATCGGGGGGCGATGATGGCCTGCACATCGGGATTGGCAGCAGCGATTTCTGGTGGCACACCACGAGGAAGATTCTCGGGAAGAGAACCGGTCTCCTCTTCAATCTGGCTAATCATCTGCTCATAAACCTGTCAAAGCGAATGACTGAGTAATCACGTAGATAGGATAAAGTAAACCAACTTTGACAGGATTGATCTCCAAGTTAAGTTCTTTGTGTTCGATCAGGCTATTAATGCGATCTGCAAGAACACTCTTCAGATAGCTCTGGCCTGGCCCGCGACGCGTGTAAGTTGTCATCATTCGTGAAACTGGGGTGTTTGCCCGCAACAATGACCCAAACTCGGTTGCAGTATCGAACTGAGCAGATAACACAGACTGAAACATGGTCAAGAGAAGATGTTCTTCTCTGCTTTCGTACTGGTTGCCGTAGAGTGTGAACATGACGGTCTGAAGGAGTGTGTCGATTTCGGCGAGGCTGACGAGACGACAGAGTGCAGCGATATGGCGAGGCTCTGACTGCAGGAGGAAGAAGAGGTTCGAGTATTGTTGCATTCTGCGTTCGTCTGGGTATTGACCCTCCGTAGGGTCTACTTCCTCGAAATGCTTCTCGACTTCACGTTGCTGCGAACGGGGTAAACCCTCAGATATCGAACCGAAAACGAGGAATGTACCTCGTCAAGGGCCATACGGTTCTGAATGAGGAGGGCTATCCTTTGATCGAGGTAACGTACATCGCGCTCCAAGACAAAGTTCTTCTTTGACTGGGTGGAGATGCGAGCTTTTAGATCTCGTAAACGTTTTTGTGCTGGAGTACGGAGAACACATTTGTTCTGGAGAGTGGATAGAGTTAGACAGAAACGCACCTCTGGCCAAATCGTCTTCAACCTCTACGTCTTGCTCGGCGGCCATGCTAAACAGAGCAGTGACACTGTATCGGTTGGTGTTTCTATTTGTGAGACGTCGAGACGAGGTGGTCGAGGGTGAATCAGGAAAGGACGACATCGTGAATGGTTAAGCTGCGGATTGGGTAGGAGGGGCGAGCGGATTGAAAGGTAGAAAGCTATCCTAGGATCGGCGGATAGTAGTTGGTGATCGTTTGTGGGTTGGATACGACGACCAGAGCGACACCAGCGCTAGACGGTATAAAATAAAATGGGAAGGAGATGAAATGGCGGGGAAGGACTAAAGGGATGGAGAGTGGCAAAGGCAAAGGCAAAAGCAAAACGGAATGGAAACCCAGCCATCGAATCGCCCTATTACTCCTTTTGGTAATTTCTCAACACGATGTAGCCATGGCCACATCCACTCGTCGTCCTCTCGGGGCTCACATCGCATTATCGGCCTAACCGCGGAATCCAGTCCGTATCCATGCCGAGAGTTCTTGTCTCGAATGGAGGAATACCCGTCTACCGCGCCCTCCTTTTTGATCTACACCTGCGACGCACCCACTGGCATCTCTAATCACGGGCCGTGCTCAATCTTACGTGGTTGCAGTCAAGATATACACAAGGACGATCAGATGGGGTATGCATACTACAAACAGTAAGAGATACAGGCACACAACTTTGCGGCGTCACGTAACTGCCATCAAAGGTGCCGCGATCACGTAGGGCAATCTCATGGCCAGTAAGAATCCAAATCCTGGACGGAAAACTCTCTTCTCTCAGGCCGTCCGCTCCCTTCCACCGACTCGAACTCAACGGTGTATCCTAGGCCAGTAAACTACTCAAGTTAGCCAAATTCTTCCTTGTAGCATCTAGCGGTAGCATAGCGATCACCTTTGAGCATACATGGAGAGCGCTGACGATAATTCCTATGACCCAGCCATCAGCAGTGATACGGGCCTTGACCCTTTGTCGCTAAATGGAGAGAATTATTCCCTGAAAAATGACAGTGTCCATAACGAAAATAACGAACGTAAGCCTGTGATAGACGGCGGTGAGACCGAGAAGCTCGAAACTAAAAACAGAGAGAAGGCGACTTACAAACTCTGGAGCGGATGGAAGACGCGGCGCGTTCTGTGGCCGCGGGGGAAGCCCATAGCAACCACTTGATGGTGGTGGAAAAACTCCCGCATCCAATTGTTGGCGGTGAGAAGCAGAGTGAGCATGCGCACTGGGTGGTGAATGTTGCCGAGGAGGAGGCGGATGATATGGTCGAGTTGGAGGGGCAGAGTGATGTGTGCGCGTCGGATACGAAGGTTTAAGCATTTGGCCAGCAGGAGCAGGAAGTGTAGGAGTGTCGTAGTGGTAACCCCCAGAAGAAGGAGGCTGATTGTGCGGCCTATGAGGGGTGCCCATATGAGCTATTATCGGGCAGAAGAGACCAAGAACATTCGACCCGAACGTGCAGCTTTTAAAGCAGAGTGGCGTCAGTCTGGCTCCGAGAAAAGATAGCGACACGGGGCCACCTCGTTCACTGGGCGTTAACTGAGCCACAAGTGTTGAGATAGAATAGAAAATGCATCATCGCCAAAACTAACTAGTCACTGCCACAAAGAGTGAGAAAGACGGTGCCCAGCGCTGTACTGGGTGTGAGAAGCCGAATGTTCCCACGCTCCGCGTGGCCAAACCACACAAACGCCTGGCCCTTGATCAAAGTCAAAGAACGAAAGCGTTGACCTTGGTTGCGAACGAATCTATCAAGAGTAATTATCCCCGGTTCTGATCATGACAAACCAGTTATCTGTCCCCCTCAAGAGAACCTATGCTATCCCCTTGAAGGATACGGTTTACGGCCACATACAGTCCAAACATCACAACGTCCATCCAGAAGCCTTCAGCTGGGACATAAGTAAATGGGAAGATCTCCGTAAAGCTGTGACGACCAGCTCAGTCCATATCAATCAAGTCGATTCAGTTCTTGTGTAAGTTCTCGGTCCGCATCATCTTGACGACTTTCCGGTCATCAATAATCCAGGTATCATGCACAACTTGCATTTATCCTCACGAAACTCCCCGAAGATGTAGTCATTTCCTCGGTTTCTTTTCTATTTACCCTGACATCATCCCAGATTACCTTGGACATACCCTATGCCCCTGTCTTCTCTCCGGACTCACTCCCCGTCTCGTTGTCCAACCTCCATTATGAACGGTGTTGTGTATTATTCAACCTAGCGTCTCTCTATTCACAGTTGGGCCTCGCTGAGGACCGCACCAACCCAGACGGTGTGAAGCGAGCGAGTACGTTCTACAAGGTAGGTCTTCGTCACGACGTCCGCGAATCGGTGACGTTATTAATCCGGCATTTATTATTGAGAACGCCGCCGGTACATTCTCGTACTTGAAGGCATCCGCACAGATCAAATTAAAATCTACGCTTGCTGCGGACGAAGAGCTCCCTTTGGATTTGTCGGAAGCATTTCTCGGCTCCATGGAGTCGCTCATGCTAGCGCAGGCACAGGAATGCGTGTGGCAGTGGGCGGTCATGGGTGCGGTCACGCTCCGGATTTCTGTCGGACTACCCTTAGCTCCAGCCTCCAGGTCGCAATTCAAATGGGACAATCGCGAAGCTCGCCGCACAGGTGGGCCAACATTAGTCTTCACGTTGTCCGTTTTTACCGGCTTTTATAGGCCTCGCTCCTCTATGACGCTGCACGATTGGCAATTCGAGACGCCGTTCCACCTATCTCGGACGCGTTACCGCCCGTGAGTGGGCCCCTTGATAACTCCCCCTCCTTCCTCCCGGCTCAACAGCTGCGTCCTTCTAGGAGTGGATTGTCCACATCGAAGTCAAATACCTTCATTTCAGTGCCGCTGCGCAGTATCGCAAGGCGATTGACGACACTGAACGCAACAAGTCAGCGTCACGGATCTTACCTTTTTCTGCTTTTGACACCTGCGCGTTAGGTATGGGCACGAGGTCGCGCGTCTCACCTTCGCACAATCTACGGCGAAAAAGGCGTATGACATGGCGCGCCGCGGGGCGTCTAAGCTAGTCTGGGAAGACGTCAAGGTAGGTTACGTGCTCTCTCCCCCGCCAATTGTCATCCACTAATGGTACCTCAGTCGCTTCTCGAGATTGTAGACTCAAATCTTGACCGCGCCCAACGTGACAACGATCTGATCTATCATCAGGATGTTCCCCCCGCTTCCTCCCTCCCGGTAATTCAGCCGGCGTCCATGGTCGAAAGCGTCGTGCCACCAGGGCTTCTTGAACCCAAAAAGATTTTGGGCAGTGATAACCTGATATTTGGGAATCTTATTAGTTGGGGCGCACAGACTGCAATAGGTGGATGCGGACCTCCCTGTAACCCTATTCTTTGTTTAAATGCTTCTCAGAAATCTACAATGACAGACGGAACACAGCGATCAAGGAATACATCAAAGACAGGGCACAACAACTAAATGATGGGTATACGCGGTTAGTGGTGACATATTCGGGGTTGTTACTGGGGCTCATTTAACTACTTCAGGGAGCTACAGTCTCAAAACCTGCCTGCCGCATTAGATGCCTTGGACAAGCCAATTGGCTTACCTCCAAGTTTGCTCAAAAAAGCGGAGGAGGTTCGTTCAGAAAATGGGCCCGAACGGGTAGAAAAATCATTGGAAGACATAGAGATATTAGCACAGCGTGCCATGGGCGTCCTGACAGAAGTACGCGCCCAACGTTATTGTGGCTCATCATAGTTCATCATACAGTCTCCAGACACTGGACCTCCTGGATCAAGAAGCTTCAGAAGACGAGCAACTGCGTCGGAGTCAACCGACACAACGGCTACCCTCACATCAAGCAAATGAAAAATTAATATCCAAAGCGGAGCGATACCGTAAGATCCTCAACGAAGCGGCAGAAAGCGACGCCGTCGTCAGGCAAAGATGGGACGAGTGGGAAAAATGCATTGTCCAGCTTACTTGGGACGAAGTACTGGGTTTCACTGTGGCACTTGTTTCTTCCATTCGGCTAACCGTCACCCTTCTAGACCAGATTGGAGGCCGCTGTACCTTCATCTACCGTCGTTTGGTCAAGTCCCAGTAGACCGGCCATCGGGGCTACCCAAAACCATGCCCGCGCCCTTCGTGTACTCTTGGAGCAGCTAGACGATCTTGCGCGTGAGCGCAGCCAACTAGTATCGAGAGCGCAGCGTCTCTCAGATGCTGACGATATTAGTACACGCATTCAAAGGGAAGCGGCGGGTTTGGAGAGTTGGGCCGAAGTCCAACCCTCCATGTTTGAGGACACATTGGATCAGGAGCTGGTAAAGTACGACAAGTTCCGCCACGACATCGAAGAAGGTGCTACGAAGCAATCGGAGCTATTGGTGAACGTGAAGGAAAGTCCCCCTCAACTGATTAATTCCGGCGTCATCATGATCCTTTTTTTGTCAGACGCGTATGGATTCGTTCTTGCATTCCCGACAAGAAGACCCTTCCGTAAAGGAGCGGGAATACGCGTTGCAGTCTCTTGACTTGTCCTACCACAAATACAAGGAAATCGTCCGACATCTTGATGACGGAATGCAAGTACGTATACACTTTATCCTCCTACGCCTAGCCCCTGAACAACTGCCGTGACAGTTCTACAACGACCTAGCCGCAATACTGATAAAGTTCAAAGAGAGCTGCCTCGAATGGGTAATGGGTCGACGGTCAGAACTACGGTGATTTTTTTCTTGTTGCGTGTTTATGATCGGCTGATCCTCGCACAGCTCAATCAATGATACGATGAACGAGCTTTCCCTCGAAGGTGATGATCCGGCACAGTTCACCGCCCCCTTATCACCCCAAGCAAAAGCTCCACATTCTACCCCGCACAGTCCACCCCCATCACGTCAAATTGCTTTGGACCTACCACCCCCTGATTCAGATCAATGGGAGGCGATGGAAATGCCACCGCCCCCACCTAGTCGCCGAGCCAATAAGCAAAGAAAGTAGGCGCAGGCATAGTGTTGACTTCTGAGATGGGATTTCTTCACACAATCATATTATTCTACGCTTCTTCTGCAGGCACCAGAAAAGGGCGTCTGAGAATGTTCATAAAGTACTACAATAGACCTGGCTTTGTACTCATTAAGATGTTGCGCGGGGCCCTAAATTCAGAAGGCGACTGACTTCGCGGTGCTACCGTTTTGCGGTTTGAACTTGAACTGCTGTAAGAAGGAACGAGTCCAGACCAGTCCCCACTTGCCACGTCTCATCAGCAGCGCATCCTAGTACAACTATCCTAGGCTCGTTGCATCAACGAGGCAAAGTGTCCCTGTCTCTATGACCCCCCCACATCGTCGCCGCAGCGTCGACTCCTCGGATTCTTCCGTCCACGATCAACCGCAATCCAACTCGCAATATATGGACAAGCGCGAAAAGGACACTACTAGTAGTTCGGGGGAGGCGCAAGTGGCATTCCCCATTCCGCAGCACCACGAGCCTCCCCCGAGTTACACGCCCCCCGCACAGGTGCCACCTTCCGGATACCGAGTGCGCTTGGGCACGACTCCGGGCCAGCCCTTCCCGGGCACCGACAGGACGCGTGAGGCGCCGTTCACAGACGCGGACGGCACGTCGCCCGTGTTCCTCGGCTCCGCGATCATGGAGGACGGCTCGGTCCACCCGTGCAAGATCGCGCCCGGCTTGCCTGCCGCGCCGTGCCGCGTGCCGTTTGCCGGGGGCGAGCTCGAGCATCGTGGGCTATATGACTTGCTCCCATTCGTGCCGGAGCTTATGGAGTTCGTCGTGACTTCCCGTGGGCAGGTGCCCCCCGGCAGACGGCCGGTCAAAGGCGGCTTTGAGAAGTCTGGCCAGGAGCTGTATCACGCCGTTGCTGTAGTCAACGGCGTCAAGGTTCCCGGAAAGACGGGTGCCCACTTGGTACGCATTTTTGATCCCGCACAGAAACAATACTGAATGCGTGCCTTATCAGCGTGGGTGTAACGTCGCATTTGGAGGAGCGGAGCGTGTTGTGAAAGAGAAATATGAGATCTTGTAAGGATGCGTCCGTCCACCATTTTTGCTTCCTCCTGACGGCATGTGTATTAGGTGTTGGAAACACTAAATCGTAACTATCGCGCAGCGAACAGCTGATCGAACTAGTCCGACTGTACGACTCTTAATAAATCTGATATCTGTACGTATACATCATGACCGCAACTGGGCAGTGACTTTGGGAAAGTTCTTTGCCGAACAATAGATGAAACAAAACAGAAAGGCGTGGCCCCACTTCCCGAAAGTAAACGTCATATCTGGTCACTGGATAGGTGCTGCCATGTCGTATCGCCTCGAGGGGTAGCGCAGGCGGAACATGCGAGGTGTTCCGGTTTGTTGTCGCTGAAATCGGGCGCGCCAGATTCAGTATTCGACGCAGCGCTGGATGAAAATGACTCACAGCGTGCACACAAGACAAGACCATTTAGGAGTTCGTGCTATTTCACATCGTGTCTTTGGGTTGGAAAGCGTGGCGCCGAATGTTCTTTCTTGATGGGATACTGTCCGGCCGGACATCTGTTTTCCGCCTTGTGTTTGTTCTTGTGGAAGCTTTCCTGGACAAAATCTCGGTGACTCAGGTCTCACCGCGCCCCGTGGGGGTGCTGGTGGCGAAGGGGCACGCATTGATGCGTTCTTAGCACCCTGTGAATTAACGCGGGGGCTGTCGTCCCCGGTCGCTTTACTCTCCGCGGCACGGACCTTGTTGAGTGGCCGTTTCGGCAAGATAAAGTCACCCCAGATATCTGACAAGGTGCCTGTCTTTAGTTGCTTAGCTTCGGAAGCATCCATAGAATCCATCATCGTCTGGCGACGTTCCTGGTCCGTCTCACGAAGTTCTTGTGGTTCAGTGTCGGAGTCATCCTCTTCCTGATCCCTAGTAAGGTTTGTGGAGGCTGTAAGGCAGTGCTCAGCGGAGTTTTTGTGGGGCTGAACAAAGTCATACCTTCCAAGGCGAGCTGGCGCTTTTCCGCAGCTATCGCTCGCTCCTCGCGAGCGCGTTTGCTGAATCAAGGGTAGCTGTCATGAATAGATTATGGCCAAGGAGACTGGCTGGCGCACCTGACAGCTTTTTTCCGGAATCCAGTGCCCGCTGTCTTCTCGTCCTCGTCGGCGTTGAGAGCTTGTCCGGGACCCGAGAAAGTCCCGGCCGCCGTAATGCGGGAACCTGCTTTGCGTCGCTTTGCAGTCTGGGCACCTGATAGCATGGAAGGGCCAGCGACTGGCTGCCGGCGTCGTCTTCGGGCCGAAGGACGAGCGCGGCTCTGCGCTCCTCCACACTTTTGTAAGACGGTGAGCGCGTGAAACTTTATAGATGCGAGGACATCATTACCATGTATTCAGGGAGGTCGTTGTCGAGGGTTTCCTGACCAGCTATCACAGAGGAGTCTGCCAGTCTCGTCCCAGAGGACCACATTCCTATGAAAATAAATACTCAGTTTCCGGGTATTGAACAAGTCTCTTCATTTTTACCATCCCCGTAGTAGCCCTGAGCTTGTAGAGCTACGACTTCTTTCCGGAGCTGGTTCCAGAGGGCTTGGAATCCAGGGCCGTGATTCATGTGCTGCGTGAGTGAGGCCTAAGGAGCTAATGTGCAAAGAGCAGAAAATATCCACCTTGATGTGAGCGAGCTGACTGGCGTTACTTTTATGAGAATTAGGAGCGCAACGAATTGGTACGTACTTCGTGGCACAAAGTTCCCATTAGCCATGACGTTGAGGTAAAGGAACCGTCTCGCCGACGGAGCACAAGTTCTATGCGCACAGACCCCTACATCACCCGAAATCGTCTCAAAGAGAATCGTATTTACCGACAGTCTCTCCGTTATTCCAGTTTCTTCCGGCAAAGACGTCATTGTACTCGTACTAGCGCTCGCTCAGAGTCGCGTCGTTATCTGCACAAACCTCCCACGCACCTCTTCCAGACTGTTGACAGAAAATCCGTGATCTTTCATAATTGGTTTGACCTGTGCTGCCAGCGCACGTAGCAACTGACGCGCTCGCTCCTGGTCGCGGGGATCAGCCATTGGCAAGGCAGTGATGAAATTGACATGGGGGTTCGGGTTCGACTCATTTTCATTAAGCCTCAGGTGGACCATGACTCGGGTCAAGACGCGAACTTGAGCGGTCGAGATTCGGAATTGGCGCGAAGGAGTTACAGGTTGGCGGTCGCGAACATGCCTGGATGCGACGCGCCTTGCTCGCAGCCGAGGCACGTGATTCGTGATCTTATCTTATTTTATCTAAGGTCCCCACCTTTGGCTCCACTGGGTAATCTCCCATAATTTCCGACCCCAACGCCCCACTTCCTTCGCTACTATATAACCTCGCCAGGTCCTGTAGATTATCCATTACGGAAGAATGAAGCTCGCAGTCCTCACGTCCGGCGGCGATAGCGCCGGCATGAACGCCGTGGTGCGCGCTGTCGTCAAAGCCGGCATTCTCAAGTGTGTCTCCTTTCCTATTAGGGTTCCAGCTCGGTTTTTATGTGAAAAATTTACAGAGGGTGTGAGACGTGGATCGTCCGAGAAGGATACGAAGGCCTTGTCCGCGGGAACGCAGATGCAGAAACCCCTAGCTCGCCCCTTCTCTCGACGACGCTCGACGTCAAGATCAACGATCCTACGTTCATACAGAACCTCCGCTTTGGTGACGGTGCGCTCCTGCGCGACGGGACCGGAGATCACCCCAGTGGGCGAACACTCAAGGGGCGCTACATAGTACGCGTAGGATGGGATGACGTCCGTGGCTGGTTTGCCGAGGTATGCACTCTTTGTTGTCTTGCTCAAGGACCCGTTTTGATGCGCAAGCGAATAGGGTGGTACGCTCATCGGGACCGCGCGCTCACAAGCGTTCCGAACTCCTGAGGGCCGCCTCAACGCCGCATACAATCTGATCAAGGAGGGTATCGACGCACTGGTGGTGTGCGGAGGCGATGGTTCCTTGACTGGAGCAGACATCTTCAGGGCCGAATGGCCTGCACTCGTCCAGACGCTTCGATCACAAGGTGTGTCGATCCCTGTTCATCTCAAGGTGTCCGAGTATTGACGCCGGAAAGACCGCATCACGGATGAGCAGGTTTCGCGCCACGGGCACCTCAGGATCGTCGGGCTTGTCGGATCTATCGATAATGACATGTCCATGACCGATCTGACTATCGGCGCGCCGACTGCGCTGCATAGAATCTGCGAGGCCATCGACAATATTCATTCCACCGCTATCTCGCACTCACGCGCGTTCGTCCTTGAGGTCATGGGACGACACTGTGGATGGCTTTCGCTGATGGGTGGAATCAGGTTTGTATCCCGGTCGCGCAACTCTCGATCGAACATGTCTGTTAACTATGATCATAAGCTCAGGTGCAGACTTCGTCTTTATCCCTGAGAATCCTCCCAAGTCGGATCCTTGGGAAGACGCAATGTGCGAGATTATTTCCAAGGTATGCTTTTTGCACGGGGTTGGCTCTATGTTTCTCTAGAAAGCTCACTTCACTCAATCTAGCACCGCGAGATTGGAAAGCGCAAGACCATAGTGATTGTTGCAGAGGGCGCACACGATGCTAACCTCAAACCTATCAGAGCAGAATACGTCAAGGAAGTCCTAACTGATCGTCTCGGCCTCGATACTCGTGTTACGACGCTCGGCCACATTCAGCGCGGAGGGAGGCCATGCGCTTGGGATCGTATCTTGGTTAGTTTCTTCCTTCTGCATTCGTTTTCGGATGCCAACCTATACCATTCAGCCGACACTACAAGGCGTGAATGCCGTTGACGCACTCCTGGAGGCAACACCGGACTCACCATCGTATATGATTGGCATCCAGGAAAATAGAGTGCGCCGCGTCCCTCTTGTAGAGGCGGTGAAGATGGTACGACATCTCATTCACGTCAATACATTATCCTAACGATTCCTAGACTAAAGCCGTGGCGGAAGCAATCAAAGTTCAAGACTTTGAAAAAGCAATGTCGTTGCGTGATCCAGAGTTCCGGGAGAACTTGGAAGGTTTCATTGCGACCTCGACACTGGAAAAGGAACCACTTCTCCCACCCGAAAAGGTAGGGCGTCGATTGCCAACTTTGAAGCTACTTTTACTGATAATGTCATCGGCAGAGGATACGGGTAGGCATCATGCAGTAAGACCTATATCTGTATGGGCGAATGACCATCGCAAGCTCATTTATCATTTAGTGTAGGCGCACCAGCAGGCGGCATGAATGCTGCGACGCGTGCCGTGGTGCGCTACTGCAAACGTCAAGGCCACACGCCTCTCGCAATTTCGAATGGATTCAAAGGCTTACTCGATGATAACATCTACGAACTTTCTTGGCTTGGCGTTGACAACTGGACGGTGCGCGGTGGCTCAGAACTTGGCACGAATCGTGTTCTCCCAGATATCGACCTTGGCGCCGTTGCATCGAAGTTCCAGGAGCATCACATACAGGCTTTACTGATAATCGGCGGATTTGAAGCGTTCAATGCTCTGGAGATCTTAGAGGCAGGAAGGAAGCACTATCCGGCATTCCACATCCCCATGGTCCACATCCCAGCGACGATATCCAACAACGTGCCCATGACAGAGTTCAGCCTTGGGAGCGATACCAGCCTGAATGCCCTCGTGGATGCGTGTGACTCGATCAAACAAAGTGCGTCGGCGAGCCGTAACCGAGTTTTCGTCGTCGAGACGCAAGGCGGGATGTGTGGCTACATCGCAACGATGGGGGGCTCTTGCCGTAAGCTTTGATTCGTCTCATCGACATATTTTTTGACATAGGATAGGTTGGCGCGAGTATCGTGTATACTCCAGAAGAAGGCATCAACCTCGATACCCTGCGGGATGACGTCAAGTGGCTTAAGACACGTTATGCGCTTGATGAGAAAGGGAAAAGCGAAGGGCGTGTCGTGATTAGGTGAGCCGAGTTGATACGTTGAAATTGCGATTCGGAGATCCTGAGCCTTGACAGGAACGAAAAGGCTTCCGCAGTTTACACAACAGAAGTGATCACAAAGATATTCAAAGAAGAGGGAGGCTCGCTTTTCGACTCGCGCTCGGCATCTTTGGGCCATACGCTGCAAGGTGGCGTTCCATCACCACTGGATCGCGCATACGGGGTACGATACGCTTTGAAGAGCATGGCATTTATAGAGAAACATCACGAGCAACTAAGGGAGAAGAAGTTCAAGGCACGACAGGCGGGCCCTGATTCAGCGGCGGTGATTACGCTGCAGAGTGCTGCAATAAAGTGGGTCGCTGTTCGAGAGATGGTTGAGCACGCAGACATGAAGAACCGTAGAGGTAAATTTGCGTGGTGGGGCAGACACAAAGGGCTGGTAGAGAGTTTAGCAGCGAGACCACAGTTGGTGTAAGAATTGTGTACGGTTGTTGATTAGTTTGTTAGAATTGAAGCGGAGTCACAAAACACGAGAGCACGCCACGGGCAACGGAAGAGTCACACACTCACCCTCTTCCGGTCACGACCCAACACTCACGAACATGCCGTCTCAAACTCAGTTTACTGTTCCTCTGACTGGTGTACCACGTCCGCCACTCCCTCTGGAACATCTGAATCCCCATATCAAGACTTGTTCGTATCCTTTATCCAGGCCCGCACATATTCTCACGACGCCCATCACCAGTTGACTCTGCTAATGTACCCACCGTTAAGTTTCAAGAAATCATACGCGAGGGGCAGTCAACGATTGTGCGTCCGATAATATTTCTCCTCGCTAGTCCTTTTTTAACCTCTTTTACGCAACCATTACAGGTTGCGCGCATGAAGGTCCCAACAGTGCGCCTACTCGATCTCTCATCTGCCTCCCATTTGCCTCATTGTTTCCATAGCCCTCAGGTCACGCGTTCATCCTTCGTCGTCTCGATACGGGTGCGATCAGTCTCACAACCATGTTTCGTGCCGCGTTCCCCACCGCTAGCGACGAATCGGAGAGGGTGGAGGCGAACTGGGTAAAAGCCAACTATGACAACTCTGGGGGAAATCGGGCTGGCAAGGCGCGTTTTGCCGGTACATGGGTGACCACTGATGTTGCAATCACCATCGCCGATGAGTACTCGCTCGGGAAGATCATCCCCCCTCTCACGGACGCAAAACCCGATCCGAACACGGAGTATCGTAAATCTTCCCGCGCGCAACAGCAGCAACAACAGACCCCGGACAAGGGTTCCCCAGCGCCAAAGCAGCTCCCAACTCCGTCTCCCTCCATGCCTGCTCCCAATCCTCCGAAGCGCCGGCGCGAGGCGTCTCCGGCTCCTTCTAAAACACCTTCCATTGCTTCCAGTTCACCTGTGAAATCACCTTTGAGCCCAATCTTGGCCCGTCGCTCCCAACGCACAATCAGTCCTGCTCCTCCGCCTACCCCCAAACCTCTTAGCCAGAAAAGTGCCAACACCCCGAAGTCACCCAAGGTGTCCCGTTCTCCGCTTAAAGCTCGTCGGCTAGAGGTGGTCACTCCCGCGGGGTCAGATGAGACAGCCGTTGACGATGAAGTCGCGGATGTACCAGAGCCGGATATCAACGAAGATATTCGAGAACAGAAGGAGATGATAGAGGCATTCAAGGCGCAGCGCGAGGCACAATTACGAGCGGGCGACGAGGATACGGCGATGGTCGAGGGGCCAGAAAAGAAGCGCGAACGGGAAGACGAAAACGCATCTTTGGGGTTCAACTTCAAAGAGCCGGAAACTCAAGAGCGACAGATTGCCACCAACCGGCGCATTGCTCGGTTGCCAGAGATGACGCCAGAGCGGAAGTCGTTTGCGTGGGGAGTTGCTGTGTTCGCAGCTGCAGTTGGTGCTATGTGAGTGTATTGCCTTTTTTTCTTTCTTTCTTTGTTGTCGCTAACCTCTGTACAGGACATACCTTCCAAATCCGTGGCTCTAACTGTTCTAACCTCTTCCCCACGCATGTGCATGGCGACGACTTTTATTGTTACTGTTCTCATTTGATCGCTAGTCTAGGTAACATGGGTTGCGTTTCTGGAGTGGTAGGGCCCTTTTAACTTCTTCCGCACTCCGATAGTTGTTATTATGTGTGTAGTGCCAGCTGTTATGTGGTTTTCCGGATGTCTGGCCCATGTGGTGTTGCCTGTCATATACTTTCTTTATTTACACTCTTTTCTCCATGTATTTACTACTGCGTCCTGAAGAACCAGAATTGCGCTCAAATAGCAGTATAGCATAATACAAGTGCGCTACAGACGGTTTTGACTCAAGAATTTCATACGAACCTATCGTCGTAACAAACGTATGAGTTTGTCTACGGTTTACATACCATAAGGCCCTCCTCGTAAAGTCCGACGATGTATAAGACTCCCGTCTCTGCATCCCTCAGACCTGTCGAAGACGACGAAAAGGCGCTGCCATCGCTCTGATACAGAGTGCGCAACTCGTACCCAGGTACCTGGGGAACTTTGCGCGAAGCCGGCACCGGGACGCCCGCTTCCCACGTGGCGCCCTTTTCGTGCTCCGCCCCGCTTTCAGGAGTGATGGACACGACCCAGCTCGGCGCGTTCACACCGGTCCGGTTCTCCGCGACGCCGACGAGCGACTGGAAGTGCGGGTGTCCCGCGACGATGAGCGCGCCGCGCGCGTCGAACACGAGGTTAGTCTGGCGCGAAAGGGGTCGGCACCCGTGCGCCCAGGGAGAGCGCCTGTGTGCGCGGGTCGCGCGCATAGAAGCGGATCTCGCACAGCGTCGTCGACGCGACGGCCACCTGCGTCCCATCGGGGGAGATCGCGACGCCGTTCGCAAAGGGCACGTACGGTGCGACGGTGGTGTGCGTCGCCTCAACTTCGGGGTCCTCGGCGTTTACGTGTGTGGTCCAGCCGAGCGGCAGGGCGAGGATCGACTCGGCGAGGGGTAGGGTCTTTCCGAGCACGCCTGGGAGGCGGCGCGTGAAGCGGTGGTCGTGGGTGAGGTAGAAGGACGTCGGGCTCGTGAGCGCGATGGAGTTGGGGGCGACGAGATCCGGACCGGAGAGCGTGCGCACCCAGCGCGCGCGGTCCGGGGCATTCCAGGAGAGCGTGAACTGCTCGATCGTGCTGCCGTTTCGCGCGTGGTTTACGACGAAGAGGTTGGAATAGGGTTGCGAGGGGTACACGTCGAGCCCCAAGGGGTGGAAGTCGTGCCCCTCCGGGTATCCATCTAGTGCGATTCGCCGCGGCTCCGCGCCGTCAGTACCCATGTCGTAAAACCAGAGCGCCCCACGGGGGTTGGGGTCATGCAGTGGGCCCATGACCGTGTTCCAGGCCTTGCGGTTGGGGTCGCAGCTGAGGAGCAGGACCTTGTTGACCCTGGCTCCACTGCCGTCGACCCTCTCCCAGAAAACGGCGTCTTCGCAGTACTTCATGTCGTTGGACGGGTCCTTGACGACCGAACAATGTCCGTTGTGCGAGCCCTCCGCATAGTAACCATGTGGAAAATCAGGAGTTGGAAGGAGAATATTTCGAGAACTTCGGCCGTTGCGCCAGAGTGCGAACCCCTGGAAGAAGTCAGCACGACAATACAGTGGGGTCCATGACGTCGCGGACCTACCAGCAAAGCGGTGACGACTGCCCATGTAAGAGAAGGCTTCATGATGGTGGCAAACTGGAAGCACGACGCGTAAAGGGGTCTGATTAAATACCAACAATTAACATTACGGCAGAAGCGATCTGATGATTTGTACATCGTCTCAGTTGAGGAATTGGATTTTGCAGATAATAACTCAAATCCTTTACCATTCACATCTATTTGGAATTCTACAACCAGAAGACGCCCAGAGCGTTTAGATAGTGACCCCGAGCCGCCGGAAAGAGGGTCGATAACTACGACTTCTGTAACGTTAACGGACAAGTTATCACCTCTCCTCCCCAAACGGTCACGGTAATAATGATGACTGGGGATAGATGTGCCGTCGCTCCAACCTGGCTTTTCATTTTCGTGTGCCACTGAGCAATGAATGAATGTCTGTAATTAAGGGGGAAAAACTGACAGATCCTTTCAGACCGCGTATATGTACGGATCACTCTAACAAGAATCCGCCAACTACAGACTTCATGCCATCCGCGTCTAGCTTCTTGGATTTCCATATCTCTTTTGTACAATGCGAACTAACGTCCTGCTCGTCGCCGCGTCCAGACTCGGGCTGTACGGCTGCCCACATAGGAAGATGCACCTCTGACGGAGTATCCCAACTCGGCGTGGCTATGCTTCGACTACTCTTGCTGGTGAGTGTCGTGTGGCAAGAATAGCACACATTGGAGAGCAGAGATGGCGACGACGAGGCGTCCGACGCAGGAGAGGCTTCGTCTGTGAAAGATCGGATTGATGTCCGGGCCTTCCATCCTCGAACGGACCGTTGTGTGGGTCTAGAAGTGTTCCGTGAATGGGCGCAGATGGCTGCCATACAAAATAAATAACCCACAATTCGCACAAGATACATCGTTCTCCAGGTTCTCCCTTCGGTGCAAGTTTTCCAGCGGTTTTGGCGATGGTGGATACCGTCGAAGGGTAGTCTCTCTCAAGTCCAATGATAAATTCTGTAAGGCAATTCGTTAGACGCGGAGAATAAATCAGGAACTCGTAGACGTGTCTGCCTTTTGTCAGGTGACCAATGGTCTGTTTAGGGAGAGGAATCCTCTGCTTCCCCACCACCGGGAGTTGGCACCACCAAATCCAGGCTTGGCACTCCTTCATGCCTACGTCTCTGAGTGGCCTGACCAAGCGGACCTCTCCCTTCCACGACGAGTCTCCGAGGACGCGTTCGACAAATGGAGGTATCCACTCCTCCTGTATTGTCTGCGGCACGACAAAACCTCCTCCTTGAGCGACCGACGATATGAGTGATATAGACAAAGAAGTGAGAGATGTGCCCAAGACGAGGTGAGAGGCACCGATCGAGTACGCAGTGTATAACAACAGCAATCTCGTCAAAGTGGATATGGTAGACAGAGTTGCCGTGGGAGTGGGCAAGGCGAGGAGATGGGCACGCAGCGCAGCGACCGATCCGGCGTCTAATGGGGCGATCAATAATTTGGACAACACTGTCTGGGAGCTATCGCACGAACCTCCACCAGCCAGATCAAGGGCACGGGGTATGTCTGTGAGACTGGGAGCCGGACGGCCTGAAACCCTTTCCCACCAACTCCGATCGAACGCATCTTGCATACGCACTGGGATGAATTCGAATCCCTCATATCGAGCGACCGCTTCACGAATCTGCTCAGTTCGGTCACCCATCTAGAGCAAAGTTAGGAAAAAGTAAGGAGAGGGAAGGGAATGTCGACTTACCTCAGGGTATACATCCGATGTTTCCACGTAGCATACATAGATTTTCTTCCAAACCTTATTCCTTCGAGGGTGCTCCTTTCCACCCTTCAGCTCCTCGCTTCCTGGTTTTCCGCAGTATACTTTATGTACGAGGTCCAGAAGAACGGTAGATCCAAGACCACCAGAGTATCCTATAAGGAGGCTTCCAGATGGCTTGAGCGCACCCCGCCGTGGTCCGCTGCTGGGTACATGGTTGATGTGAGGTTCGAGGGATTGGCGAAACTTTGTCGATACGAGTGGCGTAAAACAGTCCCTGTAGACCAATTTCTGTTCTATGATGAAGATCGTCAGCAAGCGCGCGAGATCACATACTTGCAGTATGCCGAATGGCGGATAACTAAGTTCCCGGTATTTGTTTTACACTTGACGCAAATCCTCGATGTATCAGATTTGTGTTTTCCTGTGTGGCCCTTTAACAGATTCCCGAGGAAGCGAGCGAAGCAGCACACTAGGCATGAGGACTTCTCCTGCCTCAGAAACGGGATTCCCGCAAGATTCGGACATGATAGAAGAGTTAATCAAGTTTCTTCTGCGATGTGAGGTGTTCGCTATTCTTTCGAGTTCATCAATGAAGAACTCGGTGTCCGGTACATATTTGAAATAGTGTCCTTCCTCGGGGGTGGGAAGGTGGCGCGCACCCCTCTTTCACGTCTATGTCTGCACATACCTATATATCGATCAGTCATACACCGAGCCTACACGTCTACATTTGTGCGCGAAAGGACGGGCGCAAAAAGGGGGAGGTTATAATGTCATACGACTGTGACCAACTTATGCAAGTTGCCACTCCACTGCTTCGCCTCATGACCGCCACCGCCACTAGCCATGGTGTCATCAGAATATCTATCACTCTCGAGTTTCCCTTTAACCTCGGCCATACACTTTGGGTCAGAAATGCCCCCCAGCCAGTCTCGAATCCACTGGTTCTTCGGAATTGTGAGACCGTTATGTGACGAAGATTGTCGGTCGAACTCGTGAAGTGTCTCGCCATCCAACCTTATGCCGCCGTCCTGGGGGGTCTGCCGCTTAGAACTCTTGGACACGGGTGAGTCCTGTCCCCCGGCGGCCTTGCGCTTATGAAGTGTGCGTCGTCGCTGCACACGATGAGGAGTAGTCTTCTGGCTGCTATCGTCCTCGATGTCGGGGTCGCCACCCTCAGATGTCTTCTCAATAAATTCTCTTGTCGGGACTACCTGCTTCCATGAATTCCAGATAGCTAGAACCTTTGCGAGGCCATCTTTTGTAGTTTCATATACGCCAGTGGCAGCCCCGAGTTTGGACCCACTGTTGCATATGACGAAGCGGGGATGGACATGCGATTCGATTGTGGGGAAGTCATGATAAGGATAGAGGTAATAGTTAAAAAAATCTGTTGGGGGAGGTCGCATAGGTAAATCGGGTGGAGGGGATTTTTGTCGATGTATCGGTATCTCCCACATATCCTCGTGTGGAACGAGGGTGTATCGATAAACCTCGGCCTATCGTTAGGAAGGTAACTATACCATACAGAATAATTAAAGACATTACACACGTCAATGTTAGGGAGCTTGCGGGTGTTTCTGGCATTGTAGTACGCATCAATAATCCGGGTTTCGGGAAGAAGTAGCCAATCATTCGCATCAAATGCCCTATGAAATGTGGCACTCACTGGGTGGAGGACATCAACACACACAAAGGTAAAACGTAGATGAAGAAGCATACAACGAAGAATGTTGTAACGAGTATCGACATTCAAAGTAAATCGTTCCATGTTCCAGGCGAACTCAAGCCTGTCAAGCTAAATGTCAAGGATTATTGTTGGATTTCAGACTGAGAAATGAGGAAGAACTTGCCAGGCGTCCTTTCGTTGACCTTGGCAAACAATGAGCATAGTCGAGGTGTTTAGACCCATTTGTGATCAGACAGCGTTTTGGAGTAACTTTGTCGACGCGCTTCTTAGCCGGCTTTTTCATAGATGTTTTGATGATGCGCTGGGAGAGTGTTGTTTCCGCATTGGAGGGAGCATTGGAGGGAGAGGGATAGCATAAGCTGCTCTCACTATCAAGATCCATGGTTTGAGTGAGATGGAGCTATCGATGAAGGACGAACAAGCCGCAGCCTTGTGTTCTGCTATCACGTGTTGTGGGATGCTACAGTATATGGGTGAGAGTTGCAAACAAGCTTGCAAAACACAGTTTTTAGAGAGATCGGAAATCCTTCAGTTTTTATCTTTTGGTGACACAATAGATAGGTATTAATTTTTGAAGGATCCTACAAAAAGGGGAGGATGGTATGTGTTTGCCTTGCGATCTCACAAGCATTGTGCAGTATAGTGCAAATTCCGAGAAGAGTCATCTTGGCTTAGCCTGGAATTGGACCCCATGGTTCAGAAACACCAGTACATGGTGTAAACACAATATTCAACCGCCCTCTCAAATTTCGTGTCACCCAGTGTAACCACAATGAAGATACTGTACAAGCAAATCGGTGGATTTGTGCAAGAGGCCGGTCCGCAGACGCTAGTAACTCTTATAGCCGCACGTCTTTCCAGCCAAGTTCGCCTAACTCAAAAAGAGTCGCATCACGGAGAGACTAATTCCTGTGCACGCTGACAAGAGCTGGCACGGTATCTGTATCCTCAATCAAAATTAAAGTCTATAGGCCCATTGCCTGGGGAACCTCCGTGCGAGACCCAGGTCCGGGCAAGTTGGCTCATGCAAGGTCTTGTCAATCCGCCTGACCTTGGCCCAGCGAGCCTGGTCTTTATGAACCCTCAGGTGTTTTTGCACTCGTTGGTATTACACTCGTTGGGTTCGCGGCGACAAAATTTAGTGACATGATAGAGATTCACGTGCCAATTGTTACAGTAACACAGGTTTCTCAGACCAAGTGCCTTTGCTACAGCTTTGCTGAACCGTTTCTGCGGTATCTCATCTGCAGCTTCTCACACGAATCTTTGAGCGCCCTTGCGAGGTAGTCGAAATCGGAGATCTGCAATGCTATAAGCTTCATACAGGACACGTGTTAAGAGTTTACCTCGTTCCATATTTGCGCACTTGCCCTTACCCACCACCGCCCATTGTGTTGAAATACCACAGCAGATACATGCCAACACTCTATCAGGTTATGTAGGAGGAACCCGAGTGTGTTGCCGTTGTCTGGAATACTAGGTGCAAGCGGGAGTCCAACATTAACCATGTTCAGTGTGAATTCACCAGTAGGGTCCAGCAGCGGAGTTCCGAGCAATTTGGAGAGTAGCTTTCCGCCAGAAAGCGCGAGCGAGTGGCAATAGTCGTTGATTTTTTGCTCACCGCCAAGCCACTCACGGAAGTCCAGGGCTGTCGATACTTCGAGTTAACACCATGCCACGTGAGGCTAGCGGTGAATCTCAAGGATCGTACCTGGTTGGATACTCAGATAATGTGTGAAGTCAGTGGTACCGGTCCCTAAAGTAACCACCAATCAGTAAACTGCCGGAGTGCACACGCTAATGAGGCACTTGCATCCAAACATCTCCGCGAAATGTGATTCCCCGTGAGTTTCTGGCGACGAATTCGGGGATATATAATTGTATGGAGTTGGGAAGGTGGACCGGATGAGGTGTTGATTACTGGATGATTCTAAAGGATGAACTCTTCAACTAATTGGTCCATATGAAGCGTACCGTTTGGGCACATAAAGAATGGCGCAAGCACGTTTGGCGTACAGCCACTTGTGACAGTTCTGTGAGTGTTTGATTCGACACCTCCTTTGCGCACAGAGTAGAGCGTGACCCATACAGATATCCAGAAGTCTGGGTCCGCTTCTTTCAGGTTGATGTTGGGTTCCTGTCCAACGCTATGTGCGGCGTCTACAACGGTCAAAATACCCCTCTCGCGGCAGATGGCGACCATTTCTTTCCACGGGAGATGAACGCCTGGATTGGAGACGATGCTGTCGATAACGGCAACAATCTTCAACTTCGTTCCGTCGCCTATTTCGCGCTGCTTCGCCTGTACCTTGGAACTCAAAGTGTCGACGTGCACGCGAAAATTCTGCAAGACGGACATGCGAGTGGTCGGGAAGTTCAGTTGAAAAACAGAAACAGAGGGATGCGGTGGTAAATCGCTGATATACTGGGCAGTCCGTTCCAAAGAAAGAAAGGTTGTCGTTGCTGCAGTACAGGTGAGAAGGGTAGTAGTATGGTTCGGTTGCTAACTCCTACCCGTAACAATAATGTCCCCCTTGTTCCACACGAGGTTCCTGAGAACAGTGTTGGTTCCATGGGACGCATTGGGGACAAACACGATTTCTTCAGGCCCTGCGCCGACGAACTCGGCCATGCGGTGTCTGGCGGGTCTGAGGTGTTGAGAAAGATTTAATCTAATAAACCTGTCTATATTTTTCTCCATAAATGTGAAAGTGGCTTGGCTAGCAGCAGAGACCGGGATGGGAACGGAACCGTAGGAACCTAAACACGCGAATCAGACTAAATTGCGTGTAGATGGGAGAATCAGAGGAGACCAACCATGGTTAAGATTCACATAATTAGACTCAAAACCAAAATACTGCCGCAGCTGATGACCAAACGCGGGTGGGGGCTCCAGAGGCGCTGTCATGAGTCAGACTGATGAAGGCGCGACCTTCCTGTGTGGGCCAATGACAGAAACGTCATAAGTGAGGGATAATTTACGTAAGCACTCCCGGACAATCATGGACTCTCATGCACACCTTCGCCTCAAACCCCTTTCATTCCTATGGCACAGCTGTTAAACCTAAGAAATGCTGTTCCATTCTCCGTCATATCATTCTTTTTCGTCTACTTCTTTTCCTCCGGATTACAACTTGAACTATCCAGTGATGTTCCGGGGGTCCTCATAAAGGGTTCCGGTTAGCTCCACGACACAAACCGGTACCATCTTTTCTAATCCCTTCCTTAGGTTTCCCAGACTTTGGAAATTATAGGAATATTGGCACTGTATCAACCGAGCAACTTTCATTAGGTTATTTTTCTCTTGTCCTCGTCCACGGTGGGAAGCCTGACAACCCTAACCCCATAGATGACCCAGACAGACGAGCTATATTCGTTGGAGATATTCATGGTATGAATACGTCCCTAGAGTATGCTCTCTGTCGTTTCTGAACCTTCAACTCCGACTAATTACCGGAGACTAGTGATCTATTGAAACAAATCTCTTACAACGGGGATAAAGATACTCTCATTCATCTTGGCGATATTATTGCAAAGGGTCCTCACGAGGGGTCTCTCTCGGTACTGTCTTTCATGAGTACGCACAACATCACTGGGGTACGGGGAAACCATGACCAGAAGGTCATCGAATGGCGTGCGTGGTTAAACTGGGTCCAGGGTTCGGAGGCTGGCGCCGGTTCGCAGTGGCTCCTAGACCTTGAGGAGAAGTGGGAGCAAGGGAACGTCAGTGGGGAACTGGATGACGAGTCAGATACGGAAGACTGGGTGAAAGAACAGATGCGAGATGGAAGAAAGGATCACAAGTGGTGGTCAAGAGTCCCAAAGGGATGGAAGTTGTTCTCTGATCATTATCGGGTTGCTCGGTATGTCCCCTCTTCTCTCTCGTCTTTCTGAATAGTCTGATAGAGCACAAGGGATATGTCAAAGTCAGACTATAATTATCTCCGCTCCCTGCCGCTAGTACTCCATCTCCCGTCCGAACACGCCTTCATAGCACATGGCGGACTCCTTCCGTATGATCCGATGCGCTCTATAAGCTCAGAGCGGCAGCCACTTGCACACTTACCGAAACACCGTTCGGCGTTTGATGGTAGTTCCATTGCGACTTCGCGAAATGCTCAGGAACTCGGTATCCTGAATGATATAAAGCAGAATAATGACCCATGGGTGGTACTGAATATCCGAAATCTACGGAATGACAATACCGTGTCGCGGTGGGTCGTCATCACCCCTCTTGTACATATTTACAGAACTCACATTGGGATACAATAGGAAAACAAACAAGGGTAGACCCTGGGCCGATGTATGGAATGGAACGATGTCGCGGTGTGCAGGATTTGAACCACCCGCGCAGGTCAAGGGAGATACCCTTCCTTGCTACCCATCAACGGTGGTTTACGGCCACACGGCGTCTCGTGGCTTGGACATACACAGGTGGACCGTGGGTCTAGATACCGGATGCGTGCGTGATAACGACATCTATTTCTTCGTTTCTAACGAGCCGTGTCTAGGTCTACGGTCGCAGACTTACGGCGCTCATACTGGACTCCTACACCGCACAGTCACGTCGAGAAAATGTTTCTCTAAGCGCCATCGAGGCGCGCGCCTACAACCCCCGTAGCAACAGTGATGATTATGGTGATGATGATGATGATGATGATGATGACGAAGAGGGAAGCGACGGTGTCAAGTCAAACAAGGAGATCATCCCATTCGGCGACAAGGGACAGGCGCGACTTGCCAGTGTCGAGTGTCACAAGCCCAAATAACAGGAACGTCTTACCGCTCTGCACTCTGCTATCATAGCCACGTATATAGACTGCCCATCAAGATTGTATTGATACATCAATCGCATAATATTGTATGTTGGGGATCGGTTATTATTTGTTTGACTTGCTCAGGTTACCAGTGGTGTGTATGATTATCATTCTGACTCTATGCACCCGCTAGTGAGAGTAAGGCACTAGTTAACCCGCTGCCAATGTCGCCGACTCTGAACCCCAGTGGGAAGTCCGTCTATTATAGTCAATTAATATATGTTTTTGTCGAGAGTGTCGAATAAAATAGTTTGATCGAGTATGAGGTCCATATACTAGATCAAAACGATTCAAAAACAATTTGTTTCGATGCTGGATGAGTGAAACGATAAGAAATATATAACAATTGATCATGAAGTGTGGTTTTCGGGACTAGATCATCTTTATGCATCACGAACCAACTTGATCATTATAGTTTTAGTCGATACATGTCGAGATGACACGATTTTCCTACGTTCGACATACTCGATCCTCGATTCCCAACGATACCTCCGAAAGCCATATGCCACAGCCTATAATGTATTTGTCGATGCACGGCGATACCAGACAATTGTATACGATTGAGACCCACAACCCTTCGATTCCTCTCGATTATGCCATACACATGCACCACGACCTCGCAATTTCAAGAAAAACACAACTGTTGCCATGAACGACGTCAGGGAGAGTACAGTCGAGTCCGATGGGCGAGCACATTGAGTTAAGCCACGGTTGCTACTTCACTGGTCTTCGTGGCGGCTGTCTTTGCCTTTCTCCGAGACTGGGATGGCTAGTGTTAGTGTGCTGAGATGCGTGGGTATAGGAAGAACTCACCGCCGCTCCGCGTATAGAAAGCATCTCCTGTCGAAAGGGCTTGCGTTGTGTTACAAGTTAGTCATTTGTTTTCTAGACGACCCTGACCAACGTACCTCTTTCTCTGCATCCGTGAGCGACTTGAAGTGTGCGTCGAAATCAGACGCGAGACCTTTCCCGCCCGGCTGTTTCTCGTTCCATCGACGCATGCAAATGTTTCTATGTAGAGCGTGAGAACCTTGTAAGGACTACAATGGATGCGTACCTGATGGAATTTGCATGCGTGGGTTCCGCAGGTGTGTTTGATACCTTCTGTCTTTTGAGGGTTGCAGCAGCGGGAGTCTTGACGTCATTCTTCCTCTTTGAGTTGCCGTCCTGGCCTACCCTGGCTCGTTCGAGGCGTAGGTTTCCTTGAGTGGGCAATGTTGCAGCCTTGCGTCCACCGGGTCCAGACAGAATGAGACTGGTGGTCGCATCAGCGGGTGAAAGGGGATCCGCGGCATCGATGCCCGCAGTATGTGCTGGAGCTGTTAAAGTCAAACGTGGGCGTAGGGTGATCATAAGCTTGGGTTGCGTCGACGTTGATTTGGTTGTGTCCCTCGGCGCTGTTGGTGTGATGTTAGCGGCTGGTGGTGGAGTCTGAAATCATGTCGTTAATTCAAACTCGCGGGTGGGGTCATCATGATTGTATGCACCTCTGTCATCACCGCAATTGGTTGACTAGCAGAGGGTGTATTCGTAGTGTTGTCTTGTCCCTGCAGTCGTGTTTTGGTTGAGTTGGTTGTATGGGCCTCGGTTCCTGTTTCTGAGACAACAGATGAAATCGGGTGAGCGGGCACCTACGCAGGAAGAAAATGATTACCGGATGAGTTCCCCGATGTAGGGGATGACGACACGGATGCCGGTGCACTGAAAAGAATGAGCGAAATGGTGCAGGTTTATGATAGGGATGTTACAATGGGTCCACTATGGCTGAGACTCGTGGAGTAAAGGGTCGCTGTGCCTGTAAATCAAAGGGTAGAACCGTCTGTGGGTGTAGGATGGTAGACGTACTTTGTTGTCGGGCACAATGGCAGAGTCAACATTGTCGCTGTGCGTTGTATCTGGAGACACATCCTCGTTATGCATTTTACCCATGATGTCGTCTGGGTCATTCGCTTCGTTGTCTGGACCCATGTGAATCAAATCTTCGTCGTCGATGTTGACAAGGCCACTGGGTCCCGCAAGGGGTCGTGTCGGTTCTTGTTTTACGCTGGTGATCTTCTTCTCCCGAACACCGTGGGCACCGGTCCAAGACGAATACGCCTTGGTGGACCATAGCCGTAGTTTCCACTCGGTATCATCGCACAGGAGTAGGAATTCGAGTTTGGGATCATTGAGTAGGGTTCGTGAGTAGTAGTCCCAGGCCGGAGTTGTGATGCCACCAAATGTCGGAGGTGCCAGCTTTCTCTTGTCGAGTGAAATCCAGAGCATTCGCGCCCTCCAACTCAAGTGCCTGAGGGCCTCTTTGCTGATCCGGGTGCCATCTGCGTTGTGTAAAAATGCGCTGCTTTTACTGTTGTCAATGGCTTGGTCAATGGAGTCATTTGGCGGGCGCCCTCGTCTTGCCGCCGGTTCCATGGACTTCGCTTCTCCATTTGTTTCTCCTTTATTAGCATCTCGGAGGCTCTGAGCGTATTCCTCTCTAATCCAAAATGGGACCGCTGGGTAATCAGCTCTATTTCTGGGGTTCGGTGCCGGCCGAAGAGTTGCAGTCACCACCGACAAGGGTTCTTCGTCCGCACTGGCACCCTTCAGTTCCTTGTACTCCATCGCAAACAGTCCAATCATATCCCTATGAGCAAATTATCAGTAATGAGTATCACTTGGAGATGTTAGGCACTTGTATGCGGTCATTTGCAATCGTAGCTCCTCAAGTTCTTTCGTTTGACTTGCAACAAGATCCTTTAGCTTGGCATTTTCAATTTGTTGTTGACCGGCAGCCCACTTCACACGGGCATGGAAGACGTTCTTATCTAACGCCTGCTCGGAAGCGCGTGCGACGATCTCAGAAATATCTGGCCTGGGACTCTGAAATGACTTGGGGAGTCGGGATGACTCAGGCTCAGACTAGCAATGTGTATACGCGCTGTCTTTATCACGTACATGGCTTCCTATTCCAGTATGGGGTCTTGGTTGGAAGCTTGGGTCAGTGTCCGGCGTAGGGTTAAACTGCCATAAACCTGGTTGGTCATAGCATTGGGATACGTGATCCCCTGGTGCAGACATGTCGGGGCTAGCATTGGGCAAGAAGAGGGTGGACATGGTAGAGTCGTACGAATGTATGAGTTCCATTTGCAAGGTGTTCTTATCCAACCGGCCGAATATTCTCCGGTCCCCCATCCCTTTTCTTGTGCCAATAGTGCTAATAAAATTGGCTTGATGTCGCTCTCAGACTCGTCTTCAGGCTACCATTTTCTCCCTTTCCTTTGTCTTGGTGCCTTTGTCCTCTTTGATAACTTTCATATGCCTCGTATCTTCATTGCGTCATACACAGGATTTGATTCTTCTTCCCCCACGTTCGCGCCAAACCCAAGAGTTTGCCCGTTGGCCCTGTCTTGTCTACAGGATTCGTCTTTTCGCTTTCAGAACTTGTCACCTGCTAAATACTGCATCTTCCCCTTTTGTAGCAGTATTACTCTCCGCTTTGGACCAACACAGATTCATCTCAGTATAGCAGACACCACAAGGTTCAGGGAACATTAATTGATCGATTATAATAGTACATGTTCAATCTATATGAAGCATTGAATCATTTTCATCATCGACTTCCTCATCCGAGAATCGTGCCATTTCGAGGTGGGGATGTCGCATGAGCGCGAACTTCCCGGTGTCTGCAATTTGTCCCAGTTTGGAGACTTCCAACTCTGGAAACATGCACACAACAGAGCGGATCGTACTGACGTGTAGCACGCACAGTCCTTCGCGACCCAGAAGGGGATCACAAAGATATACAGTATCACTTGAGGCTTGCAGGATCTCCGCATCTGGCTGGGAAAAGAGGCGTGCAATGGCCAAAGGGTACCGAACATTGCCAAATCGCATGCAGAAATAAAACTGCACATCGACTATGTGCATCTCACTGCCGCAAATAATCTTCATCGCCATTTTAGTCAGTCAACATCCAAGAAAGACAAATGCGCAGATCACCTCAACACACGATGTACGACGAAGTGTTGCTGCAGATCCATCTTCATACCATACGCATCGTGCTCTTTGTCCATTCAGTAACTGTAGCTTAGCCCAACGACAGACAGAACCACTCCAAGAGTCTAAGTTGGGCCATCCTTGTTCAAGCCAATAGATCCTGAGCGCTTCAGCTTCATCGTCGTTCAAGGGGGTGGGGTGTTCTTCACGACGAGGCAGGAACACATAGCCTGGATCATCTTCGAACTCAAGAGCATTTTTTGGCAATGAAGGGTTTGATGATCCGCTGATGTCGATCTTCACACTAGGGAAACGAGCGTGCACCGAATTTACCTGCGCACGAAGGATTGCACGCTGGGTGAGATTGGCATAGAGATCACGGTCCTGTCGGATCTCTCGTCCTAAATTCCCTATAGCTGTCTCCAGAGTCCACTGAGCATAGCAAGAGAGGGGTCCAGCGCGAACAGTCTCAGGTGCAATGTGTGTGAGCAGGTGCACACTGTGTCGGACGAAGTGGATTCGGGACTCCATACGCTGATAGTACAGTGCCTCAAACTCATGAACAAACTCCATCAGCTTAGAATGTCCTTTGAGCAGCTCTTTGTGCGTGATAGTGTGTCGCTGAAGTAAGCGGATTCCAGAAACCAGTTTGCAAAAGTTCAGCCAATATTTTCGTGGAAGGATGTGGCGGAAAAGTACTGGGCCCAAGCCATATAGATATATCTGGTACTCCCAAGCCTTATACCCAGAGTTGATTTTCTTTGCCGGGTTCCGAGGTGCGCGCCCAAAAGATGACGGGATGAATGGGACAGACATGGTCACCGTTTCCCCATGAGCATTCCAGAGACGATCATTCCTATGAAACACGGCCCAGTCCCAAGTGGACCTATCATCAGGCTCATAGACGTCAATCTTCCCAGTAAAAAGCTTGATAAATAAGTCAGGGTCGTTCAGGGTGGTCAGATGCATTATGTCCATAGTGAAGTTACTTGGCACAGGCAATGGTTGGTGGGGCAGGCCACTGAAAAGTGTCTGTTTGCAAATACCAAAGTCCAGACGTCGCTTCCGATAGTCCGCATGAGTGCGAGAAGCCAGCAGATATCGCATATTGACATCATACTTCCATGGTAGGTCATCCCGATACAAACGGAGGTCCTCGTTTGAGATGTCGGCGTGAAAGCAACCTGGAACGTTGTAATCACCAAGAGGACAGGTCATTACAGGATAGTAATGGCCATGGCCATCCCGGCGACGACTGGGCATATCACAGTATAGTCGACAGCCGTACTTTCCACTATGGCCAACCATGCCCGACATCGCAGCACTGCCAAGGCTGTCAGCAGTTCCAAAAATAATACAAGGAACTGAGCGAGGCACAACTGTGCCCAAGTGTGCGTCATATACCTGGAGACCCTCACGCTGGAGGGCAGCAACATGATACAATGATGGGAATAAAAATGAGTCCAGATCCCCAGGCTTTTTGGGACCGGGAACAATGGCACCAGGGATAACAAATGCCTTTGTGTAACGCATATCGGGTGGGAGATTATGAATGATCCAGACAAACACCCAGGCTTCAGAAGGCTGGTCGCGACGAAGCTGAGCACCATCGATTGAGAATTGCAGCGCAACATCTGTCCTCTTGAAGTCGCCTGAGCTCCATGCATCCAATAGAGCCTTTCCACAGGCTGTGTCGTTGTACACATCAAGTCTACCAGAGTTGTGATGTGCATGAGCTAGGTTCTCGGCCAGTTTCTCCTCTAAGTAGTGCATGAGCTTTGCTGTTGCCGGAGAAGCGTAGAATGCCTGTATCACAGGCCCAATTGGGATCGTAGAGAAGCGTTTGCATGACTTTCTAGTACCAGGGATATACCGGGAGGTGCCGCAACGTGGACACGACTCAAGAAGCCCATAAGGCCCAGTGTACGCGATGCAAGAGTCAGGACACATGTCATGTTCGATGGGTACAACACCTGAGAGCCATCGAAGTCGTCGCTTCACCTGATCATATGACAGAAAGGCACTGTCAGGGTTATTCAGGAGCTCAATGCGCCGCGTAGTGTCATAGTGATCCCGGGAGGCGGACGAGTTATTGATGAAGTGCCTTAGTGAGCGCAGGAGAGGGGATGGATCCTCTAGAACATGCTCTGGTTCTGGACTTCGCAGTCGCTCGATGTCATCGAGTTCCATCCCAGTATCCTCAAGAACAGCTGTCCTCAGAGCGTCGATGAAATGCTGTGTCGTCTGCAGGTCTGGGAGTCTAATTGGGTGGTCGGAGCCTATGTCGAACTCGCTGGGCTCAATAGGATCCGGCTGGATGGCTTCCTGGTCAAGGCCATCCATCCCCGAGTGCTCGCGTGTCTCAAAGTTTGCTGGTCTATCAGAGTTCTCCAAGTCTTCTTTGACAGCGGTGTAGGGTTCCTGAGAATCACTGTCAGTACCAGGAGCACCAGCGTAGGGATCTTCTTCCATTGGCATGACAGGCTCATGCTCACGCATCTCAGGATTTGCTGGTCCAGCAGAATTCTCTTCAATAGCGACATGTAGTTCCTGAGTATCACCACCAGAAGCACCAGCGTAAGGACCTTCTTCCATTGACATGTTGGGTTCCTGAGGAGGAGAGACTGAGGGAGGCTATGAATATAGAGTCATTTCAAGTCCAAATGGGTCACCGTTATGTACAATACCTGTTCGCGTGTCCGAGATCGTAGTCTGTTGGTTGGTGCCAGTGAGCTCCGCCTCGGAGCAATGTCATGATTGATAGTGCGAAGATAGTCGCCTAGATGTGTATCCAAGATGCGCTGATGGCGGGCATTCTTTCGACTAGGCATGAGGGAACTTGATATAATCGGGCCACAGTACACGCCGGCAGTTCTTTCCCGCAAATACACTGACACGCATATAGAGTTGATTGATATATGGTGCCCAATTAATCTCACCTTAGACAAGATAGCACAAATTGAGGGTATATTGAAGTGAAATCAAATCGAAAATGAATTGTCATATGGACGCGTCTCGTACATAATCACCCTAATTGACAGACTTCCCACTGGGTCTGAACGTTGGCTGGACAAATGTCTCCTTTGCTCACATGCACCAATCGAGACGATTACTGCTACACATCGCCATGCACAAGTGGGAGCCGTGGGCTGTGTCATGGCCATACGGTGGAGCGAGCGGGTGCGGGGGTTCTCCAACTGGCTTGTTTATGCCCAATTTCTGACAAAGAGCTTCCTAACTCTCTGGCCGTTCTACTGAAAGGGGATTCATATCGTAAAGGCCATACCGTGAACTCTTGAGGGAGTTTACCTGTTTGAATGATAAACAGTGGGTTGACACCCTAGAATACAGAGAGTAAGTCAAGTTCCAGGGCACGTTTCAGAGGAGGAGCGTACAATCCGGTGAGAGCTTGAGAGCTACAAGCATAGGTTGGGATCGATAAATGCACTGTCACTTCTTGGAATTAGTGGTGAATAGTGTCGCTCAGGCTGCTTGAAACCGTTTGAGTACAGATCAATAGAGTCAGCTGGTAGGTCGTCATCATAGTCCACAACAGCACCAGGTGGACCAGGAGTTATATGAAGATCCCCTCTTGCTCCAAAGACGACTCCAATGGCATACCGAATCCATTTGTATGGCTGGTGTGAGAATTGTTATGTTTGGAGCGTCCCGAGCGGGAGGGTAAGGCAGTGCACCCAATTCCAATTAGAAGGACGAAGGTCGAGGTTAGCACCTTGTGCCACCCTTCCGAGGGAACAAGGCGTTAACAATGATCCGACGAGGAGCGGCAATGACTGAGAACCGGGGTGGGATAGAGTCAGGAATCGTTGTGATTGTTGTCATACCGTAAACTATGGATATATATGTTGCAGTACTTAAACTCTAAAGAGGGAGCAGCATTGCCAGTGTTTGTTTGGTTTCAAGTTGTTCTCGCAATAGGGGCACATGTTGGAGACTCGATTTGAAGTCGACGGGAAAGCGGACCGGCGCGTGGGAAGGATGCGATTAGTACGTAGACCAAGACGCCTACTAGTGGTGCCAGGCGGATGCAAATGGTCATCAGGTTGCAAATTTTAAAAATGGCCTCAGATCACCCTCTTCCTGTGGTCCGTTCTGCTCAAAAAAAATAGCAGTAGATACAGTAGGATCTATAGATATGAGATCATAACAAAAAATAAAAATCTATTGAGAATTCCGACTACAGTGCGACAAGGAAGAGAGGGTAGTCATGAAAAGTAAAGACCCAGACCACCAGATCCCAACGATCTTGGTAAATGACATATGGATCTGTTGGAATAGAGTGTTAGAATAGACTAATGAGAGCACCTGTGATAAATTTGGGGTGATACTGTGCATGCGATAGAGTTGTAGAAGGTGATCTCACCTTGGCGGTCTCTTGGAGTGACAGGAGGAGTGACGAATTCAAGCTCCTCTTTGACATAAGCCGGCATCACCGGCAACCAAAATTACCGGGCAACCCTCACTGTCATGGCACGTACCAAAGTGACAAGCAAAAAGGCCGCACAAAAGGAAGCCAGAGCTCAATCAGAAGCCAAGATTCAGGAAGCTTGCAAGGCACTCACTGATGGAACATTTGGGACGATCGCAGATGCTGCATGTCACTTCAAAGTTTCCTACCACACGCTACGCCGTTGATACCAGGGAATCACAGAGTCTCAGTCTAAAGCACAAAGCAAACGACAATTACTCACCGAGGCAGAAGAAGAAACAGTCTGCAAGTGGGTCAAATACATGGGGATGACGGGACATCCCATCTCAAAAGAAGCCCTACGCGTGAAGGTTGCCAAAATCAGTTCCATTCTTCAAGAAAAGACAAATCAAACTGGGGAACGACACTTGCCTGCAAAGAACTGGATATGTGCTTTCTTGGACCGGAATAAGGACATCAACCTGAAGAGGCCCAGTGGTCTTGACCCAAAGCGTGCACAGAACTTCAATCGGATGATTGTCACCCACCACTTTCAGCTCCTCGGAAACTTCCTGGATCTTCACGACATACCTTGGGAGAACGTCTACAATATGGACGAGAAGGGGATACAACTTGGCGGTGGCAGGAAGCTTGACAATACAAAATACTTCTACTCCCGGGAACAGCGCAATCGCGTGAAGGTGCAGAGTCCAAACCTCGAGCTTGTAACAACAATCGAATGTGTTGCAGCGGATGGTGGTGTCTTGCTGCCGGGGATTGTGTTCTGTGGAAAGCATGTCCTCCATGACGAATATTTTGAGGAGGATGGCATCCTGTAAGTCAACGATAAAATATGGCTGTATCAAATTGGGTGCTTACCATGCATACAGTGTTGCCTTGTCAGACAGGGGGTGGACAAGCGACTACATTGGCACCCAGTGGTTTGAGAAGTCCTTCATCCCCCAGGCGACACAGAGGAATGTGTCGGGAAAACCAATATTACTGATATATGATGGACATCACTCACATGAAACAATTGAGCTTCGTGAAGCAGCAGACAACGCAGGGATCCACCTTTTTTGCATCCCCCCCCACACTTCACATCGCCTGCAGCCACTTGATGTCGGTGTATTTGGGCCCTTACAGCGAGCATGGCAAAAGCGTTGCCTACTTGTCCTAGAAGAAACAGGGAAGTCAATAACGCGGAAAGATGTAATTAGGGAGTACTCAATTGCACGTACCGAGTCCATGAAGGAGCATGTCGTCCTTTCAGCCTGGAGGAGATCAGGAATCAGGCCTTTAAACCCACAAGTCTTCACGGAGGAAGACTTTGCTCCAAGCTACGCGTCATCAATAAAACCCCAACTGCCGGTGCCCCTTTATGATCTAGCCAACAGCTCCAAGGCTCCACATCCTTCTGGCAATAGGGAAGATGAGAACGGCAATGAAATCGACTCTGATGGAGAGAGCGATGGAGGAGTGATGGACCCGGATTTGTCAGGGTCAAATGTGACTCATGGGAATCCCCCTTCATCAACGCCCCATCTGGCAATCTCCCCGGGTGACCTGCCTCTTTCGGTTCAGTCAACAACACCTCCTTTGCTTAGTCAACCTCCTCAGACCAATGATTCCAAGTCAGAAACAAGTCACGTTCTTCGTGAAGAGGGAAGAAGGGAGCCCCCCAATCAGCCTGGAACTGAGGGAGGCAGCAATCGCTGTACACAATTGTATTCTATCCCTGCATCGCTTGTTCATCTTCCCCACCATCAGACACGGTCGGTGTCTCGATCAATGTCACGTTCTGTGTCACTTTCCTCTGCTGGGAAATCTACATCATCGGAGCACATCAAATTTCTTGAAGGACAACTCTCAGATGCAATGCAGAGTATCCAGGAGCTCAAAGACAAGTGCGAAGAGCTCGAGAGCATGTCCGGAACATGGAAGACCCACTGCTATTTCATGTGCGACATGGTCAGTCAACTTCAAGGCCAGCTTCAGGCAAAGGAGACACGAAAAGGCACTCAGATGAAGAGGTCGAACGCGTCGAGGGTTTTCACAGCTGGGGAAGGCCGGTTGGAGTTGGAACAACTCCGTGCAGATGCTAACCAGAAGAAGCAGTGGCAGGCCGACGGTGATGCCCGGAAGGCAGCAGAAGACAAAGCACGATGCAAGCGAAGGGCAGATCTTACACGTGTATTCTCTGGGTCACTCAACAAAACAAAACGAAAGGAGGAGCTGGAGGACATCGCTGCTGCTCTAGCTCTTCTGGACAGCGGCAAGAAGGACGACTTATTGGAGAGGATCTCCACCTTTTTCAAGGAGCACCCCAACTTGAAGGCAGACCCACGATTTGAAGGGCTTTTCAGCTCACGGCCCCGAAAGTGTGCTCGTGTTTCCGACACCCCCGGGCCTGTTGCTGGTCCATCGAAAACTCATGAACCGACTCTCCCCCCTCCCAACGCTTCCCTCAACTTTGGGCCAGCGAATGCTTCTGTAAATATTGACCCTTCCCTTACTTCAACTCCAGTCTCATCACAAAACAAATTCTACTATTTCATACCCCAGTAGCCTCACATACAACTCTATACCTGTAATAGTGCCAAATATAATGTCCTCGTTGTGCTGCAAAAAAAAAAGCATGAACCAGGCTAATGTTGTTGCTGAACTGCTGATGCCTGCCGAACATGGCCGTTAAAGTGACACTGCGTGACCAAATTTGCATCAGGGGGTAAAGTTGGTCGTGCTCCCTAGGAGCCAAAATAAAATAAGCAAAAATCACCATTGAATAGGATATCTGTTCTTCTGTTGGTATGTACAATATGAAGGAGCCACGACGTGTTGTTGAAGCTACAGAAAATGAAAACTCGATTTTTGCATAGGTACGACCACACTAGTACTACGGCGGGGTGCTACTCATCATCCACCTCAACTTCGGCAGATGTTTTTGTAGCCTGCATTTTCACTTGTATGGTTAAATAAAAGAGCACCACTGGTCAGTCAAAGAGGACATATAACAAATTATCTCGCAAAAAAAATAGCAGAAATACATAGGATGCGTGATATCGACTGTTATCAGTATTCCGCTACCAAATTTAGTTCTGTTACTCACTCTATCTGTCACTCAAGGCGGCACTGATGTGCCGAAGCTTGCCCTAGATGGAAAGTCATTTGCCTCCACAGACTGTAATTGTGAGGAAAGCGCGCTGGCAACAGTCCAAGGTATTGCAGATTGTGCGCAAGTCTATTGGGGTGGCAAAAAAGACAAAAGAGGTACAAGAGATACGAGAACTATATTAATCCTACCTGTTATGCAATAAAAATGGTTTCACTTTTACAGTACATAGGTCAGTCTCAACACGACGACCCCAGGTGGCGACTTTGGGACACACAAGAGCGATGTTTGAATCTCGCCTGTGATGTGACCACCGGCCTTGGGATCCCAATCAGCACAGTAATGTATTGCTTGGTTAGGGGTGAGCAAGGACAGTTTTTATGGTGCGACAACAATCACAACGTTCCCTGACTCCATCCCCATTCTCAGGACCTAGCAGTCATGGCCGTGACTCCTCCCCCTCCTCCTCAGATCATTGTTCACGCCTTGTTCCCTCGGAAGGTGGTACGAGGTGCCAACCTCGACCTTCGACCTTCTAATTGGGATTGGGTGCACTGCCTTACCCTCCCGCTCGGGATGCTCTAAACACAACAATTCTCACACCGGCCATACAAATGGATTCGGTATGCCATTAGAGTCGTCGTTGGAGCAAGAGGGGATCTTTATACAACTCCTGGTCCACCTGGTGCTGTTGTGGACTACGATGACGACCTACCAGCTGACTCTGTTGATCTGTACTATCACATCGACGACGACGCGAAGCGAAAAATGTTCCCTATTGACCCTGAAATCATCCGCCCGCAAGTTACTACCAGTGTGTCCACCTATCGGAGGGACCCATTCCGTGATGACGTTGCACAACGAGACGGACAGATGTGTGTCTGGACTGGGATGGAAGCGACGTTCTGTGACGCCGTGCACCTTCTGGCCCACAGTAAGACTAATGATGTACGTTACTTTTTAAAAATTCTCCATCCGTCCCACTCACCATCGCGGCCGTGGTAGTATATTATCTCGACTTTTACTCATCGCCGCTGACGAGACAATGAAGACAACTTTATAGAAGGCATTGACAGTGTCCGAAATGGGATTTTTCTGACCAGTCACGCTCATAAGATATTGGGTACTCAACTCGCTTTCTTAGTGGTCCGTCGTGCATGTCGCTTGTATGACCTGATCGGAGCCTGATGCTTGTGAGGAGACTCCTAATTTTGCCATGAATACGGACGACGTCGGCGGACCACCAGAAGAGAAGAGATATACGGCACATATTATCCGGACTGGTACAGGCCGTTTTCCTCCTGATTGTGTTCCGGGTAGTTCATTCCAGATCGCTGAGAGTCCTCAGTCCCCCCTGGACATTATCTTCGACGCCATTTATGCTGGCTTTGTAGTCCTCCATTTCGGCACAGAGACAATGAAGGACTCCACCGGGAAGTGGAAAGACACTTTCTATCCCAAAGGGGCCACGACGCAGAGAGAGGCGACTTACAGGGCAATCATCGATGAACGCGCCGCCACCACGGAAACATCACAGGAACAAGCGTTGGATCGTAATGAACATTCCGATCGTCGTATAAGACGCCAGGCCCATGACCTCGTCGACATGCTCATGGTGTCGCCGGATGAGCATCAGGAAATGATGAGACAAACCAGAGAGGAGGCGGAGGCTGCGGAGCAGAGGCGTGTGCCAGGAGAAGGTTTAGAAGTGGATTGAGCATGTCAATACTGCGTGATATTCTGGTTGGTGCACCAGATCGAAGGACAATAAATAAGAGATGTTGCCACAGGCCACAGACCGAGAGGGAGAGAACAAGAACAAGAAAATAAGTGCCAACCGAGGCGCCGAGGCGACTACGAGCTTGGCCCTCGTTTGGGCCTGACCCGAACCAGGATCATATTGTTGGAGTTCAGCCGCACACGCTGAGTAAGCGTCGGGTAACTCCGAGGTGGCTGAGGTCGGAAACGACCAAGTCGAGCACAGCTGCCTTACTATACCCCTATAGACTTAGCGTAGAAATTTTCGTTTGTTGAACTTATATACTCGTAGTCACAGTAGCGTCACCTCAGTCTTTTCTCCCGAAGACTGAGGTCAGTACTTTACTTTCCTTCTCGTATACTACCTTACTGATTGTACCTTAGTCGCGTTTTCCCGCGCCTCTAACAGGTAGTTAACTAATACTACTAGTCTTTTCTCCCGAAGACTGAGTCGCGTTTTCCCGCGCCTCTAACAGATTATGAGACCTGAGCCTCTCTAAGTCTCCCAGAATATACGTGCCCCATAAACCATCCATACAACACACATGTCTCCATCCGGATCCGGAAGCACTTCCTCAGGAAGCAGTGGCTCTGGAGGATCATCTGGGGCTGCTCCTACACCAAAGGGACACCCACGCATGTATGACATCCCGTTCCTGGATGACGAAGGCAGCAACTTTGCATTCTGGAAATTTCGCGTGCGCATGGTCTTAGAGCTCCGAGAGCTATGGGGGCTCATAGATGGTTCTGAAGTCAAACCTGACCCCAAGACGGACGCCACCGCCTATGCCGAGTGGGCCTACAAAGACCAGGAAGCACGCGCACAAATCACTCTCACCCTCAAAGATGAGCCGCTAAACTCAGTCCTATTCGCAACGACTGGAAAAGAATGCTGGGACAAACTGTCAGAACGCTATGAGGGCAAAGGTGAACAAAAAATAGTTTACCTTATCGACGAAGTCTTCCGGAGCACGCTCTCCGAGTCCGAACCCCTTGAGCCCCAGATAAATGCCCTCATTCGCGCTGCCAACACCATCTCCAATCTCGGCCTCACGCTTCGAGGACAAGCTCCTCGCATTCACCATCATCTCCTCCCTTCCAGCCTCTTTCTCCACTCTCAAAACCATCCTTTCTACCACCAAAACCTCCGACCTTTCAAGCGAATATGTCAAGTCCCAAGTTATCCTCGATGAGCAACTGCCGGGTGCGTGAGTCAGGGGTTGGTGCCACTGCATACTTCGTGAAGGCTGCCAAGAAAGGGAAAAGGTTTAGCGATAAGCCAGAAGGACAGAAGAGGAAGAAATGTACTGCACTGCAAAATCCGCGGACATGAAGTGAGCGAGTGCCGAAAGCTCAAAAAGGAGCAGGAGGAGGCAAAGGCAAAGGCAGACAACAACTCCACACCCAAGCCAAAGCCCGCAAACGCGTCAGCAAAAATTGCCGTCGCTGAGGAACCAGTCTCTGATTCTGACACTGTCCGACTCTTCAAAGTGTCCCAAGGCCTGCCTGCGCAAATCGACCTGCAGCGTCAGTGGATTATCGACTCTGGTGCATCACGCACCATGTGCCCAAATCGCGAGTGGTTTTCCCACTTCTCACCTCTCCCAACGCCGGTAAAGATTGTCCTGGGTGACAATAGCTCCATCTATGGCACAGGTGTTGGCCTGCGTTGCTGTTGAGATGAAGGCAAAAGGGCAATGGAACCGCGCCGTGTTGCAAGACGTCCTCTATGTCCCAGAACTCCATGGGAACCTCTTGTCTGTCTCCCAGTTGACCCGCCATGGTGCCGATGTCCGCTTCGCTGAAGGGGGGGTGTCAAATCCTTGACCAACGTGGCATACTCACCTGCGAAGGCTTCCTTCAAGGAAACCTGTACATCATGCCAATCCGTGTCATATCAGTTGAAAGCACCCACGTGGCAGTTGCCATAAGTCGACACATTCCCTGCTGATGGGGATGACTTGACCCCAAACACCGAAGTCGAAGCCACATTGGTGGCACGCAGTGCAACGTCCAAAGCCGATGTGCACACCTGGCACCGCCGGCTCGGCCACCTCCACGTCGACGCTGTCCTAAACATGGTGCGCAAGGGAATGGTCAAGGGAATGGAGATCACTGGGAGCTCATCACTCACCCCAAATCACTGCGACGCCTGCCTCAAGGGCAAGCAAACACGCGCTGAAATCCAGAAGTATACCGAGACACGTGCTGCTGAGATCCTTGGCCGAGTCTTCTCTGACGTCTGTGGGAAGCTTCCTACACGCTCACACCGCGGTTTTGAGTACTTCGTTACCTGGATCGACGACGCGTCACTGCAAGGTTTTTGTAACCGGCTTGCGAGAGAAGTCCGAGGTGTTCACACACTTGAAGGCATTTGTTGCGCATGCCGAGCTTGAAACGGGCAAGTACTTGAAGACCCTCCGCACTGATGGAGGGGGCGAGTACATCGCACACACGGTGCAAGCATACCTGAAGGACAAAGGGATTCAGCATGAAATGACCACACCCGACACACCACAACACAACGGTGTTGCTGAGCGCATGAACCGCACACTCCTGGACAAAGTCCAGAGCATGCTACATGACGCTTCCCTCCCTGAATCCTACTGGTATGACGCACTTGAATATGCAGCCCTCCTCCATAATGTCATGCCGACACGCACACTCGATGGGGTTACACCCGAGGAATCTTGGAGCGGGAACAAGCCCGATGTCTCGCGCATCCGTGTCTTTGGTTCCCAGGCCTTCGTCCACATCCCGGACAAGCATCGCAATAAGCTGGCTGCGAAATCATTAACATGCACGTTCCTTGGTTATGCACGAAATCGGCACGCTTACCGTCTTGTGCACCGCCCGACCAAGCGCTTCCTTGAGTCGCGCGATGTTGTATTCGATGAAGGGGGGACCGAGAAGCGCTACGAGCGCATAGTCCTCGAATCCACCACCGCCGATGTACCTGCCAGTGACCCTCCACATGTCGACATCATGCCTAAAGAGCCCACACCTGCAGCGCCTGACAACTCGTCAGAAAGTGAAAGCGAACAGGAGATAGAAGGGTTACTTACCCCCCCTCCTCCTGACCCTGCACCCACGACAACACGTCCTAAACGCACCACACGCACGCCGATCCGTGACGATGATCCCCGCTACTCTGTCACATCATACGGCAGACGTAAGCGCACAGAGCACGCCAAAGCTGCTCATCTTGAAGACGCAGACCCACGCACCTATGCCGAGGCTATGGCACGCCCAGATGTTGCAGAATGGGAACTTGCATGCCAAGATGAAATGCGCGCATTCGAGCGCATGGGTGTGTACGAGATCGTGCCGTGGCCACGCGGGAAAAACGTCGTGGGGTCCAAGTGGGTATTCCGAATCAAACGTGGACCTGATGGCAAAATACAAAAGTACAAAGCCCGTGTCGTCGCGCAAGGCTTCTCCCAAGTCGAGGGAATCGACTACGACGAGACATTTGCACCGGTCGCCAAGTTCGCATCGCTCCGCACAATCCTTGCCCTTGCCGCCGAATTCGACCTAGAAGTCCAGCAAATGGACGTCAAATCAGCCTATCTCAATGGAGAACTAAAGGAAGAGATATACATGAAACCTCCTCCTGGATTTGATGTTCCCGAGGGCATGGTCTTGAAACTTGTGAAGGCGGTATACGGAACGAAGCAGGGCGGTCGCGTCTGGTATGAAAGTATCAGAGACACGCTGCGCTCGATGGGATACGAACGTACTGATGCTGACCACGCAGTTTTCGTCCGCGTCCAAGACGACGTTCTGTCAATCATCGCGCTGTATGTTGACGACATTACCATGGCATGCAAAAGTCTAGAAATCATCAGTCAAGACAAAGAAACGCTCAAGAAGCACTACCAAATGACTGACCTTGGAGAGATAACTTGGATCCTGGGCATGCACGTCACGCGCAATCGAGAAGCAGGCTGGATCGCCCTAACGCAAGAGAAATACATTTGCGAGGTCCTGGAACGCTTCGGAAAGTCAGATGTCCGTCCCATCAGCACCCCGATGCTCGCAAATGAACATCTGATCAAAGTGGACTCACCCGAGATTGACGTTCGGTCGTACCAGCGTGCCATTGGCGCGCTCATGTACCCCATGCTCGGTACACGCCCAGATCTGGCCTATACTGTGGCCGCACTCGGGCGACACTCTGCTTGCCCTGGAAAGGAGCATCAGCGTGCCCTCGATCGCGTTTTCCGTTACCTTCGAGCCACGAGCGATTGGAAGCTTGTATTCCAGCGAGGGGCTCCCAATGGAATTGACCTGCAAGGCTTTGTAGATGCCGATTGGGCCAGCGATGTGAACGATCGAAAATCGACCTCGGGATTCGTCTTCACACTTGCTGGTGGAGCTATTAGCTGGAGCTCCAAGAAACAGAGCTCAGTTGCGCTCTCAAGTACCGAAGCCGAATATATCGCTGCAGCACACGCAGCGAAAGAAGTCATCTGGCTACGACGTTTACTACTCGAAATGAAACAAGAAATCAACTCACCTACCACCCTCTTCGTGGACAACCAGTCCGCCATCGCCATCGCACGAAATCCCGAGTTCCATGATAGGTCCAAACACATTGAAGTCCGGCACCATTTCCTCAGACAAAAGCTTGAAGATAAAGATCTTGATCTTGAATACATCCCCACTGGAGACCAGGTTGCTGATGTCTTGACGAAGGGCTTGGTGCGTGAAAAGCATATTCGATTTTCGGAGGTGATGGGCCTACAGCGTGCGGACTGAGGGGGCGTGTTGGAGTTCAGCCGCACACGCTGAGTAAGCGTCGGGTAACTCCGAGGTGGCTGAGGTCGGAAACGACCAAGTCGAGCACAGCTGCCTTACTATACCCCTATAGACTTAGCGTAGAAATTTTCGTTTGTTGAACTTATATACTCGTAGTCACAGTAGCGTCACCTCAGTCTTTTCTCCCGAAGACTGAGGTCAGTACTTTACTTTCCTTCTCGTATACTACCTTACTGATTGTACCTTAGTCGTGTTTTCCCTGCGCCTCTAACAGGTAGCTAACTAATACTACTAGTCTTTTCTCCCGAAGACTGAGTCGCGTTTTCCCGCGCCTCTAACACATATAAATAGAAAGGGGAAAGATCGGCGGCACGGCGCCGATTTATTCGACAGGAGGGGTGATCTTTAATACAAGAGAAAACCAGTACCTATGACAGAGGAAGTAAGGTAGAATGATAAAGTGAGGACGTGATGAGGATGTGGCATAGGAGCGACGATAGTGAAAGTTATGATGATGATGCCGACGACGACAAAGAGGGAAGTGACGGCGACAAGTCGAACGGGAAATCGTCCCATTCGGCGACCATGAAGAGGCGCGACTTACTAGTGTCGAGTGTTACAAGCCCAAACAACAGAAACATCTTATCGCTACCCTGCTCAACGCCTCCGCACTCTGCTGTCTCGTAGCCATATATATAGATCACCCATCAAGATTGTATCAATACATCAATCGCATAATACTATAGTCAAACCGCTGCTAATTTCGCCGATTCTGAACGCTGGCTGAACAAATGCCTCCTTTGCTCATATGCATCAATTGAGACGGCTACCGCCGCATATCCCATGCACAGACGGTGTGAGCCGTGGGCTGTATCTATACGGCCGAACGAGTAGATGCGGGGATCCTCCAACTGGTTGGTTCGTGCTCCATTTCTCGACAAACAACTTTCCGGCCACTATTCATATCGCGAAGGTCGTATCGTGAACTCTTGAGGGAGTTTACCTGTTTAGATAGTTTAAATGATAAACGGCTGGTTGACATCCTAGAATGCAGAAGGTAAGCCAAGTTCCGGGGCATGTTCCAGAGGAGAAACGTACAATCTGGTGAGAGCTTGAGAGCTACAAGCATAGGTTGGGATCGATAAGAGCACTGTCACCTGGAATTAGCTTACCTGAGGTCGTTGCCTGAAACCTATTGTGTTCATATAGGCACTGGTAATATTGCTCTAGGTGACAAGTATACAGTACAGTGAGGCATACATACCGAAGACTCCTGATGATGTCAAGGCAGGTTCCACCAGATCCCGAGCTCGTCATGTACTCGACGAAAGCCTGTAAAATTGACCAGAAACCTTAGGTTATGCCAGTAGTGAACCGGTTAAATGACCCTCACTTTCCGCAGCGCGCTACCCCCACTGGGTAGCTCGAAGGCGTTTTCATTGACCTTGCAAGCGCTCAAAGATATCTAAAACGATATTATAGGAGTTGGTTCTTCGCCTGATAAGACAGCACTAACCACGTCCGCAAGGCTTGACTTCTGTTGAATAAAATTTGGATCATACGACGATTTAAGCCTACCGCGTCTGTCGTACTGAGAAAAATGTGTCAGGTCGAGTGATCTGAAAGGCACGCTCACTTACAATAAAGGGGAGATCTGGAAAATGGTAAGAGTCAAAGAGTCAATGGTTTGCAAGGATAGTATACCGAGGAGTTTCCCGGAATGGCCGCACTACGAATGTGTCAGTGTGGTCGTGTACTACAAAGGAACTGGCTCACGTCGAGGACGGCAGTTAGGCGACACCCTCGCGGAAGGGGCTTGACCATTATGTCATGCATCACCTAAGTAATGACATCGATCAAACCGAGTGGACCAACTGTCATTTTCAGCGACTTACGTGGCCGGAAATGATCCCAGGTGTAGTTTGACTTGGTGGGGAATTCCCACCGTTTATATAGTCCAGGGCACAAATGCCTGCGAACATTCAACGTATTGAAGCCGCCTCACGAAGTAGCACAACGAACACTCGTGGAACACATCTGGTTCGTCTCCATTCGTATCCTTAACTTGTATGGCGTGTCCGGAGACTAATTGATGTTGACATTAGGGACAGTTAACATACAAGCCAGTATGAGCTCTTACAGTAAAAGAATAGATTGTCACCAGTTCGAGCGCCTTCGACCAACCAACGCATTGCCGCCAGCTGAACGATGTAAATCAAGCGATATATGCGACGAGTTGTAAGGATGATTCACTATATTTGCCTTGCTCGGTAGATTCCCGGGTTGATCGTCAGTAAGGATTTGCATATTTCCCCACTCGAAATCAAAGGACTCTAGAAGCGATATCAGAAGGTAAGCCCAAGATCGTATTAAGAGTCACAACGGTTACCGTGAAGAAAAAGTGCGATCTCGCGCGCGTCATAAACACACCACTTCAGTCTGTAGCTATGGTTTGGGTGTGTTGAGTAATCGATCCCGACCTTAGGTTGTCATGAAGATCAGCGGTCCAAGTTACTCATTGTCATACCAAAAGTGCTTTCTTCGGCGAAGGGTCACGGTCTCCAATGCGGTAAGTTGGGGGAATGGGGAATTGGGATGGAGGAGGGACATAATCTGACATGCCCGCAAGGCTTCCGCTGGGGCCGGGTACACTAGCTCCTAGAGACGACAAATTCAGTATCCGGACGCGTGGAGGGATCATGCAACGCGATAGTCTCACAGCTCTGGAAAGCGAGACGGCTGTCAGCTTGTGCCCCAAGAGGGATATACTTCTTGATATACTTTTCTTTTTCTTTTCACCGTCGGCGCTAGGTCCAGAATTGTAACACAAGACAAAGAGACAAAGAGGGGGGAGGAACCAATGACTTTACACGCGACAATGAGAACCTGTTGGAAGCTCGCGAATTTGCCTTGTGCTGACCTCCGTGTCCCCAGAAGGCAATCGTGTGTTCTCCGCTTGGTTCTCCGAGTGCCCGTCTCGGGTTCCAAAAAATAACCTTGAATTGCCATAAAAGAGTTTATTTTGATCGTCTTCGACATTGCCGTACGACGTCGTACATTGGAATTTGGTCTGTGATCCCTGCCAGTCGTAAAGTCTTGGGAAATCGGATAAAAAGGGAGGTCATCCGGGTCATGATCGAGGTGCTCTCCAACGAGATCATTCTCAACATATTTCGTCATTACCTGAATGCCTCTCCGCCATTTTGGGTTACGCTTGCGCACGTATGCCGAAGGTGGCGACAGATCGTATTTGATTCACCTCTGAGCCTACATCTTCGACTTTACTGCACGTACGGAACGCCTGTCTTGAAGGCTCTAGATTGTTGGCCACCCTTCCCTCTCGTCGTGAACTACGGAGGATTCCCCAGGCTCCGCGCCCCTGCTCCCAAGGATGAGGACAATGTCATGGCTGCGCTCGAGCAGTCTGATCGTGTTTGTTCTATCAGCCTCACCGTCTCGAGCTCACTCCTCAAAAAACTTTCCACGATCTCTGAGCCATTTTCGGAACTAGAAGAGCTTGTTCTTCTGTCCCAAGATAACGTGCAATCGACCCTCCCCGGCTCTTTTTGGTGGGGTCATCGCCTTCGTACTCTCCACTCTACTGGGATTGCCTTTCCCTCACTCCCGCTGCTCCTTTCACCCTCACAGGACCTCGTAGATCTTCAACTCCATGAAATTCCAGGTGTTGGGTATTTTTCCCCAGAAGAATTCGTAAATGCCTTGTGCGGGATGACCAAACTTCAAACACTTTCACTCCATTTCCTTTCCCTCCCCCCTCGCCGAAACTACCTCAGCATCCCTCCGCCGCCAGGGGATCGCGTTATTCTCCCAGCTCTCACCTGCCTCAAATACAGAGGAATTAGCAAGTACTTGGACAATCTCGTAACCAGAATCGATGCTCCTCGTCTCGGGGATATCGAAATTACGTTCTTCAACCAACCCACCTTGGACACTCAGCAACTTGGTCTATTCATCGACCGCATAGAAATGCAGAGGCCACCCCTTCGAGCGGACGTTCTGTCCTCCGGGGGTGCCATTTCCATTACCTTCTCCCGGCCGGGGGACGTTACACAGCTTGGATTGCAAATATCGTGCGAGCAAATAGACTGGCAGTTATCCTCCATTTCCGATATTTGTAACCACCTTTCCTCTTTCCTATTCAATGTAGAAAACCTGGGCATTGAAACAATTGGACCACCAAGTGTGCCGGATGACATGAACGGCGAACAATGGTTGCGACTTATCCGCATATTCGACAGCGCAAAAGACTTTCGTGTGGCTGGCGAACTTTCGACAGACATCTTGCATGCTTTACACCAAGTCGACGAGGAGCGCACAGCTGTGCTCCCTGCCCTACGAAATCTTCGTGTACAGGAGCCCTCGTCCATGCATGGGCCATTGCGGGACTCTGTAGAGTCCTTTGTCACCCAGCGTCGACTCTCCGGTCATCCCGTACAGATATATTATTCGAAGTCACGATACACCTGCCAAATTTGCTGTGTCGGTTTCAAGCGCTGGGAGGACCTCATCGGACATATGAAAGACGAGTTCCCACGCCAAAATCTGTGTCCCTATTGCGGCATCTTTCAGTGGTCGCAGGGACATGATGACCTATTCCGAGAACACCTCGAGGCAAACACCCTGAAGTGGCACTCACCGATGCCGTCGTCTTGAATCCAGATTTGGGATCTCTCCTTCCTTACAATCAAGGTACCCAGCGCAATGACCTGCGCGTCTTATAACCCCTCGCCACTACCACGCCGCCGCACGCCCAGCGCGGCGTGACAACACCCCATCTGTCTTTATTGAATTCCTTGCACCTTCACCAGAATCACCACTGCCTCGTTCTGAAGACACAGTTTAGGCACAGCGAGTCCTTCTGTTTTCTTTTGGGAAAGGATGCAGAGTGAGCAGCTGACCCACTCTTCGCGTGTTGTATGTACAAGATAACAATCGTCAATCATTACACACTACGAGTCCGAGTTGTCAGCATTTCCTTTCCGTGCGCCCCAGGGCACGTAGCTTCATCTTTATCATTGTGTAACTTCTCCTACAATGTCTAACCAACTTGCTTTTACTGAGTAACTACGACCTTTCCTTTATCACAAGCCCCCACTGTTCAAGGAGTCTCATGACTCGGAGAGTAGTGTGACAATTGACCACTTCCAACTCTATGCACTCGTTCGTGAGAGTACGGTACATCGAACTCAGCTGCAATGGTTGCCGTTCAGCAGATTTCCGTGCTTAGTTAATTCTAAACGTTGGCTAGATAAATGCGTCCCTTTCCCATATGCGCTAATCTAGACGGCTACTGCTGCACATCGCCGGGTGCATCCATGGATGGATAGTGGGGACCATTGGGGCCCGATGTCGTTTAATACGCCGAGAACACCCTAGGATCGATGCAGATTGGTCAACAAAAGCGAGAACCGGGGTATATTGGAGTGTGAGAGCTCGGGTTACACATGTAATGGAAGGTATGAAGGGGTTGCAAAAGCAAGGAAAGAAGTAATCTATGACCGCCGGGGGCGCGAACAGTCGTCTTATATATAGTCAGCGTAATGTTGGAACGTATGTGAAGTCAGAGGTGCGATATAGGAGTGATGCCGAAGTATTGCAAGTGACCCAGGTCACTTAGCCATGAGCTGTGTCCATTGGGTCGAGGATGCGGGTGAGTGGTTTCTCCGGTACTGTAAATTCTTTGAGGGAGTTCGCCGGTTTAGACGATAGTAAACTGTTGGTTGATATCCTACAACGTAGAATATAAGTCAAGTCCCGGGGGTGTTTCTGAGAAGAAGCGTACAATCGAATGAGAACTTGAGAGCTATGAGCATAGATTGGGGTCAATAAGAGTGGTGTGACCTCATGGAGTTAGCCTTACCTGAGGTCGCTGCCTGACTCCGTTTGTATTCATATAGGCGCTAGTGATATTGCCCTCAGTGACGAGTGTGCAATATGATCAAGCATACATACCGGAGGCTCTGGATGATATTGAGGCAGGTTCCATGATTTCCCCAGTTCTTCATATACTCAACGAAAGCCTGTGAAATTGACCAAGAAGCTCAGGTCATGTAATTAGTGAACTGGTTAAATGACACTCACTTGCCGCAGCGCGCCACCCTCGGCGGGCACCTCGTAGGCGCTTTCGCTGTCCTTGCACGCACTCAAAGAGATCTGAAGCGACATTGTAGGAGCTGGCGCCTCGCCTAATAAGACAGCACTAACCACTTCCGCAGGGCTTGACTTCTCTTCGACAGTACTTGGATTGTCCAACGGCTTAGGCCTACCGTGTGAGTCGTACTGAGAAAAGTATGTCAGGTCGAGTGGTCCGAAAGGCACGGCCACTTACGATGAATGGGAGATCTGAAATATGGTAAGAGTCAGAGAACCAGGGGGTTTTAAGGATAGCGCACCAAGGAGAGTCCCAGAATGGCAGCACTACAAAGTTGTCAGTGTGGTCAGGTATCGCAAAGGAGCAGGCTTACGTCGAGGAGGGCAGTCAGACGACACCCTCGCGGAAGGGGCTGGACCATTATGCGGTTAATATCCTAAGTAACGACATCAATCAACGACTAGACCATCGGTTACTTGCTGTGACCCACGTCATCGACAATGATCCCAGGTGTCGTTGGACTTATTGGAAATTGCCTATCGCCCATGTAGTCCTCGGCGCATATGCCTTTTTAACGTTCAATACATACAAGTCACCTCACGCAAAAGTAGTCCAACGTACACTCATCATACCCATCTGTTTCATCTCCGTTCGTGTCCTTAACTTGCGTAGCGTGTCCAGAGACTGATTAATGTGACGTTAGGGACAGTCGACATACGGGCTAGTATCGGGCCAGTATACCAGTATATACACTTACAATAAAAGAATAGAGCGTCATCAGGTTCTGCGCCTCTGACCAACCAACGCATAGCTGCCCGCTGAATGAGGTGATCTCAGATGATTGACGGGACGGTTTGGACGCGAAAACTCACAATATTTGCCTCGGTTGGAAGACTCCCAGGTTGATCATCAGTAAGAATTTTCATATGTCTCCACTCGAAACCAAAGGAGTCTAGAAGCGATATCAGAAAACAAGCGTTGGATCATATGAAGAAGTGCGATAGTACCGTGGAGAAAATGTGCTATCACCCATGCGTCATCAACGGCCCGCCTCAGTCTAAATTTGTGGTCCGGATGCCTTAAGTAATTGATCCCGACCTTAAATTGCCTTAAGATCAGCGGTTAATGTTACTCATTGTCAAGTCAACACACCACGACTGCTTTCTTCTGTCTGACGCGCGGATAGTGGGGCTGCACAGCCCGCGGGTCGGGTCGGTGGGTCTGGTATTCACGGCCTGCATCGCACGGTGGTTGCAATTGCGCTGCTAGAAAAAGAACTGGTTAATGAAATAATCCGGTGATAAGCGAAAGAGGAAAGAGTACGTGTAGGCGAGGGTCGGGTGGGTGGGTTACGATTGGTGTGACTATTCGGTCTGACTGAACGGGACCCAGAAGCGTGAGAGGAAACAGTTCCATATGACGGTCCCTCGTTGTATGACGGACTCAGGCTTCCGCCATGTGACGGAACCGGCAAGTATGAAGGTTCCGGGACACCTGGACGGCCCGGAGTGGAGAAGCCGCCAACCGAGTAAGACGGCGGGTGGGTCCGGTCCGGGACGCGGGTGTCCGAGTCAGGGAACGGACGAGGGAACGCGGGCGGCGGGGATATGTGGTCGTTGACGTATCCTGTCCTCGACTGGGGTAGGATGGGTCCGAGGGCCTGTGAATCCGCACCTCCGTGGCCATTGATAGGGTATGTTGGTGGGACGGGGATGTGGGGTGGTGGTCTTGATGAGTGCGGAGGAGGGGGCTGTTGGTAGTCAGGGTGTTGAGTCACCGGGATGTACCTCGGAAGGTTGCCGCGAGACCTGTAAATATCCCTGGAAAAGAACACGTTCAGCACCGGGATGTGGAAAGGGAACACGCAAAGCAGAAGTCTCACGGCTGTGGGAAGCTAGCTGGTGGGGGCCCTGGTAGGTGCCTATGGAATGCAATTAATGTCACTTTTGAAGGAGCGGAGTCGGGCAACTCACCGCGACAGATCAAAGGTATACATTGGAGTCAACGGAGGGGAGTCAACGAAGGAGGAACGTATTTATCGAGACACGAGACTATTATACGGGAACGCTGATACTTGGCTCGAGTCATGATCACAGGTGCATAGGTATACTGTCAATCTCTGGACCTTGGCCAGGCGGTGCATGCAGTGCAACCCAAGCACCGATGTTGGAATGCTTTCGCCCATCTAGTTTCTGTATTGAGAAACTAGCACTCGGATCACACTAGTAGACAATAAGTATGATTGAAGTGGCCAGAGGCCATGCATATCTCCACAGGTTACAAAGGACACGTCGGACAAGTTCCACAAACAGGGTATCCTAAGGGGTTTACGTACAACATTACTGGCAGTCCGGCAATTTGGCGGGAGAGGATAGATCAGGGCTCATGCAAAGAATTACAGAGAGGTGTTCTATTAGGAACGCGTGAACATCGTGTCTGGCAGTGCAGTTTAATTGTTCGTACCGTTGGGTGAGAGACTTGGAATGCAAAATACTACTGATATGGTGTCAGTATTGTCCGTCCGTGCATAGGAATAAGTCAAAGTAATCACCGAATCGACTGGAGGAGCTGCTGGTATTGGGGAAATCTGTGGGATCTCTAGTGATACGTGGGATGGAAGGTATGAAGGGTTTGTAAAAGCAGGAAACGAAGTAATCTATGACTGCCGCGGACGCAGACAGTCGTGTTATATCTGATTAGTGTAATGTTTGGAACGTATGTGAAGTCAGAGGTGCGAATGTTGAGTGACGTCGAAGTGTCGCAAGTGATGCAGGCTACTTGTGGCTACGAGCTGTGTCCATTGGGGATTCTCTTCTAACTGGCCTGGTTATATCCGATTTCTTGACAAAACGCTTCCCGACCCTCCCCGCCATGTACACCAAAGGGAGGTTCATTTCACGAAGTTTGGCATTGTGAACTCTTTGAGGGAGTTCGCCCGTTTAGACGATGGTAAACCGCTGGCAGATATCCTACAACGTAGAAGGTAAGTCAAGTCTCAATGCATGTTTCCGAGAGGAGGCGTACGATCGCATGAGAACTTGAGAGCTATGAGCATAGATTGGTCAATAAGAGCAGTGTAACTTCCTAGAGTTAGCCTACCTGAGGTTGCTGCCTAAGACCTCTTGCAAGCATATAATCGCTGGTGATATTGCCTTCAGTGGCGAGTGTGCAGCAAAGCGAAGTATACATACAGGAGACTCCGGATGACGTCGTAGCAGGATCCACGACTTCCTGCGCTCGTCATGTACTCAATGAATGCCTATGAAATCGACCAGGAAGCTCAGGTCATGTAAGCGGCAGACCAATTAAATGACGCTCACTTTCCGCAGTGCACCACCCTCGGCGGACACTTCGAAGGCATTTTCCCTGTCCATGCAGGCACTCAAAGATATCTAAAACGATATTATAGGAGTTGGTGCTTCGCCTGATAAGACAGCACTAACCACGTCCGCAAGGCTTGACTTCTGTTGAATAACATTTGGATCATACGACGATTCAAGCCTACCGCGTGTGTCGTACTGAGAAAAATGTGTCAGGTCGAGTGATCTGAAAGGTACGCTCACTTACAATAAATGGGAGATCTGAAATATGGTAAGAATCAGAGAATCAAAGTTTTTAAGGATAGCGTACCAAGGAGAGTGCCGGAATGGCAGCACTACAAATTTGTCAGTGTGGTCGCGTACCACAAGGGATCTGGCTCACATCGAGGACGGCAGTCAGGCGACACCCTTGAGGAAGGGGCTGGACCATTATGCGGTTTATGTCCTAGTAACGACATTGATCAACGAGTAGACCAGCTCTTTTTTTGCAACTTACGTCATCAACAATGATTCCAGGTGTATCAGGACTTGGTAGGGATCGCACATCGCACATATAGTCCATAGCGCACATGCCTGTTACCGTTCAATGCATCGAAGTCACCCCACGAAGAAGCAACGAACATTCGTCTAGCCCGTCTGAGTCATCTCCATCCAGGTCCTTAACTTGTGTAGCATGACCTGAAACTAGATTAACGTTGACGTTAGAAGTGATCCGTATATGGGCTAGTATCCACTTGCAGTAAAAGAACAGTGTGTCATCGGGTTGGGCGTCTTTGACCAACCAACACATTGCTGCACACTGAATGGAGTATGTCAGGTGAGACGCGACAATTTGCACGGATCACCCACAATATTTGCTTTAGTCGGAAGACTCCCGGGTTGGTTGTCGGTTAGGATTTGCATATTACTCCACTCGAAACCACAGGACTCTGTAAGCAATATTAGAAGGCAAGCGTTGGATAGTATCAAGAAGTGCGATAGTACTGTGAAGAAAACGAGCCATCTCGCACGCGTCAAAAACACCCCACTCCAGCCTAAATTCCCGGTCTGGGTGCCCAGAATAATTGATCCCGACCTTGGGTTGTCATGAAGATCAGGGTTCAATGTTATTCATTGTCAAGCCAACATACCAAAACTGCTTTCTTCTGTCCGACGCGCAGGTAAGGCCGTACAGCCTGCAAGTGGGGTCGGTGAATTTGGTGTCCACGGCCAGCACCATACGGTGGTTGTGCTGGTGGTTGCACTGCTAGAAAAAGAACACGTTAACGAAATAATTCGGTGACAAGCGAAAGAAGGAAGAGTACGTGTAGGTGAAGGCCAGGAGGGAGGGTTACGAGTGGCAAAAATGTTCGGTGAGGGACTGTAATCAGGCGGTCTGCCTTGTAAACGGGACCCAGAAGCGTGAGAAGAAACCGTTTCGTATCGTGACCGTGACTGAATCGGCGGGTTAGGAGGTTGGGGGACACTTAGACGGCCCGGAGCGCCAAACAGGTAAGATGGCGGAGGAGCGCGGCCCGGGGCGCCGCCGTCGGGGAACGCGTAAGGGAACTCGGGTGACGATAGTCGGGTGTAGTCGTTGGGTGCATGAACCTGTGAAATCGCGCTCGCGTGACCACCGGTGGGGTTTACTTGCGGAGCGAGTGACTGATGTGGGTGTGGAGGTGCGCCAAACAGGTAAGATGACGGAGGAGCGCGGTCCGGGACGCGGCCGTCGGGGACCGCGTGAGGGAAGTCGGGTGACGATAGTCGGGTGTAGTCGTTGGGTACATGAACCTGTGAAATCGCGCTCGCGTGGCCACCGGTGGGGTTTATTTGCGGAACGGGTAACTGATGTGGGTGTGGAGGTATTTGAGGGTAGTCGTAGCTAGCAGGTTGTTGCTTGGGTTTCTGGCTCGGAGTGTGCGTAGGGTAGCTAGTCGGGTATCCCTGAGGGCCGTTATAGCCGCCGGGAACATTCCTAGAAAACACGTTCAACACCAAGACGTGGGCAGGGAATCACGCAAAGCATCTCACGGCACTGGGAATTTATCCGGACGCTTGGATCTATGAAATCCACCACGAAGAATTAATCAAAGATTTACAGTAATAAGTGAGGTCAACCCAGAATCACCTAGGCGAATCACCAGACCGAGAGGGATGAGAACGAGTCATGGTATAATATTGAATAAGAACAAGGGGGTGAAGAAGGGAACGCAGCATCCTGTCCGAGACTATATGGTATTTTGTTCGCCAGTGACTCGATTCATGGCCGTGTCCTAGGGTGAATACTAGGAATGCAGGTCTCTTGACCCTGGCTAGGCGGTGTAGTGCACCGGTCTAAACCTGTGACAACCCACGGCCGACATGTTGAACAACTTTTGCCCAGCTGCTTTCAATGATAAGAATTCGTATCACACTAGTGACCCGGAGACAATGAGTAATGATTTAAATGGCCAGAGGCCATGCATATCCCCATAGGTTACAAAAGACACCACGGACAACAAGTTCCACAAACAGGCTAGCCTAAGGGGTTTACGTACAACATTATTGGCAGTCCGGCAATTTGACCAGAAGAGGATAGATCAGGGCTCATGCAAGGAATTGCAGAGAGGTGTCCTATTAGGAACGTGTAAGTAACGTGTCTAGCAGTGCAGTTTAATTGTTTGTACCATTGGGTGAGAGCTCGAGAGCTGAGCGGATACACAGGGACATGAGTTGACCGAAGGGGAACAAGTTATTTTTGCTCACCTGAGGCTTCTGGCTATATTTAGCACGCAAAATACCGCTGATATGGTGTCAGCATTGTCCATGCATAGGAATAAGTCAAGGTAATCACCGAATTGACTGGAGGAGCTGCTGATAGCTCTGCTGAGGTTGTTGGGCTATAAGATAAAATAAGATAAGATACTGAGGACATCTCAAATGTTAAGGCCGTTAAGGGATTTACTCAGGGCTGTTATAAATGCCTAACAAAAAACGTTAACCTGTGACGGAACGAAGCAAAGAGAAATCACTTACGTAGCTCATGGCACCAGTAGCGGAGCCTGCCTCGACCGCATCTGCACTCGTTTGCGAGTCCTTGCATCCACTCCACGATATCTACATATTTCCTGAGTAACTGAAACGAACAACATAAGGTCATACATACGGCATCAGCCGGGCTTGTCCTGGTTTGACGAGCCTTTCGCCCTGCTCCTTTTCCAGTGGTCGCAGATTTGACCACGCCTGTGACGGACTTGAAGACGCCACCCATATCACCACGCGCATAGGAGGATACCGCACTCAAGAGCCCTTGACCAGCCTCCAAAGCAAAATTAGGCTCCTTTACTTTACCCTCGGTGGAATACTGAGACAAAAGATCAAAGCTGGCTCAATAGACCGGTCGGGAGTCACGCACGATATAGGGTAGATCTTCGCAGGGCGGTGTTACTACAATACGATGACATAGAACGGGAGAGGCTCACCCAGTGCAGAACCAGAGTGACACGACTGCGATTGCAAATCAGAAAGGCTCGGAGACACGTGCAAGATTAACTTGCATCATAAATGGCTGTGAGCCGACAACCAGCAGGAAGAGGCTTGACCATGATGTCGTGCATGTCCTACTTAAATATTAGCTAGTGATAAACGGCACCCTCCATAATTTAGTTTACATCGTCGACAATGTGCCCTGCCTTTTTGAAATCTGCGGGATAGATAACTGGTTCCATGTTAACCACAAGATCGGTATGATAAAGAAGTAGGATACCTTCGTCATAACCGTCTCCTTCGTCGCCATCCTTGTCCTTTGTTTGGCCACCATGCCCAGAATCTGACGAGTTCTTTATTCCTCACTAATAAAGGGTTAACACGAATGAACGTACAGTGGAAAAACAAGGAGTCATTTGGCTGAGCACCCGCCACTAGCCATTGCATTGCCCTTATCTATTGACAGAATTCAAGGGACAATCGGTACCATTTGAGGTGGCTGACTTACTATATTGACCTTCGTGGGTATCGACCGTGGATCTTGCTGATCGTCGGTTAGTACCACGATATCTTCGCGCTTGTAGCCGAATCGTTCTATCGCGTAAGATCAGGCCACAATGTCATAGGGAAAGACCAAAGCCGAAAATACCACATAAGAACCTTTCAATGTTACGAGCATCATTGATACATCCCCTCAGCTCAGCCTGTTGTCCAATATAGTTTATGCCAATCTAATTGAACTCTAATGAGCATTCGCGCTGGAGCGGCGTAGCTTTAGGGGAACATACGCAGAGGGCTCTTTTCTTTCCGGTGCACTGCGAGTACTGGAAATACATCTGTCGTTGATCGGACCCCTGAGTTTGGGGTCCATAACGTTGTTGGCCCTGCGGTGGGCGGGGAGGTGGTCCGGCTAGAGCCACGGAGATGAGCTCATCCGTTAGCTAAAAATCATCAAATTGATACGCACGGGGAGGAGCATAATTTACGTTATAACCCGTCCTGTCGGGTATAGAACCTACATGTCTTTATTTGCGATTGAAACGGTGAACTTACTGTGGAGAACCCGGAGGAGGGCCCATTGGGGGTGTCATGCCAAGTTGTCCGGGGAACCGAGTAGACTGAGCGGACCCGGGATACGTGTCCCTAGATGGGATAGGAGGTGGCCCCAAAGGAGGACCGGGAGGAGGGCCCAGAGGTTGGCCATAACTGCGGACGTCATGAATTGAGACAACTTAGTTCGGCTCAAGATATTGAGATCATACCTGGGGGGCGGACCAGGAGGTAGGCCATAAGAAGAGGAATAGCCAGGCTGACTAAATTGGCCGTCGCTTCACAAGGGTCAGAGAACCGTGAGGAGAAGATATATGGATCTCACGGGGTAGGGAAACCAAAGGCCCCGCTTGTATTGGACTAGTGAGAAATGCTTAATTTGATCGACGAAGATATGAATTACCTCGGAGGAAGGTAGCTACTCTGGCTAGGAGGGGGACCCGGAGGGGGTGGATAATAGGAAGAATTATCGTTCCAGTTTGCCATGGAGATTGTGTGGTTTGGTGGGTGTGAAGGTGTGTTGTACTTGGCGTTGTGTCAGAAGGATCCCAAATCAAGTAGGGGTGTTACGGTCACGTCACGAGTTCAAATCAACGTCACATGTTTACGTCCATATCAGTCACCGCAATGATACGCCCGTGCTCATGTTATGGCCCTTGCAGTCATCATTCTCTTATGTTCTTGCCCAACACCTTCCATTGATCAAATTGGATGCTGCTACTATTAAGACCCTCCTTTTAGAAGCCCCGTTAACCCTTTAGATGGTTAGCCCCTTCGACCACCGTGAATGGCATTTCCTGCAACCTAGTCTGCAATGGCCCTTTCCGCTCCGAGTCCGAGGATTGAGCGTGGTCAGTTCAGCACCCGTATGTCCCATTACAGGAAGATCGTGCCCGCGGTCAAGAAGCATACCGGTAGGAATCGTGAGAGCCCATCCCGCGGGTATGCCTTGACTTATCCAGGTTATCCCTGACCCCGGAGTAGGTCCGTCCCTAGCTCGTCTTTTAACTTACTTGCACCTCTCAGGGTCTCTGCCAAGGAATCCGTGAGGATCTTGCGATCGTTAAGTTCGTTAATTCGCACTAATCTCGAAGGTTTATCTCTGGAACCCGTCGAGTAAGCGAACCAATAATTTGCTTTCTTTATGCCCAGTCCGTGAGAGTTTGCCCACCATGGTGCCTCGTTTGTCTGCACGAGTGGGAGGCGTATTGAGAATAGCTGATGGTAGCAAGGCCAGGGCCCGACGCAATCAGTAGTGCCCGTTTTATTAGCGCCTTCTACTGTACACGCGAAGTCACTGATGCAAGTGGCGATGAGGACATTCCGATGTGACGGCAGGTGAATCATTGCGGCCATGAGAATCATGCGCTTCATACCTTTCTGAGTACAATGATGATTGAGATGAAGTGTGCCACATTCAAGTCAGTTACTTCAGACTATACAAAAGCAAGACTACACTCCAATCATGGCCCCATTTTGCCAAGATTAGTCGCACCCCCACCGAAACGCCGGTTGTGCAGGCATCAATCACATAGTGACCTATGGGTCAAGAACAGCCTCTTACGCTATCTTTTTGGTGCGTGCCGTCTGCGTGTCATTAGAGGTCATCGGGGGGTGTGCCACCGGCCACCTGCCTCATGGTCTGTGCGAGGTCGGGTACAAAATCCGGGGGCCATGTGTTTGCCTCTCGCTACCCTATCCCGCATCATCTCTCCAATACCTGCGCACTATCAGAGGTGTGTGGTCGATGGCTCGCAATCTTTTCTTAGACATGTAGACATCTCCCACAGGCTTCCTCAGCTCATTCCGATCGTCTGATTCCCTATCCCGTTTCCCCGCTGGGTTTCTCATCCTTCGCTGTCACCCTGCCTCAAGGGAGACAGGTGGGGTCTCGAGTGAAAACATCGGCGCTGTAAGGATAGCCTGCGTCTTCGGACCTTCAATTCTCCGCTTTTCATCCGGTCGCCCTTTGTGCGTAAAGTACTACGCGCCGCCGGTGCCCCTGCTGCTAACGGCCACCTCCATAATGCCCGCCGGCAGTCGTAAGATCGCTGACGATTTCCTGCATTCCTGGGAGGCTTTCGACAGAACGTTCGCAGCGCAGCCGGCATCACCTAGCTCTGGGGAAGAAAGCGTATCGCTCGATCTCCACCCTCCACGAAACAGACCAATGGCACCAGAGCCATTTTCGACACCTCCCTTTCACTCCCAGGCCTCGACGAGCTCATCCGGCCCCGTGACTCCAGACGATTCGGAATCACTGGACCGCGTGTGGAGCGCAGTGCGCAAGGCCAAGGAACGCGAAATGCAGGCTTCTCCTTCAAAGATCAAGTCGTTGGAGAGAGGAAGATCTCCACCAATTCTCCATTCACCGCTGCGAGGTTTGCCTTTGGAGCCATCCACGCAACCGGCTGCGCGAGTGCCCTCTCCAGCGCCTCCGTTGAGGAGGCAAAGATCCATGTGAGCCATTTTTTTCTACGCTCACGAGCCAATTGATACGACCACACCTTTCGGTGTAGTGTGGAGTTCAAGGAATCTTCGGATGGCAGCAGGGTGAGAGTCGTAGCGATCGACGCGTTCGTCGCGACCAATGTTTGAACCGTCTCTCCGTGCAACAGGTTACCGCCAAGTTCGATATTCCTGGCATTGCGAAGGAGGACATGAACGTGACGTACCATCCTTTCCCCTGCCAGGCTGGAAGTCAGCTGGAAGACCGTCAAGATCACGGAGAGAGATATCTCGAGACGGGATGTCCGTCCGAGATATTGAAGAGAGGACAGTCTGCCGGACCATCCCCCTACCAGATGGGACAAGAGTGAGCCTCATTTCTGTGCCTCGACTTCCTTCTCTCACACAACAGGTGTATTCCTCACAGTTCGACGAAATAGAAGGCAAAACTCCAACGTCGCCTTGAGCTCACATACCCAAAAATGCGCGCTGCACGAGCCAAACCAGCGCACTCCCACACCGCAGAGGCGCGGCCCACCCCGGCATGGCGGTTCAGAGTCACGGACTCTGGACCCATGGTGAGCGTTGATCACGCTGTCGTTATTGTCGCTCGTATTCGTGCGGCGTATTTACTTTACTGCTTTCTGAAATATACCTTATCGGGGATCGGGAATGCAGTTGTAGGGTGGTCCGTATAAACGTGTATGTACGCTAGTCTTTGATATCAAGCGTATCTATCTGTATGTAACAGGTTTGTTTTTAATGCCGTGGGCGAGGCGATAATGGAACAATGGGATGGATGTCGGGTGGTGATCGTGTGACAAGAGTTGGTGTGATTTGAATGTGGAGGTTACGTGCATTTGATCGAAGGAATCGTCTATGGAAGCAGGAAGACACAGACTTGGCGTCAGGTTGCCACACGTGCGCGCGGGGTGCCATCGAAGCTGTCACTCACCACCGATACTTCAAGTGGCCGGAATGGTAGTTAAAAAGCCGAGGGATAAGAGCTAAGCAGAGCCGATTGGCTTCATTTCGTTTAATAAGGGCCACATCCTTTGTCCCTCAGAAGATTCGGGTCAAGCGACCCCCGACACGCCTCGAGCTCGAGGTAGACACACAGATCAGCCGTTACCGTTACCAAACCGCAAGGGCCACGGGACCGCAATTTAGCGCTACGATGATGATCACGGCGGGGACCTTTGCACAGAGGATTTGGAAACAGACGCATAAAAAGCAGGAAGAAATTGATAACAGGATCACGAGAAGGAGGATTTATGGAGAAATGGGTATAGTTTCGAGTTTCGGGCAGCAGTCTCAGAATGACCAGCTAGTCGTGGCGTGTCCACAAGAAAAAGGGGTGACATTTTGCCAGATCAGATCAGAGTGCCAGGGGTCGTTTTGTTGTACGCGAACTGAATTCTCTTTGACATTTTGTGTATGCGCTAGGCCCAGAATGAGGCAGCACAGCTCCCTGATGCGTTATCACCCGCACGAGGGGCAACGGAACGAACTCAAAGGGACCAGCCGAGCATCGTGCCAGGCCCTGCTTCCGGCCACGCGTACGGAGCATCCTTTTTCCTGAAGATAAAATGGCCCCAGAGCCGCCGCCTCGCGTGTCCAGTGTGTTCCGATACGGAGCTCTGCCACGCGCTAAGGTGACACCCGGAGAGTCGCTTCGAGTAGAGGAACTTCCTCCAGCAACCACTTGGCGCCGTTTGTAGATCCGAGTTTCCAACGACGGTGTCAGGTTTAGCGAGGTGATGAAATGCAACGGCCGACGAGTGGATGTATGCGCGGAATCCTGGGCCGTGGGCCGAGAAAAGGTCCCAGTAGAGTAGACATCAGCTTCGAGCAGGCGTTGAGCGAGCGGCTTTGCAAATAGTTTTTGCCGACGGCGTGGCACCCTGCGGGATGGGTGTCTCAACTGCACGTGGTGAGCTCGGTGAGGAGTAGAGGTGCCTTGGTCGCCGTCGCTCTGACCGTCCGACTCGTCACTGCAAGAGATGGACGAAGGACTCGAACCCTCGCGGCGAAAAACGCCTAGTTCCACAGCAGCAAACCGATTCCGGCGACCATATTTTATGCACGGCTTCTTCATATCCTGGAGAAACTGGTGGACAGTGATAGATTGGCCTTCATGACTAGAATCTGTAGCCTGAGGAACTGGCATTGGGGGAGAGCAGGCCTCAGAGTCAGCCGGGTTTTCATTTCTTAATTCACCAGTCTGTCCCAAATTTTCAAGTGTCAACGGGCCCCGTGGTGTAAAGCAAGTATTCGGACTTGAGGACGGAAATTCAAGAACGGGAAGATTCGGTAGAATGGTGTCTGGAGGCGCGGCAGTGTAGGACTCATTCAGACGAGGTTCAGGCGGCGGCCATCGTTTGCGCCTTCGCCTAATCTGACAGGAATGGTGTTCAAGGAATCCAATTGGCACCTTCGTAGAAAGGTCTCACTATGATGTTCTCGGGTTGCATGAGAGGTAGCGTAGAGGTTAATCCGAGTCCCCGAGCTACGGGAGCTATCGTCGGTTTGAGTTTTAACAACAAGAGTAGCCTATGAACGGTGCAGACAGGACACCGGCCAACTTGCAGTGGGGGCAGAAAGTAAGACAGACACCACAACACCACGTAGCTACCATCTGGCTCAGAGCTGAGGCAAGCTAGAGTGGGCACCTCCCCTCCAGAGCGAACTTCGAAAGCGGACCTCAAAGACCTCAACCGTAGAAATAATATCTTCCATTCATCCAAGAGACTCCTTTGCACTACCAAGTTACAGTTTTCCCAGACACTAGTTGAATAATTATCTACCTGTATCACTTAGTTAGCGTACATTCAACTCTATCGGCTTCTCATCCACTTGGGTAACTTCTAACGCTGTTCTATTTGGGCAAGGTTGCACGTTCCGCTTTCAATTTCTTCAGTTCGGCGATAGCAATCGCGGTCTCCTCATCTAGTTCCTTGGTTCTCGGCGCTCTAGCCTTGAGTTCACGTACGATGTTGCCCTGCTCTGCGACTTTGGCGTCTAATGCAAGGGCCTCGGCCGACTTGGGTCCATCCAACTCGCCTTTGCGCTTTGACGTCGCTGGAGCCGCAGAAGGCCCACCGGTGGTAGGAACTGCGGCTGCAGGGTCATTCCCTGCGAACTGGGCGCGCCATACGTTTGCCATCTTCTCTTCGATCTTCTTGAACAAGTGCTCCGGCGTACCAATGTGGTGCCCTGGTAAGAGATCGATTGAGAACGTATCAGGTACCGCGCGAGCAGGGGCGTTCAGTTGCGACAAGATGGAAGTGGACGTCGCGGGCATAAAGGGGTAGATAAGCGCGGAAAGCACATAAATGAGGTTCGCAACGCGGGTGACGACTTGCGCACAGCGTGTCGGATTCTCGGTCATGAGTGCTTTGTTGAGTCCGGAAGATTGGAGATAGTGGTTGCCTCGCTGTGAGAGAAGCATGACGGTTTGAAGACCGAGCCTGAGTTTGACCGCGTCCATGGCGTCCGTATAGTCCTTCAAGAGGCCATTGACGTCAGTAACAAACGCGGCGTCGATTTCATCATTAGGTGAGAGAGGTCCGGGTATGTCGCCTTCTGGAATGACCCCTTCGTATTGAGAAGAGATGAACTTGAGGGCTCGGTTGACAAAATTGCCAAAGCTGGGGGCTCGTTAGCGATGCCGTTTCCGAGCAACGGATGTGACATACTTATTTAGCAGGACGCTATTGTTCGCTGCCACCTGATGCAGATCTATGAGTTTATGATTTACCCCACCAGCGCGCAACTCACACAGTCGTCCCAGGAGAACGTGGCATCCGCAGTTTCTGGGCGTGTTGAAAGTAGATAGTACCTCCATACAGATGCGGGAATACCCGTCTCCTTTGCTGCTGGGCCAAACACGCCACGGTTATGACTCTTTGAGAACTTGCCTCCTTCGTAATTCAGATATTCTGAACTTTGCTGTCAGTCGTGTCAAATGAGATTGAGTGTTTGTACTGACCGGTGGTCGAAAGATGGTGAAGTGTTGTCCAGTCCCTTCCATCACTAATCTGTACCGACGGAAAATAGATTGTGTGAAAGTACACGTTGTCCTTTCCCATGAACTGGTAGAGATGAACGTTCTTAGGGTTGAACCACCATTGCTTCCACTCAGGTGTGAGATTCGCAGTGATGCTAACATAACCTATACAGGCTTCAAACTAGACACAATTAGGCTGTGCATTACCATGACGAAATGACGCGAACCTACCCAGACATCTAAAAAGAAGTCGTTAAACCATGTAAATAGGCTAGTGAAAGCCACTCACAGAGGACCTTTCCCTTCATGTCTTGATCAGGGTCGTCATCCTCGATGGGAACAGGGACGCCCCACTTGAGGTCTCGGGTGACGGGACTTGGATGCAGACCGCCCTTGAGCCGCGCGTCGATGAGGGTACCTTCGCTGTTGATTATGGAATTCGGAGACCACTTCCCCTTCCTCCACGACTCTTTAATCCACTCTTCCGTTTGCGGCTGGATCTTGTCGAGGCGTATGTACATGTGTGCAGAGACACGGGTCACGACTTTGTGTGTCTTGTCGAGGAGACAGCGAGGATTGATGAGCTCCACGGCGTCGAGCGTCCGCCCACAAGTATCACACTGATCACCGCGCGCATCCTTGGGGCTGATGAGCCGCGAGGTAGAAAATCATTATAAGACGCCTCACGTTTGAATTGCAATGTGGGCAAATGCCTTCTACGAAGCGGTCTGCGAGAAATCTGTTTACCGTTGACATCACGACGTCGTCAGATTGCGCGGATGCTTACTTCTGGTCATCTTCACAATAGGTCTGTTCTTTCTCTTGTCGCAACAGGTTCCCGTGTTTTCTGAGATTCACGTAGATCTCTTGGCTGATCCTAGTCCTCCAATCAGCGAAAAAAAGGCAACGTCCGCAAAGTCTAGCGTACTCTGTGTGTAGGGGTGTAGATGTGCGCCCAAAGTAGTCGAATCTATGGAAGATCAGGAATTCATCAAAAAGCACCTAGAAGATGAGGTTGATACCCAATGTCAAACCACTCGTAAGTTTCGCTGTGGAGCTTGTAATATTTATCACATAACTCCCTGGGAGAAATACCCTCCTTTAGAGCTCGGGTTTCTGTGGCTGTTCCATATTCGTCGGTCCCGCATATATAAAGTGTTCTCCGGTTCCGGGTGCCTTCGAAGTCTTCACTTTAGGTCTCTATCAGAGCCAGATTATGACTCACGAGAATATCTACGGCAAGAATGCTCAGGGCGATACAGCAGTCGACAGGATAGTGCTTACCGGCTGTATACATCAGCACTGAGGGTGCTTCCGATGATATTACCTTCGGAAATATCAGCTAGCGTCACTCAAACTGAGTGTTCGAATAATACCGAGATGCGGGACGTTATTGCAATAGGGAAGAGCAGATGTGATGAGGATGTTTTGCTCCCCATCTTTCGGTAGCCTGAAGGAATGACAATCAGCATTTGGGAGAAGGAGAAAGCAACGAGAACGTACGCTACTTGACCGGGCTCTGGTACAGATCTCAGCAAACCATCCGAGGACCTAATTTTCTGAGACATGAAAGCGAAAGATAAGGCGAATAAGCTGACTCGAGTTAGTCTTGGCCAATCATGATCGAATGATCCGCCAAATACGGTCCCGTGCTTATAACCGTCACCACCACCGAACCGTGGGGCCAGTCCATACCTATGCTTCAACGCCAACTCAGTGTCATTCTTTCGCGATTTCGGTAAGCGACCCTACTAATCATATACGAGTCTGGGTCTCACCTGGCCTCCGTTCACCGTGATAGGTTTTCTCACACTCCCGAGAGCTCCCTGGTGTCCTCCGCAAGCCCAGAGTTCACGGTGAGCGCATATTTGTTGGTCACAAATGGGGGTTGCTGAAGAATTTGCCAGCTTCGTGCCATCGTGCTCGGCTTGTTCATTGGTTGCCTGCTTTGCTTCACAAACCTATACTTCGGGTTACAGACGGGATGGATCAGCATGTACAGAGCAACTCTCATCCTCACATCTGGTCGTTCACGCATTTTCACAGGATGTCTCTCCAGTCAGCCATTATTGGCTTCTTGATATGCAAACTCCTAGCTGTCCCCATCACCCCCCAGGAAAACGTGGTGATTCAAACGACAGCAGTCGCGACAGGGACTGTACGTATATTCAAACGTATAAGCAACGTCGAATTGTCTGAGTTCATTCTTTCTAGATGCCTCTTGCCGCAGGTTTTGTTGGCATCATCCCCGCACTGAGCCTGCTTGACGAGCAGAAAGACGGATCTCGTCCCATCACCCTGACGTGGACCTCCGCAATAAGCTGGTCGTGTGCTGTCGCTTACTTTGGGTGAGTATTTCCTCCTACTCTCGACAAAAAATTGACGGCCTTTCAGTGTCTTCATGTTCCCCTCCTATAAGGAAAAAAGTGGTACGTTCGCGACCAAATATTGCAAAATGGCGAACTTTCTCACAAAAGGCAGATTGTCGATGAACAACTTGCGTTTCCTTCGGGAACTGCGACCGCCCAAGTGATTTCGGTACTACACAAAATACCTTTAACAAACTCCGGATTACGATCACGACACGGATACAGCCCTCTCAATCTCCAAGATGAAGAACCACCTTCCTTACCAGACTCTGCGGATGATCGTCAGGACCCTGAAATAGAAGTTGTGCAACACGAAGGCTGGTCTGCCCTAACATGGAGCTTTCTAACTTCTGGCATACTCACTGTATTTTGTCCCGATGCACTCTTTTGCCAACGCTGAGGTTGGAATTTGTCTAGTTGGCAGCCTACTTTTTCCCTGTGATATTCGCTTTTCCCTTATTTGGAGGATATCTGGCTCGACAGTGGCTCTGGACCTTCACCCCGAGCCTGTCATACGTGGGACAAGGTATGTTTGATACTGGAACTCTATCCAGTGCCCTGGGGCTTATTTACGCAGGTATTATCATGGGATTTCCTACAACCCTGAGCATGAACCTTGTGAATATGATCTTTTGAGGAAACTGTGATTAATCGACTAATGTTTTCAATAGGGTATGCTAGTAGGATGGGGAATTTTATCGCCACTCTCCAAGCATTATAATTGGGCTCCAGGACCCGTCGGTGACATGACTACTGGTGCCCGAGGCTGGATTCTTTGGACTTCTCTGGCAATAATGTCTTCTGACAGTTTGGTCGCTCTGATACCCGTCGTTTGGGAATATGCCAGCAAACTCATTGAAAAGCACGATGTAGATGGACACGGATCGGATCATGACCTCGATGACGAAACGGATGATAGGCTTGTACCGACACGATGGGTACTTTGGGGCATCGCCTGCAGCACGGCTGCTGGAATTCTCGTTGTTTGGCTGGTCTTCGGAGGGGAAGGTATCAAACCTTGGGCGACAGCGATTTCATTTATTTTGGGAACGCTACTGAGCATCCTAGGGTATGTCGCATGTCGCACTCTATAAGTAGCCTCTTATTCTTCGAAGGGTTCGTGCTCTTGGGGAGACGGACCTCAATCCTGTTAGCGGCCTGGGGAAAATCAGCCAACTGATATTTGCGGTCCTTCAGCCTGGAAACGTTGTTGCCAATATCATTGCTGGTGGCGTGGCCGAAGCTGGTGCACAGCAGTGAGTGGGCAACCTGTTTTCACGAGTACGAAAGTGGCTGAGAAACACCTCCACCTCAGGGCAGGGGACCTTATGCAAGACCTGAAGACTGGTCACCTCGTGGGAGCTTCTCCGAGAGCGCAGTTCTACGGACAACTCATTGGATCGAGCCCTTTCTATCCCAGTCACGGTGACTGCCTTCATACTTTACAGCAAGGCGTACACAATCCCAGGTCCCACCTTCCCCGCTCCTACCGCCTACGTCTGGCTCAGTCTTGCAAGATTGCTCCGTGAGTTTCTGGCAGTGTTGCCTGTGTCTACTTCATTGACTACATAAACAGGTGACGGCAGCCTTCCCGAGAAATGTTCTGTTTTCATGATCTCCTTTGCCATGGTCTTCGCCTTGATTTCTGCGTTTAAGACGCACGCCTCCAGGCGTGGACTTTGGTACGCCAAGTGGATCCCCTCCGGAGTGGCCTTTGCTATCGGATTTCTCAACATACCGTCCTTCTCGCTCGCACGGCTAGTCGGAGGTATCATTGAGCACATTTATAACACCAGAGTCGCCCCAAAAGGCAAGTCTGATGATATACGGCTCATCGTCATCGCCAGTGGCTTCGTATTGGGCGAAGGTGTGATGAGCATTATGCTGTTGGTGCTGCGAACGTTTGGGGTCGGCGTAGTGAGTTGTTGGGGGTGCAGGCTCTGGGATGTGCGGAGGGTGTCCAGCCTGAGTACTAGTACTGTATGTGCGACGTGTGAATAGTTACAGTACTTGTATTGCCATTGCTATACAGCATAAGATCAGTCGATGGCATTATCTTCTGTCCACGTCACCCTCTCCCTGTCAACGTGGCCAAGCACAGCATAGGACTGGCAAGTCATCAAAAAAAGGATCACAGCAGTTTTGTTAGTATTAGGTTTGTCGTTTTCATTTACCATTCCTCCCGAAGGCTTGAACATTTTAGTGTAGCGAGTTTGCAAGCTGTCAACACCATCCCATGTCCCGCATCAAGCTCGCAGACATATCCGCCTTGACACTCTACCAAGGCGCATCTACATCATCTAGACGCGGACAACCTATTCCCCAGCTCGTATGCAAGGGGAAGCCGTGCAAATTATTCACTCCTGATGTGGTCCGATGCGTCAACCTCGGAGGGGAAGGTACGGACGTGGATTGGAAGGTATATACTTTACCCCATACGTCATTCTCCGTCTTCATGGTATTCTGCAAAGTGTGAAACGGATCTTCCTGAGTCTCTCCGACTGGGACGTGTCCAGGTGTCGTGCGAGGGGTGGTCAGGTCCGGGGGACTCACATGTCTTGAAAGGTACGCGGATACAATCGTGCATGCCCTCGTCCACATTCAGATGACCACTTTTTAGGATCCTGCTCTTTAGAGTACCGCCTCCAGGAAGTGCCAAAAGCCTACCGACCGGCCTCCCAATCCTACTCACCAAAAGGATCGTTTACTTGTACGTCGTTTTCGATGGGAAAGCTGACGATGCTAACCAATGCAACAGCGGAGGCACTCGTGGGCTATTTATTCAACGCGCTGTTTATCGGAATCCTAGCTTTCATTCTGTACAAGCTTCTACTCCCATGCTTCGAGGGACGTCACAGGGTCTCGCCTCCACGAGCGCCCCGTCCTGACCCTTCGTCTAATCACGGTTGGTTCCGCTGGGGTGACGGTGACGACTCTCGCCGCCCGCCGCCTCCTTATTCGAAGTTTCCCCCGAGCACAGATAGCGCGACAGGGTCCCAGGTGCGGGGCGACCAGGACCGCTTTGGCTTCTGGAGCGGCGCGGCACTCGGCGGCCTGGGGACTTACCTCTTGACACGCCAGCGCGAATCTGCCCAGCCGCAGCCAAGGCGGTATGATTGGGAAAACGAACGTTACTTTGCCAGGCCTGATCCAGTCGCGGTGCCACGGGCAAGTAGCTCGTTCTCGCGACAGCAGTCATGGGAAAGTAGAGAAGGACCATCGAACCTCGGGTCTATGAGGAGAAGTACGGGATACGGTAACTCGAGTGTTCGATAATGGACAGCCCGGAAGAATCGGCACGTGTCGAACAGTTAACATTGAACGTGTTAACCGGTTGAACCCTCTCATTGTCTTCAACCGACTTGTTTTATATATGTACTTACAGTCTTCAGTAACACGCCTATCTTGCTTCCGCAATGCGCTGAAGCCTGATGCCCATATCTTGGCGGTTCTGTGTCGCGACACCATTTCACTATCGCTCTTACCAACAGCTAGTAACCCATAACAAAACCAAATATGTGTTTGTTTACACTTAGTTTTCTTAGTTTCTCCCTGCAAGCCGGGAACTACTCGCCGCGACCCTCGTTTTATACGGAAGGTCTCGAAACGAATTTACCAGTGTCACTTCTCGAGGTCAGACGTTCAGCGTCTGACATAAGAGACAAGACGGCAATACGTCTTATCTGGACAGCGGACTGCACTGACTCCGATCGAGCCACGCCAAGGCCCTACGCGCGCACTAAAGACCCCCCAGTCTGGTGCCATTACAGGGATATCCCCACGTCCCATGCATTGGCACACCATGTCTCACGTGAGTAAGACGGGACGCCCGCGCAAGGATGTATTGGGAAGCGTTCTACGTTTTGGTTCTGAACGTTCTGAACCCCAAGATGCGCCTTTTAAAAAAATGATCGTGTCGCGTGCCGATGCCTCGTGGGGCGCCCCTGTTGTGCTGTGTCTCCATGGGGGTGATACCTCCTCCATCTCCGCCATCTTCCCAGGTCACCCCACTTCCGGCCGCAGCAGAGGCGCTTGTTTTCGCAAGTGGATGGCTGTGTCGTCGCCCGAGCAGTGGCGTGCGCCACATGCGCGAACACACGTGCACGCGGTGGGGCCGCGCACGCGATGATGGTTACGATGAGTAGCTGCGCGTCCGGCAGCCGGCAGACACCGAGCCCCACCCTCCATATGACATAGCCGCAGTAAAACGCATCGTCGCAATTAATGCGCGTGATGCCCTGTTATCCCCTTTCTGCGTCGTGCTCGGGAGTGCCCGGTCTCTTGTCGCGCAACACCAAGCATAGTATAGAACGTAGCCAACTCCGCAAGGACTTAATAACCAACATGATAACAGCTTTTCGATGCCGCTCGTAGTACCAACAGTTGTGTGCACGCAGACACTTTCGATGCAAACAGTCGACATGCTATTTGAAAAAGAGGAAATGAGATCGAATAGGATGAATGAATGAATGGATGGATGTGGATGGTTGTATTGACTCGGTAACTATACTGTACAGCAATATATCGGGTACACCCTACAGTAACTCGTGGGTACCTGTCCGTTCTAGAAATTGAGTCTGCTAGTAGTGTTTGAATTGCATAGAGAAGTGTGTGATGAGGGAACATAGTGCTGGAGATAATAAATATGTCCATAGATTTATTTTGGCCGAACGACTTCATGTGGTCGGCGGCGCCATTGAAGCGGCTATACCACATCGTCGCTCGAACAGGGACAAGAGCAGGATGGTGTGGTCTCGCTATGCCTGGCGCTGATATCATCACGGGAAGCCACATGCGAGCGTACTTGTGTGCGCACGCGGTCTCCAATGTGCTTGACAACGCGTGAGCGCCCGCGTTCAAAGTCTGCCACCAGCACACGACGGCGTCCCGCGGCGACAGCGACGGGTGCCTTGCCCTTCCTGACGCGCCGATGCTCGGGCCGTACAAAGAACGTCGCAGTGAAGGCCACGAGCACAAGCGCGGCTGCTAGTGCAAAGACTGCCTCCGGAAAACGGGCGACGGTACCCGAGTAAACGAAGCCAAATATCAGCGGCTGCAATCCAACATTTAGCGATCAGAATGCAGTATGAGGGTAACGGTTGGGCTCACCGCGAGAATTGCTTGTCCCAGGGCAGCAAGCGTGCTCAAGCCGCTGAAGAGCGCGCCAATTTCTGGGTTACCTTGCGACGAACGTTGTAGAATGCAGATGGCGAGGCTCTGGAGTGCAGGCGTTGTACCGCTAGCGAGTGCGGAAATGGAGGTTATCCCGGCGAATGCGAGAGAGGACGAGGAGAGATGTAGCGCGACGAGAGTGTGCGATATCATGTCAAGGAGAAGCGAGCCCCGTGCGACATAAAGATCAAAGGCAATTGAACGAGCAAGATGTGTAGGTGCAGTGTTTGATGAGATTGTGGAAATAGAAGGCGTCGGAGGTAATGGTTTGAAGCAAGAGATAATGACTTTGGGCCGAGTTAGCTGGACGCAGGGTAGATGGTATTGAATATACGTACAGGGCATCAGTAGAAGGGTGTGGAGCGCTCGCACGTTGGAGACAAAGCTGATGTAGTAACCCAGCTAGTGCAACGTCAACGGGGTTCTGGTTTGCAAGCTGTCGGGGCGCTCATACCTGTTCTGCACCCCAGCCAAAGACGTGTTCTGCGTACAGATACTTGACTTGGAACACGCCCTGTTGATTGAGTATTAGCTTATAGGTTCAACGGCACTCAAAAGCACGCACACTGGCGAGAAAGAGCGTAAACATGGCAATAGCGAGCCACGACATGCTCCAGTCTTTCTGCATACGTCCGTTCACCACGCGCTTCCGTGGCGCGAAGATGGCGAATGGACCAAGTAGTCGCTTCTTGAGGCCCGGCTTCTTCTGGGCGGATGAACTGGGAACGTCTCCTTTCTGCACTGCACGTAGCTTGGCTTTGTCCAACGACTCGGGAATCACGAGGAGAGTCAGGATAGCATTGATTGCGCCACACAGAACGGCGACCCAGAATACCGCCGTAACGCTTTGCACTTTGCTGCGGCGCTGGCCAAAAGACTGGGCGTGAACCAAGGGGTGGCGGATGAGAAACGCGCCGATGGTTGGACCAAGCGCAAATCCTACATAGGACACGCCGGCGAACCGCGAAAATATGTGGGACCGTGAGCCGTCGGAGGTGCAGTCGGAGATGTAGGCCGCGATTGCGGCATGGAGGGTTGATTGACCACCGAGAAGCCCTTCTATGACGGGTGCAAGAAAGAGGAACTTGTGACTGTGGCGCGAAAATGGTGAAGGTGTTGATACCAGCACAAAGGCGAGATCACTATGAAAGAAGGTGAGAGCCCGGAAGGGTGGTGTACAAAGAGGGTACATACGTGAAGAGGGTGCCAAGAGTAGCAGCGGCTAGGACCTTGGTCCGTCCATGCTTCTGGCCATAGTGGCCCCACCAGGCAGTGGTGCATACACTAAGTACACCCATAGTCGTGGCCACGATGGTCTGCAGTCGGGCGGCACGCGCCTGTACGTCGGGGTCGGAGAAGCACCGTTCGGACAGTACCTGCCGCGGGTCCTCGGAATTGGTGTGTTCCGGGGAGTGGGGGAAATGCGGGAAATAAACGGGAATGGGTGTGATAGTGGCGTGTTCTGAAAGTGGAAGATAGGTCGACGAAAGTAGAGGAGGGAGGATATAGTCGGAGTGATCGTGAGGCTGCTTTCCATACGCCGCGTTGCAAGCTAGTTGAGTGTAGACCTGCACGCGCGGCGCGGTAGTCATACCATGCTGAGGATGAAACATTAGATTCGGTCAAAGCCAGATAGGATCGCGCTCATGTACCACAAGCGCAGAGGTCAACGCGAATGGGACAATCCTGGTGACAAGGTAAGGACGCGGAGCGCAATTTAGAGAATAGGCATACCATAATGGTCTAGGACGGTAGAATGGCTTCTTGACAGGAGGATCGACAGGAAGGAGGGGATCTGTTTCTGAGGGCTGCGGAGACGGATCCATATTATTATCTTGGGGTATATGCGAGTGGAAGCCAAATAAAGAGGGGGTATTGGTTGTGAAAACGACGGTGTCGAGGAATATCGGTTGCAGGGCATCTTGCTCTGGGGAATGAGCGCTGCTTTTATACATGCCGGCGGAAAGAAAAGGGGGAAAAAAGGAGGAGCAACGTGGTTTACGGTAGGCAAGGCTGCAAGGGTGGTGATGCGATGGCGTGTTTCAACTTGCAACGCTAGGTTAATGATAGAAATTCTAGAGAAAGGTGATGCCGCTCCTTTCCCCTTCGGGATGATGAACTCTAACTTTCACGGATCCAAAGCCGCAAGCCACAGGCCACAACGGAGACACCAACCAACACAGCGACGAAGACAAAAGCATCAAAGACAAGAGTGAGACGCAAGTGGGAGCAATTGTGGTGCCTTGATTATATAATAAAGGACGTCAGTCAGATCGATTCGAATCGCGACCGACTGCTGTGTCGTCTATTGGGCGAGCAAGAGCATGTTTATGTTTCTTGTTCTCCTCGACGTCTTTCCCTTTCTCCATCTCCGTTTCCGTCTCCGAACTCTGTCCTCCTCACGATGGACTTGAACCCTCCTAGTCCATCAAATCACAACGCAGTCGCCGGTCCTTCTTCCATTCCTCTAAACACTTCCTTTTTTCTCCTTCCGTCAGGTCCGTATCCTTTCTTCTCGGATTGATTGCTTTCCACTTCTCCATGTTCTCTCTCATCTTTCCCTCAGACCCCCCCCGCCCTCCTCAACTCCTCGACAGCACACAAGACCTCATCTCAAGATTCCACCTCCTCTCCGCCTATGACAAGTTCGTCCGTCCTTTCATTGCTCAAGAGCACGACCCCAGCACCGCCCACCTCCCAACAACGCCCGCCGCTGCGCCCTCGTCCGACAAGGGCAAGGGCAAAGAACGTGACCCTGGAACTCCTACGATTGCATCTGCTGCAACCCCGGGAACACATCATGATCCAGACGACGATGAGGGGAGGGATGGAAAGAAAAAGAAAAACACTTATAGACATCTCATCAAGGGCGTGCCAGGTATTTGAACAATCTTTCTTCCTCCCAAGAATTTATCTCCCATCCCCACTGAACTTTTTCTGTCCAGGCAAACACTCCATAAAGAAGGACGATTTCTTAACCACCATCATCCAAGTTCCCCCAAAGCAGCACATTCCAATTACACCATTTGATTCCCGTACCCAGTCTGAAGCGTTCGCCGTCTCCTTGGAGGGTCTCAAGGGGGTGCGTTAATTATGTTTGTTTGGTTCATCGCCCAGTAGATTGACCATTTTTCCCAATGCTGATTCAGTGGAATATCCATGCCCTCGTACCTGAGTCCACACAGGCACGTGAGGACCGGAAGAAGCGGGTGTGTGCCAGGGTTGCGGATCATCCCTGTACATCAATTAACACATCTCCCCACGTTTGCAGAAAGAACTCAAAAAGTTGGCAAAAGCTCAGGGCTCGGCTCTCCCGCTCTTAGCCGGCACACCATTGGCCTCCACTCCTGCTGCAGCACCAACACCAACACAGTCACATTCTCAACCACCACGCACGAGCACTCCTGTCCCACTTCCCCGTGGTGTCAAACGCGAATTTGACGATAGCTCTGTCGCACAGCCCAACACGCAGGGTCCTGGCGTTACCACAGTTAATGGCGGCAGTGGCGTAACGCCGACATCATCAGTCCAAGTCCAAAGACCTGGAGCTGCAAAGGCGGGGGTACCTGGCGCACGACCGCGACCGGTGAAAAAGCAGCGCGTAGTGAGTGACGTTTTCACCTTTACGCCAAACCACGAAAGTCCGCGGGAACGGATCATCCCCATCCACCCACCTTCGCACATCGTTTTCGGTTGTTATGGCTTGCGATCGTCGTGCTCCCTCCCCGCAGTTAGCTTGTTGTTCGGACCTTGTGTCGCTGACCTCTCTTTCCCATGGCCCGTCAGGACGTGCAAGGCCAGGCGAGAGATATACATCCACTTCCGCCAATGCAGCAGCCTACTCCACAGGGCGTGTAATCTCGCTGCCTGAGGCTCATCTCCTTTCCGCTCTCCTTGAAATAGCGCTCCTCGATGCAACACCTGTCGTTGGAGCTTGAACAGGTCACTTCGCGACACGAAATGTATAGTTACCCTGATCTTGGGGCAACATTATAACGGTGCCAGCCACCCCCTCTTGCACGGAATCCGTTCCATGCGCCTTCCATTCGACGGGGACAATCGGATTTCTAACAACTGTTCAGTGCCCAATGCCAATCTTTATACGCATCTCAAAGGCACACTCACGTCACATTTCTCCCTCCTCACGCGTTACGAACTGTCCACCGAATATGCACCACATGTAATCAGATGCATGCCCGAAACCTTCCTTCCCCGTCATTTTCCACCCTCGTCGCTCCGATACTAGTAAATACGACGAACAAACCTCACGCTTATCTTATATTCTACTCTCGACCAACTTACAGAAAAGAATTTTTTTTCTAAAAAAAAAAAAAAAGTTTACATTCAAGCTTGGTCCAACTTTGCGAAGTGAGTAAGCAAGGTGACCTGCTCTTTAAGTTCTGGTGTGTTGGCATTTTCTTGATTGTGTTGCATAAGAGAGATGCCCAATTGATCGGTTTTTGAAATGATCGCCACCATCATGAGTCCCACGTCAATGGCTCACTGGTTCATGCACGTTCATGGGCGAGCGAGCGAGTGAGGATGCGTCCGAACACTCGGGCCCGGGCTCACATCCAGACCCTGACGCAGGCCTGATGAATGAATCGATTGAGATCGCGTTTATTCCACCCCGTACTTACTGTTCACCGAGTCGCTGCGCCCATGTGCGAGGTTTTATATTCTTCCCACCCTACCCGTATCACAACTGGGCAAAAATGTGTTACACGGCGCTGGGGATGTGCGCCCAAATCTCGCGCCAATGGCAGTGGACTCGAATCGGTTCTGATTCGACTCAAATTTCAGTAATTAGGGTATATGTATCACGTACGAACCAAAGTAACGAACACAACAGGTGCCGGAGCTCGTTCCGGTTCATTTCCCCATGGAGAGACCCCGGCCATTCGGAAACCCGAGCGCCTATGCGGATGCCCGATGCCGGCCGGCCGTTACAATAAGCCAAGTTACGAACTTCACACGATAAACTCTTGCTGTTGTGTTATCAGAGCAGAGCGCGGTCTCGCTTCAATGTCTGGGAGTGGCTCTGTCTCGGCTGCGGCGAGGGTACATGTGATCAAGTCAGATCCGTCTGAAAATGGCGGATCGCATTCGCAGGCACAAGGCAAGGGGAAGGGGAAGGGAAAAGGAAAAGGAAAGGCGAAGGTGAAGGCGAGTGCATGGATTTCTCCACCGACGATTGTTGGATCACACGTTATTTTTGTAGTTTGAAAATGGTCAATGTCGCCAAAACCATCAGTCCCAAGGCCAGGGGTCCAGGGCCGGCCCTTCTCAAAACAAAAACAAACGGGGTCGCGGTGGGCATGTCCACGCAGGCCAGAAACGCGACGCAACGACTGCGAACGAGATCGCAGACGATCATGTACGGTCGAACAAGCGACACAAGAGCGAAAAACGGTCAGGTCCTCGGGTGGCGGTGCAGCCTCACCCAGACTTCTGGCATCCCGATGGCTCCGTCGTCGTCGAGGCCGAAAACACAAAGTTTAAATTACACCAGTCGATGCTGCAGAAGAACTCTGCCTATTTCGCCTCTTTGTTTCAAAAGAAGGGAATGCCCTCACAGGGTGGGCGGGCGTACCTCGAAGTCAAGGCCGACGAACGAAGTCCGAACGCACATATTCCCGTCTACCGCATCAGCGAAACGACAGCAGAAGACTTTGCGGCGCTGCTGACCGTGATCGAAGAGCCCATGTACGTATTCCGTACCTTCTCACCCCCCAAAATGGATTGCTGACTTAGGTGCGGACGCAGGAAGTACACAGACGAGGCTCCCCCGATGCCCATATTGGCTGGCGTGCTGCGTGCTGCGCGCGCATTGTCATTCGACGCGCAACGCAAGTGGGCCGAGCGTAACTTTGAGCGCATGTGGCCATCCACGCTCGACGCGCTCACAGACGAGGTCATCCCGCACGCGTCCGCCGCTCTCGCGCTCGCGCGCACGTACGAGATGCACAGCGTACGCAAGCGCGCGAGCTACGAACTGCTGCGGATGCCCGCGCTCGGGCAGAGTATCGCGGATTCCGATCTCCCCCACGCGGACCTTCTGCGCTTGCTGCACGCACGCGAGCAGCTTTGCCTTGCATGGGCTGAGGCGGCTGGAAAGGCGCCGACGGAGTTTCCTTGTCTGCGTGGCACGGAGAGCGATCGCGGTCCTTGTGCTGTGACGAGTGGGGATCGCGTGCACTCCCGCTGGGCCGAGTTGGTGCATGCGAGCGGGGTGTTTGCGCAGAGGACGATCGATCCGTTGATGGGCCTGCAAGACCTCGTTGACATATCGTGGAAGGACGAGGGCTTCTGCAGAAAGTGCGTAGCGGCGAGGGCGAATGAGTGGGCGGACCTAAGGAGGAAACTGTGGGATAATCTAGATGTCTGGCTGGAGCTGGCCACAGAGTAGGACGAAAGGTGCGTATCAACCCATACGATTCACGCCACTCATTCTCATTCTATTTCCCAGCTACATCGAATGCGAGTGACATAAAATTATGCATGGGGCTGGACTAGTAACGTCTCCTGCGAGGCTTGGGGGCACTTGCCTGCTGCCTTCCGAGGTTCGCGACGTCGGCTATAGTGCATGAGTGGGCATGGAGGAGCAGCACAAATTCATAAGACTCTAATGAACAGTGGCCCCCCCACCTCGTAGGATAAAAAACATCGCTTCTTCCCCGTCTTCCAGAAGGTCTCGTGTGGTGAAAGTGACTCGGATGTATCGACCCCAATAGCGTCTCCAAGTCTACGTTACATTCCTATCACAATTCTAAAGCAACGCCTCGTGTGTTATGCGCTCTACGCGCAGCATGAGCTTGAGTTAAGGCCGGACTTATAGACGCTCGGGATTTGCCAGGTGCACTGGTCCTTCCACTTGGCACTGGCAGTGCGGTTCCATCCATGAACATTCAGCCCATTCGCTTTCTCGTACATCCTATTATTTTATCTTTCTTCCCTACGTTTCCACCCCAAATACTTGTCGACCTTATCCCCTAGACCCACCCCTACTTTAAAACAGCAACTTCCGTAATACCTCCCTTATGTCAGTACAAGATGGTGGTTCGCCATTAGAGGCAGAAGAAGGGGCCGTGCATGGCTTTGTGCAGGCATTCTCCATGATCATTGTCTCCGAAATTGGCGACAAGACCTTCCTCATTGCTGCCATTCTGGCAATGCGACACCCTCGACTCACCGTCTTCGCTGGCGCACTTGGCTCGCTGGTCGTCATGTCCATCCTTTCCGCAGCGATGGGCCACATCCTCCCAGCGCTCATCCCGAAGCGCTGGACCCAGCTCGCGGCCGGTGTGCTCTTTCTCATCTTTGGTGCCAAGTTGTTCCTCGAAGGCAAAGACATGCCCAGCGGTAACGAGAAGGTCCTCGAGGAGATGCGAGAAGCAGAGGAGGAAATAAATGAAGACGTCGCCGGACACGACGGCACTGGGCGGGTGTCGGCCAACGGCGACGTAATTCCGCTTGAGGAGATCGAGGCGGGTGGTCCGGGGAATGGCCGCGCGCGAGGGGAGAAACCAAAATCGCCTTCTTCTCCCCTGAAGGGTATGCTCGAGGGCACCCGAAACCTATGCAGTTTCCTCCTCGGGCCGGTTTTCGTTCAGGGGTTCGTGCTCACTTTCTTGGGCGAGTGGGGCGACCGGAGTCAAATCGCCACGATTATGCTGGCCGCTGCCCACGTATGTCCGTTATCCAAGATACATTCATTTGGCGTACGCTGAACGTCGGTCATTCACGCAGAACGTATACGTCGTTGCGCTTGGAACGATCATCGGGCATACGTGTTGCACTGCACTCGCCGTCATTTCCGGCCGCTATATTTCCACGAAAATCTCGGCAAAACATGGTATGCATCCCTTGCGCCCTGTGCCACATAACTTAATCCCTCTTTTCTCCAGTCACGTTAGGTGGAGCAGCGTTATTCCTCTGCTTCGGCTTCGTCTATCTCTATGAGGCCAGCCAGACAGCAGTCGACTTTGACCCACATGAGCACATACTCAAGGATTAGAGGATGCAAAAGCAAACCCATTTGCATACTTTAGATTTACGTCGCGTCGCCTTATCTCTTGTGCTTTTGTGTCGGAATTAGACTTCCATCGGGCAACCGCAGGTCTTGGATCTAATTCCATTCTTACGACGCTCAGGAGCAATCACGACGCGGACCGCGGATGTGGCGTCTTAGTCTTATTACTTGCTCCAAACATCCTCATTTGAGACCCACGGCCAAGTACGACGCGAACTATTGTCCCAGCGCAGACACGGTCCTTTGACAATGCCACTTTCACTGGTAAGATTACACTACGAGCGTCAGATACCTTACTAGAGGCCGCCGCTCGTGAAGTTAGTGAAGAATGCTGCCAAAACCGATCTAAGAGCGTCCGTCCAAGTGTGCATTCATTCGTCAGGGAAATCGATTCTAACGGGGGAAAACAGTTGAAGTCGATTCTGTATTAACTAGTGTTCGCGAAGATGAGCGGTGAAGAAGGTTGATGCTGCGTATGAAGTGGACAGCGCGACGACCCGTCGTCGGCAATTTCCGATTAGCATCATAGCACACTTCGCCAAAATGGCCTGAGGCAATAGTTATTCTCTTTCATTCTCGTTCCGCCCCGCTCCATTCCACGCGAGACAACGCGATACCCTGCTTTCCTCGGACAGGTCCGGCATGGCGAGCGTGCAACCTGTCCAGGCTGTTGCCGAACGCCCTGACATTCACAAGTCCTGCAAAGCGCTTGAGGTTGTCGTTAACCTCTTGGATGATTACAGTGAAGCCGCCCGCGCTATCGTAACCTTGCACAAGAAACTTGCTAAAGCATTGAGGGACGTTGCTATTGCTAAACCAACGGGAGACATTCCTGGTGTGTTCTTATCAAGTCTATAGGGTTGCCGTAAATTGAATCTAGTGTGTGAGGCAATGCGTTCAACTCAAGCGCCAATATCTTCGACGTGCTTTCGGACATAGACGCCAGGTTTTCCAAGTTTGCAGACAAGCAGTGCGATGATATCAGCACGGAAGTGAAGAAATGGTTCAAAAAGCTTGCGGTCTGTCTCGAATCGGTTGCTCGTGGTTTTTTGGGGAGCTGATTTCGATGTTCCCCAGAAAGAAGAGAAATTGCACGACGAAAAGATAGCCAATGCCAATATGAAGATCAAACAAGCAGGCGCGTCTATGTGCCTCGAGCATGGTCCTTCATGCTCTAAACGATAATTCTAGGTCAGGTATATGAAAAGAAAGCCAAGAAAAATGCCATCGACGTCGCAGAAGAACATAATCGCTATATAAATTTACTGAATACCCTGGGTCCTGAGATATCCCAAATGAAGTAGTACGTACGGGTGTACTATTTTCTTTCTCTCAAGTAGCTGATACCGCCTAGCAACCACGCCCTCTCCGTCAGTCAGAAGAACGCTGCTGTGACATTCCAGGTCGCAGCGGCTCTCTCTCGAGTTGCCGAAGCGGAATGGCTACGTTCCGCTGAACGCATCCGACGGTTCTCTCCGCTCGTCGGACAACTCGGCGAATGGAAGGCCCTTTGTGAGGGCGGGTGGACTGGCCCTATCCCTGGAGACTTGCCGGACGTAGATCCGTCTCTCGATGCCCCACGGGCAACGCAGGACGCTGCTCCCAACGACGCGGAGCTCGGTCTGTCTTCCGGCACTTCCCTGACTAGTAGTCGCTAAACCTTGGATGTCTAGGTGTGTCTCCTGCCTCTCCTGCGGCCCATGCCAGCACCGGATTCTTTGAGGACCGTGCCCCCAAAGCTGCCTCCCACTGTTTATGACGATGGCAGTGTTCGCTCGATCGCTTCTCTTGGTTCTTTCCCGGAGCCTCCAAACCACTTCCCGATACCCCCTCTCACTGGTAGCTTCTCGTCAAACTCGGCGACCAACTCTCCCACCATTCAGCATGGCAACCCACTTGGTGATGGAGCGATGCAAATTCGGACGTCCTCAGATGTGTCTGGGTCCAGCTCGGATTCACCCTCTATCTTACCCCGAGTCACAGAGTCTCCACTGGAAGAAATCGCCTCGGTCCCAATCCCGACAGATGGGTCGTTACCCCCAGAATCGTCCCAGCACCACCTTGCACCACCTCCCACTACACTAGCTCCAAACGGGAAGAGCGCGAGTTCTAGTGTCACAGAGGGACCTAGAGCGAATGTCGATGATACTAATGACGCGCCATCGCTCCCGGCCCCAAATCTGGCACACCTGCGAGATCCGCCGCCAGCTTCAGTGCCACCGCCGCCAGCTCTAGTCCCCGTTTCTACCCAATCGCGTCAGCAGGACCCCGCTCCTTCTATCGATTCGCGTTCCAGTTCCGTGACTGGATTCAATAACACATTCAGGAGAGGGGATTACCTAGACGACCGAGAGTTCGGCGTGGACAATTCTACAGAAGCTACACCACTGAAGGCGAAGACGTTGGATTCTCCACAGAGTCGGATCGAAAGAAGCGATACTTCAAGGAGCAATGGGAACATGGTTGCTGCGATTCGCGACAGATACACTCGCGCCGTGAGTTATTATTTCTAACGCTTGAGTCGTTCACTCATCCGTTCAGACTGGGCCGGCATCGCCGCCGCCTCGAGATATTCCTCGACTTCCGCTCAGCGTTGCGACCATCGCAACGAAGTACCAGTCCGAGAGCAGTAACGAATCGGCTGGACGGCAATCTCGGTCCCCCACCAATGACCCGCCACATCGTTCTCGTGACCCAGGGCCGGCCTCACCTCTTCCGCAGCAAGCGCAGCAGTTCCCATCAGTTACGCCTGGTCGAACGGAATTTCCGACAGACGATCTATCGCGTAGACGTCAGCGCATCGAGGAATTAGAAGAACTCGAACGTCGCGAACACGCTCTAGAGCTGCGGGCGCGTGAACGCGAGTTCAGCGTGCGCCAGCGTGAGCGAGCCGAGACGTTGCGTAGCAGAGCACTCGACGGCTATGCGAGCGATACCTCTCGGTCCAACCAACCTCCGTATGCCCACAGGCAGCAGTCTCAGGCGTCGTTACAGAGCCACCCGCACACACCCACACTTTCCTCAAACTATTCATACAGCACGACAAGCCTCCTGCCACCCGGCCCTTCTGGCCCAGCCAGCCCTGCCGTGCAGCGAGTGGCGAAGGACATACACCGTCCAGATTGTCAATGTCCCGCGTGCACCGTCGCACGTTATGCAGAGAAGCCTCTCGCCGCACATCCACGCCCACAAGGGAGGGAGAAGTCCAAGGGCGGGTGGATGCGTCGACTGAGCATGCCGGTCGTAGGCAATGCCTTCTCTTCTGAGTCGAAGAAGGTGGCGACCGTGGGTGGGAAAGGCACCATCCACCCTACAGTACTAGGCTCGCTCGGCGAAGCAAATCGGAGCGCTGTGAGTCTTGGCAGACGATGACACGAATGCGCGCTTCTTTCTTTCTTTCTCGAGTTTTGTTTGGACGCTTTTTTATTTCATGGTTGTTCTTAATTGGTCGTTCCTAATATCGACCGTCCCTCGAGAAGGGGACTCTTCGTCGGTCGTAGTCATGTTGTACGCGTACAAGACAAAGTTGTGTAGTAAATATCCCAACAATGAATTCATAACCATAACGACGGATCAGTGCGCTTGATAGGGATGATAATTTCTCGGAGTTGTACAGTGTCACTCATGGGAAAAATCTGTCCGCAGCTCTGTCCGCAGTCAATCCGCAGCGAATCTAGGTTTTTCAGTTTAACTCGCCAAAACTGATCTATGCTGATAACACTGGGAATTGGCCTTTCAGTGAAAAAGCATGAAAGGAAAATAGCTTGAACACGACCGTCGGACGCCTACCAATCCCGTGACCATCTACAGTTTGCGGACCTTGAACAAATTAGGTCGGCGCTTCTGGGTGAACCGGAAGATATATAAACCCGACCGTACGATCGGAATCCTTTGGTGGCTCTTTATGGGCCAACCCACCTTGGCCTGTTCGGTCACAAGGGACCAGGTCACGCCAAAGCTGACGTACCCCGCATAGCTCATAGCCTTCTGTGGCGGGCTATTGGTAGCTCCGGGATATATACGTGGTGTGTAGCTTGAGCCCGCTAGTCTGATCGCCTAGTCTCATCTTATTTGTTTCAGCGCTGTGCCTCTGACTTGTGGGTCTCTTTTGTATGACCGTAGAGGACCTGTCGGTGACTCCACCATGTGAGAGTGTGAGCTATCTGTTCTACCGCATAGGTCTTTGTCTGACCCCTTTTCGTCTCGTCTTCGTAGCGCTGGGAGGTCGGACACGGCTAGCTTTAAAATCAAATAACCCAGGTCATCAATTCGACGGCATCAGGTCCTCACGGACTTGTCAACTACATGCATCGTCGCTTAACCATAATTTCGGATCACCCAACATTCGTCGTCGCGTCTTGAGGAGTATCGCGTGGCATCGTGCCAGCGAATCGTACACGGCTGCATATTTGCGCCTAATCGGCTGCATCGTTGCGCCAATACGGATGCTGATCTTTCCACCCTGACTTTACCCAGCTGAATTCAGCGGGAAATCCAGGATGGATAAACCAGCAAGTAGGGCTTTGTCCCAGTAGTCACCGTGCCCGTGCGGCACCTAACGAAACCCTCCGAGGATTCGAGGTCCAAATGCCACTGTGACTTTTTATCAAATCAATTACCCCAGGTCATTCGTGCTCGACACATCGTGGATGCTTCGTTCGCGTGCGTTGTCTTGCACCACATTACTATTCAAACCCCCCTCCCGATCACCCCGTCTCAACTCCACGGGAAGAACTCGAGGTCTTATTCTCCAGAGAAAACATGCGAAAAACCGATTCAAGATAAACCCCTTCGGGAGAATACTCTCGTCGTGGATGGTGGCTGAGCGCTGGATAAGCGCTGTAGCATTTGGTACTTGCTGTATCAGCAAGTTGTCTTAAATCAATTACCCCAGGCCATTTACGTTGTTAGCTGTAGTTTTGCTGGAGTTACAACGTGTCGTACGCTACGCGCAGCTCTGTCAATTTATCTGTGCGTGTCATTGTTCGCTGTCGGAAAGGAGTGTTGCGGGACGTGACGCCTCTGAGGCCTCGCCTCGTTCTAAAGCGGGTGAACGGTTAGCTTGTGAACTCTCCGAGTCAATTGACTGCGATGCAACGATGCGGACGATGTGATAGTGATGTGATATTATACATGTACGGGCGGGCTTCCGTTAAATCTCATTCATCAGAGGTAGTTTCTAGAGGCAATTCATTGACGACTCCAGATACGCATATCGATCGTGCGATGTGCGATCCCCAAACGATCTGGGTTTCTCAACAATTCACACTTCAGCGCTGAGATGAACCGTCCACAACTTCTCTTTGAGGGGCGAGAGTTGTCGAAAGCAAGCAAAAAAACGGGTGTCTATAGGGGGCGTGGCCGGGGCTTAAATTATACACGCGTGATGAAGGGGGCATCACACGCAGCGCGGCAAATGAGTGACACAGACATTCTGATAGATTGTTGGAACGCCGGGATCGCGAGGTTTGGGGTTGGGTTGGAGCCGAAGCCCCATCACTCACCACTAGCATTATGGCCGCACGCAGCCTTGCTCTATCTATCTAATATGCACACTTGGAGCGCGAGTTTTGTGTGTGTGCGTTGTATACATCTCATGGTAGAGTACTCCACTCACACTCAACCGCCGGATTTCCAATAGGCGATGTCACCGTCAACCACTAGTGAGGGAGGATATTTGATTATTATTGACGTAGATAGAGAGAGAGAGAGAGAGGTACGCACTCTCATAGGGCTTGCCCTGCTGCCTGAGCTTACCGGCCGCTTTGACGGCCGATTCGCTTCCGTGTTCGTGTAAATCTGCGTAGCTCATAATTTCGCCGCAAATGAACTTGTTCTCAAAATCGGAGTGGATGACGCCAGCCGCCTGCGGCGCCTTGGTGCCCTTGCGGATGGTCCACGCACGCACTTCATCGGGACCGCAAGTGAAATACCGGATCAGCTGAGTGCCGGGGCGGATATCATTTCGGTTAGGTCAGGAGGATATGTGTGTGCATTTCTGAAGGGGCTTACGTCGAGAGAAGTGTATCCCGCTTGGGTGATCTTGCCCAGCCCACTGGAAGCACCTATATTCTTCTCCTCTTCGGCCTTCTCCTCGGCGGGTAAAGGCGCGAGGCGCTCCTCGAGGGCAACAGAAAAGGGGATGAGTGGATCACCAGGGTTGTTGGCATCGATCCACGCTTTGATTCGGGGGAGCCTGGAGGGTGTATGTGAGTTGCTGCGGCGAGGACAAGAACGATCTGGGGCAACCATTTATTTTTCTTACGGATATAGTCCTTCTCAGATAGATTGACCAGGTATGTAACGGGCTTTGCCGTGAGAAGTGAAAGTCCGTTGACGACGTCGATCTATGTATGACGGCGGCGTCGTTAACCCTCAAATGAGCCGGAAAGGCAAATTAAGAAATGAAGAAATCGGGGAGTGTTCAGAAGGGATGTGATCTCAAAGGCATGTTGGGGCGTTACTCCCGCCTCGATGAGCTGGGTTTGATCGAGCCTTGAGCTCTTTGTCATCAAAGAGACGAATGTGCAAGGAAGAGGGTGGAAGAGGAGGCGAACGGTGCTTACCTCCTTGTTGGTCCAATCGCCTTTCCGGACGTCCTTCGAAGTCCTCACTCAAGCACTTGAGTACCTTTTCGACCGTTGCCTACATACGAGCACATTGAGTTGCATGTATGCGCGCGAAATGATCGCACGACAATCCACTTACGATTTCCTCCTTTCTCGCTTTGTCTGCAAGTGAGTTGCTTCCGAGACTCCTGCCTGTCTTCTTGAGGCCCTCTAACTGCTTCTGCACCCACTCGATGTCTTTGAGACGCAGCTCGGTCTGGAATGATTTCCATGTCGCGGATAGGATCAACGTCTCCCTCGACGTGGATGACCTCCGCATCGTCGAAGGCGCGAATGACTTGGAAGATACCGTCGACAGCACGTACGTGAGAGAGGAACGCGTTTCCGAGGCCTGCACCGGTCGAAGGCGCCCTTGATTCAATAAGTCCACCTGTCTTCGGTAGCATCGAGTAATGAGATGACTCACAGCGGTGAGGCCAGCGATATCGATGCATGTCAGATGCGCAGGAACGCGGGAGGCGGGTTTGTAGAGCTCGCATAGCCAATCGAATCGCGGATCGGGGACGGGTATACGAGCTTCCTATAGCATAGATCTCTCAACTGTTGACTGAGGGGTGAAAAGCGAGCAGACGTACCTCTGGATCAATGGTCGCGTAGGGAAAATTAGCTGCCTTTCCTAGATCTACGAGGAGGAGAAAAGAGTGAGTCATCACTCTGAGGCATTGGGCGATGTTGCGAGTTTACCTGTCTGGGAGAGGACATTGAAGAAAGAAGATTTCCCGACATTGGGAAGTCCTGCGGGAAGGTTGATATGTCACTGCTGCAATGAGAAATGACGATACGCACCGACAATACCGATCTTGAGATTATTGCTGGGACGGCCAAGGAGAACTTTCTTCTCCTGAACTGGTGCCTTTTTTGGTGGCATCCTTTTTTTCACAGAGCCAAGGGCTGACGAAGAGACGGAAAAGGATCGACGGGAAAGAGAAAGAACGACTGAGAGGCTCAATCGATCTCTCATTTCCAAAAACGATGTGTGGAGCAAGCCTGCCATGAGGTCGGTCCGCGCAGTCCACCACACCCTGGTCACAGTCTATCCGCGATGAAGGCCCTCAGAGCTCTTGCATTGCTCTTCTCATTCCCATTCTTTGTCATCGGTCAACAGCTCATTACTACCACGAATCAGTAAGTCATCGTCCATCCACTCGTCTTTATCTTTTCGGCTCAGTCGTCCCATCCAGAGCAGGGGAGACCATTGTCGAGCAGATAACCACCAATGCTTTTGGCCAACCTCTAACACAAATACTGTGGGTACCCCTATGAATGTCAGTATGATTCTCATAGCGTGCACTCCAGGCAAACTCTGGGACCGGTGGCAACATCTCCGGCTACGAGCCTTTCTCCAGCTAACCTCTCCTACTCCCACCTCTCTTACTCCCACGACCACACTTACAACTACCCCCACCACCACCCCGGAAGAGCAAGGACCAGTTGGACAACCAGGGTCAACGCCTGAGACCCCAGGTGGACCGACGCCATTCGTTTACACGACTACGGACGCAAATGGCAATTATGTCGCCGTTTCTGCGACCTTCACCCCCACGTTTCCCCAGACGATACCATATACGCCCACGGGTAGTGGCACTATCTTGAAGTACAGCGACTGGCTCAGCCAGATCGGAAATAATACCGGCGCTCTCAACCAGCCCATTGCCTCTCAGGCCGCCAACCCTGCATCGCGGGCTGGTGCTAATATTAGTCTACTATCAGGCGCTGTACTGTCCACCGTGCTCGCAGGAGTTGTTGGTGGATGGATGTTCATACCATGAGGAAGACATGTTACCCCACGGACAATGTTATCTTATAGACTGTAGTGAATAGTATGTGTTTTGTGCCCCCGCAGTCGTCGTCGGTCGAATTCGGACCGGATCTGATTTAGACAAGGGGGCGAGCTCAAGTCAACCCCGTCGTTCATGAACGTGTCCTATTGTCATGTCCAGCACGCTACCTCCCTCCCAAGTCACACAAACGATACCAGCCGTCGCCATCGTTGTCGATTCTAGCTTCACGCTCGCACGAGAATGGCACCACATCCTTCTCGAGTACTGCAAACCTCTCTTTGCACGCCTCGCCGAGGGCAATGCCGCATTCCTACCGGTAGCTCGTTATTTCCTACGCCGCTTTCGAACATCTCTCAACATTCTTAGCAACTCCGTCTCGGTTTCGTCACTTACGGTCCACGCGATCGTGGTGGCACTCCACTCCTCGTCAATCGCTTCTTCGCTGTAGGCGCTCACAACGAACTAAAAGAAATGAATAGACTCTCAATAGGTCGCACTACCACCGGAGGCTCCCTTGGGCATGGCCGCTCTCGAGGGATACGCAGCTGCAATCGAGGTACTTAACATTGGTGATCCTTCCGCACCTACAACGACCTAAGCACCGCTAGATGTTTGACTCCCTCAAAAACGGGGTCAATCAGAAACCCTTGCGCCCACTCTCTTTGAACGAGTCCAGGGATAGGCCCAAAGAAGTGTATTCTTATCACCTATGGCACTTCGCCGCTGGACAACCTGACGATGCCAAGCACCCACTTTGGAACATTTCACCAGCCCTTGACAGTCTCACATGGAAGACCATCCCCGCTGAATTAAAGAAGGTCAGTGCACTGCCATCATCGTACAACGCTTGACAGACCTTATCCTCGCCGACAGCGCGAAATTAACTGTTCGATGCTACTTGTCTCTCCCTCTCCCAAGTTTTCTAAGCTGTTTTCTGACGTGAGCCTCTTCTTATCAACGTCGTGACATGTCCTCATAGCGTCTAATAGATTTCGGACGCACGCCTGGCACCCTGGTTCCCCACTCGTCCCAATCACACAATCCTACTATCGGGTTTCACTCCATCACCTAAACCAAGAGGTACCCCTCCGTGATCCTTAGTCTATAAAAGACTAACGGTCTTGTCTCAGCTGCTGTTCCATCCACAATTCCCTGCGAAGCGTCCTGCAGACTCCCCTGCTGAGCAGCGCTCGCCTGGTCCTAAACTTTCAAAGCCCCCATCACAAACCGCATCACCTGCCTTGACCGCCGCAAAGAAGCCGGTCCCACAGTCTAGTCCACTGATACCTCCCGCCACTGCCTCAGCGCCACCTTCGTCATCAACTACCTCTCCGACTGTCCCCCCGACAACCGCACCCAATTCCTCGCCACCAAAGCCACCTGCTCGTGAACCATTAGACGGCACTGTCATCGACCTCACACAATCCTCTTCCACAGAGATCGTGCCCCCGACGATGCAGCCGGGCCGCGTTCCACCTCAGCCAAACCCAGTACAACAGGCGCCACCTACACAGCCCCAACCCATTCAGCCCCCAACCCAGACTCAGCCACAGCCTACACCTCAGTCGCAAACGCAGTCGTCAATGCAACCTCAGTCTCAACCTTCGTCGTTTTTGAACCTGAAGCCAACACCAGCAACCGCCGATTCCGTTGAAATGCTGACAAAGCTCAAGCAAGTGGAAATGCGCATGACTGATCTGCGTAACAAACAGTTTGAAGCAGCACAAGCTGGGCGCACCGATGAAGCGAACAAGCTCGCTGTAATACTCGGTCAACATGTCGCTGCGTACAAGAAGGGCCGTGAGTTCGTGATGAGGATGTTGGAGGCGAAGAAAGCAGCGGCGGCAGCAGCAGCACAGGGACAGGGACAAGGACAGGGATCGTCGTCACAACCTGCTCACGATCCCGCCCCCGCTGCAGGTACAACCCAGTACTCTGCGCCTAGAATGTCCGCCACTCCACAACCGACTCCGAACGCAAACTCGCATTCCATACCGCGACTCGCGACACCACGCATGGCCGCAAACCCGAACCCGATGTCGGCGTCGCCTTCTCACGCCACCCCCAACTCGGGCGTTGGCGTAGGGTCCGACTCTGCTGCAAATGCAAATGCGGCGCTTCTTCGGGCGTTCAATCCTGCCGCCGCGCAGATCCCAACACAGACCGGCCTGGCCGGTCTGTCTAGCCCTGAAGCCCATGGTCTCGGGGCAATGCCACAACACGGACTTTCCCATAGCAGTCCCCTCGGACAGCAGCAGCAGCCCCAGCAGATGCCTCCGAACTTTGCGGCGCAGATGAAGAAAAGCGTCGACCAGCGTGCGCTCGCGCAAAACGCACCAACGCACGTTCCAGGTGGAAACGGCGCGGGGACCAACGGGGGTACAGGAGCCCTGGTGGCACCTGGAATAGCGGGTGCGTTCGGTGAAACGAGGGACGTTCAGTGGGTGGGGACCGTTCGTGTGGCAGGGCACGGATCCGACCCGCAACGAGAAGAAGGAGGTGCGAGCGCAGATTGTGGCAACTGCGCCCTCGGGAAATCCGTGCGTCATCTCTGCCTCGTGGAACCTTTCCGATAGAGGACTCACATTTTGGAACCACAGTCATGCGTCAACATGGCCAAAAGTTCTATCTCTTGCACCTGCTGGGCCCGCGGTCCCGATGAACGAATTCCAGGAGTGGATAAAGAAAACGCAGCCCGTGCTCATGCGGGTTCAGGCCGCACCTGGGACGGACGACCACAACTTTGGGCAGCTAGTCAAGTTGCTTAGGGAGAAGAGCTACGTACGTCGTCCATCGACGTTGCCCATTCGGCCACACCTCTCACGGTTTCGTTTGATAGTACGCACTTGCAGGATGGGAGATCCAAGGGAAGGGCCGGACCACGATGAACCTTCTGATCGCGCCATTTTCGCAGGGCCTGATCTGTGCCGCGTTTCCTGTGTCTGGCATGCCAGAGTTGCCGAAGCCGCGAGTACCGCAGCTGGACCCTGCGGTGCGCCAAGCGATCTTCAACCTGCTACCGCCACACGTTCGGAATATGCCCGAGCCGCACCTTAGTCAAATGATCATGCAATTATATATTCGCCGTTACCAGGCGTCTCAAAGCGCAGCCTTATCGCAGCAGCAGCAACAGCAGCAGCAACAGCAACAACAGCAGGCTCAGCAACAACAACAACAACAACAGCAGCAGCAGCAGCAGCAGGCACAGCAGCAGTCAGATCGGTTCCCTCAAAACCCCGGAGTCAATATGGCCTCCAATGGCTCTATGTTCGGGAATCTTGGGCTCAAGCAGGGAGAACTCAACCCGTTCGTACCCGGGAGTCAGGCGAACGCAATTGCGAGTGGACTTTTGATGCAACCACCGACATCGCTAGAACAGCTGCAACAGCGACAACAGCAACAGCAACAGCAGCAGCAACAGCAACAGCAACAGCAACAACAGCAACAGCAACAACAGCAACAGCAACAAGCACAGCAGAATCAGCAGCGCGCTATGCTAGAGATGCAGCGTGCGCTGAGTGGCGGCCTCGGCGCGGGCGTCGGTGCAGGCCTGGGCGGCGGGCTGATGAACACGGGCGCAAATGGCGGCGGCGGCGGGCTCGGCCTTTCCGGTGGTTTGGGCCCACACGGGTTTGGCAACGGGGGGAACGGGATGAATACCGGTGCGGGCATCGGTCTGGGACTCACGGGCGCCGGCTTTGGTGCGCTAGGCGGAGCCACGACCATGGATGGCGCTGGGGCAGGAGGAGGCGCTGGCGAGGGTAGCGGAGGCCTTATGGGTGCTAATGGGTTGACGATGGACATGTTCCAGTCGTTCTTGCATCGTAATGGGGAGGGCGGCCAGGGCCAATGACGGATCCCTTCGACCTTGATGTACTTTTTTTCTATAATACCGTTCGCGTTCCGGACCACGTAACTTTATTAACTTTACACTTCTGTCCCTGTCCGTCTGCTGTGTAATATACGTCTTGTTTTAACGAAAAACACAGGGGTGATGTATGTAGAAAGTACACAAGTGAACGGCGTTCCTGTGCTAAAAATCCAGGTCGGATGTTTCAAGATCTTCCTTTTCCTGACCCGTGTGCAACTGACCTCAATGCGAGGGTAGGAAGAGCTTTCGCTGGAGGTGGTAGAATAATCAATTTCGTGTTGTAAATAAGCTCTCACCTCGCTCCAGGGATCCAACGTAATAGATCCGAATCGTCTCGGCTGGAAAGAACAGAGTGACGGAAGACGTGTTGGAGAACTTGGCGGGCCTGCGAGTTCTGGGGACGTAAGTTCCGAGTCTTATGGCACAAGTGACTGTGCGTTGGGCTGGCTTACTTACTCTCCGACATCACGTCCTACGGCAACGCCGAACTGTTGCAGGGGTTCCTTGTCCATGGTATCTTCAAAGTCGGGTTTGTCCACGTTTGCAAACTACGGTAGGGTCGTGAAATCACGTACTGTAGTGGGAGACGACAAAGACAACTCATGAGTGCGACCTTGGCTGGGGTCTGATCGCCTGGACCGGATTTGAGCAGGAGCGAACGCAGCTTCAAGGATCTAGTGAAGGGGACGTGGATGACGTCGTTCATGAGTGAGCGGGTCGTAAGAATAAGAGGCCCCGATACCGACAGCTGATCGATCGAGCGCTGATCGCCCGCGTCCAACTCGATGTACAATGGTTTGACCACTCGCGAACCCCCGTGGTTCGCGTTGACCGCAACGACGTTGTTGCGCTCGATGAGGTTATCGGAGGGACTGCCGTTACTTGTGTGGTCGTGGTCGTGATGGTCATCGTGTGCATGTTCGCGAGTTATGACCGTAGTTATCATGGTGGTGACAGACGTCGACACCATCACCGCCCCGTTCAAGTTGATCATAAATTCACTGGCACGCCGTGACGTCCCCAGCATCTCCATTGCGAGTCCACGCCCTATTCTTCCCTCTACGTGATACAGTATACGGAACGTGGTGCACAGGAGCCTCACCGCCGACACGCAACACTGGCACAGCCACGTACCGCACAATGACCGGATAGTATAACAAGTGACGGCTATGAGTTTGGCGTGTTCTCCATAAGATACACTATACCTGCCCTGTTACTCTCCCGTATGTACCCTCCAAAGTAAGTGATCTAGTGCCTTCAATCTCCACCGCAGGAGTTGACAGTGTGTGTCGCGGATCTCCCAATAGATATGCTCGACTCACTAACAGTTCTCAATTTTCTCAACAAGTGACGATTGAGAAGCTCTCCGACGAAGTGCTTCTGAACATATTTCGACATTACCTGGATGCCTCTCCACGACGTTGGCCCGAACTCACTCACGTATGTCGAAGCTGGCGACAGATCATACTTACGTCACCTCTGGGTCTACATCTTCGACTTTACTGTACGTATGGAACACCCGTCTTGAAGAATCTAGATTGTTGGCCATCCTTGCCTCTCGTCGTGGACTACGTAGGATATCCCGTACACCGACCACCTGTTCCCGAGGATGAGGACAACATCGTGGCCGCCCTGGGGGAATCTAGTCGCGTTTGCTCCATTGGCCTCACCATCTCAAACTCGCTCCTGAAAAAACTTTCCGCAATCTCTGAGCCATTTTCTGAGCTAGAAGAGCTTTCTCTTCTGTCCAAAGATAGCGTACAGTCGACCCTTCCCAGCACTTTCTGGTGGGGCCATCGCCTTCGTACTCTCCACTTGACCAGGATCGCCCTTTTCTCATTCCCACAGCTTCTTTCACCCTCCCAGGACCTTGTGGATCTTCAACTCCACGAAATTCCCCTCATTGGGTATTTCCCCCCAGAAGCATTCGCAAATGCATTGTGTGGGATGACCCGACTTGAAACACTTTCACTCCATTTCCTTTCCTTCCCCTCCCGCCGAAACTACCTTCGCTTGCCTCCTACGCCAGGGGACCGCGCTGTTCTTCCGGCTCTCACTTGCTTCAAATACCGGGGAATTAGCAAGTACTTGGACAGTCTCTTAGCTAGAATCGATGCTCCTCGTCTCGGGGATATCGATATCACGTTCTTCAACCAACCCACCTTGGACGTATCACAACTTGGCCTATTCGTCAACCGTATAGAAACGCGGAGTTCACCTTTTCGTGCAGATATTGTATCCTTCGTGGGTGCTATTTCCATCACCTTTACCCGGTCGGGGGCCCTTCGTCCATGGCTTGGATTGCAAATATCATGCAAGCAATTAGACTGGCAATTGTCTTCCATTTCTCAGATTTGTGACCCTTTTTCTACTTTACTATTCAGCGTAGAAAACCTAGGCATCGAGGCGATTGGACCGTCAAGTGGGCCGGACGACATAGCCGGCGAACAATGGCTACGACTTATCTGCACATTTGGCGGCGTGACAGAATTTCGTCTGGCTGGCGAACTTGCGACAGACGTCTTGCATGTTTTACGTCCAGCCGAGGGGGGGGGGGGGGGCATGAAATGGTACTTCCTACCCTACGATATGTTTATGTACAGGGGTTCTCGTCCATGCATGGTCCATTGCGGGAGTCTGTAGAGTCATTTCTCACCCAGCGTCAACTTTCCAATCATCCCGTTCGAATATATTACGGTTCGCCGCAACAGCAGTATGAGGTATGTCTCGCCATTGCCACCTGCACAGCCACAGCCCACTCAGTCTCTTCCGGTCACGACCCAACACTCACGAACATTCTCAAACTCAGTTCATTGCTCCCCGGACCGACAAACCACGTCCGCCACTCCCTCTGGAACACCTGAACCCCCATATCAAGACACGTTCGTATCCTTTGTCTAAGCCCGCACATTTCTCACGACGCCCATCTCCAGTTGACTCTGCTAATGTACCCACCGTTAAGTTTCAAGAAGTCATACGCGAGGGGCAGTCAACGATTGTGCGTCCGATAATATTTTTCCTCGCTAGCCCTTTTTTAACCTCTCTTACGCAACCATTACAGGTTGTGCGCATGAAGGTCCCAACAGTGCGCCCACTCGATCTCTCATCTGCCTCCCATTTGCCTCATTGTTTCCATAGCCCTCAGGTCACACGTTCATCCTTCGTCGTCTCGATACAGGTGCGATCGGTCTCACAACCATGTTTCGTGCCGTGTTCCCCACCGCTAGCGACGAATCGGAGAGGGTGGAGGCGAACTGGGTAAAGGCCAACTATGACAACTCTGGGGGAAATCGTGCTGGCAAGGCGCGTTTCGCCGGTACATGGGTGACCCCTGATGTCGCGATGATCATCGCCGATGAATACTTTCTCGGGAAGATCATTCCCCTACTCACGGTCGCAAAACCCGATCCAGATACGGGGTATCCTCGATCTTCCCGCTCCCGAGCCCAATCTTGACCTCTCGTTGCCAACGCACGATGAGCCCTGCCCATCTGCCTCGTCAGAAAAGAAGCGCAACGAAAATGCGTCTTCAATTTCAAGGAGTCAGAAAGTGTTTGGCTTGACTCACTATAACTCATTCTATTCGCTTTCTTCTCCTGACTCGCCTCTCTCTCTCAGGCTCGTATGACCTGACCCCTCTATGATAGAATCGGATAGATGACTGTTACGGTACTTGAGAACTAGCTTGTAACCCTCCGAGCTCTAGCGACCTACTATATTCAACTGCAGTAGCTTTCTCGTTTCTTAGCCCCACTGAATAACGATTCTTTCAATGGGTTCCTTCTCGTCAACTCAACTTGAACCCACCATCGCCGTCTGATTGTCGGCAATCACCTGAACTCTAAAAGATCTGAACTCCGAACGACAGGACTACGGACTACGTGTAAATATTGTTTTCGCCAAGGTTTTCGCGAAAATGTAAAAAGTACACAAGTGAGCGGTATGGCATCGCAGGGCAGTGCTAAAAATACAGGTCGTATGTTTTATCTTCCTTCTGGTCCGTGTGCAACTGACCGACACTCCTCAGTGCGAGGGTAAGGAAAAGTTGCCCTCGGTACCCTGTATCTTTTCGTGGTCGGCGATGTTGGCCTGCGACTCGTAGACGGTAATGAGAGGTTCCTGCTTTCGCTAGAGGTGGGAGAAATCAATTTCAAATCTACCCATGTGTGGATAAGCCGTCACCTCGCTCCATAGGCCAAGGAAGCCGACATAATAGATCCGAGTCGTTTCGGCGCCTTGGGACGCTGGGAAGAACAGTGTGACGGAAGACACGTTCGAGAATTTCGCGGGCCTGCGGGTTTTGGGGAAGTCAACTCCGGGTCTCATGGTAAAAGGGATCGTGCGTCGGGCTAGCTTACTTGACCGCATACTCCCCCACTTCGGCGTCCTACGGCAACGTCGAACTGTTGCAGGGGCTCCTTGTCTGCTGCGTCTTCAAAGTCGAAATTGTCCACGTTCGCGAACTGTGGTCGATCGTTGAGAGATCGCGTAGTGGGAGACAAAGCCACTTACGAGTGCGACTTTGGTAGGAGTCTGATCAACTGGACCGGATTTGAGTAGGAGCGAACGCAGCTTCACGGATCCGGTAAATGGGACGCGGATGATGCTGTCTCGCATCGTTCATGAGTGAGCGGTCGCAAGAATAGGAGGCCCCGATACCGACAGCTGATCGTCCGCGTCCGACTCGATGTACTGTGTACGCGTCGAATGAAGCCGACGTTTGATGCGTCACGCAGGATATCGTGGGCAAAGCGGCACTCACCACTTGTTCGTCCATGCGCCCGTCCCATGGTTTGATCACTCGTTCGCCTCCGTGGTCCGAGTTGAGCGCGACAACGTTGCTGCGGTCGATGTGCGCAAACAGGTTATCGGAGGGACCGCCGTTGCTTGTATGGTCGTGGTCGTGAGAGTGGTCATCGCCGTGTGCATGGTCGCCGCAGTTGTGACCGTGGTTATCATGGTGCGACATGGCTGATTGATTGGACATCGACATCATCCGCCGCCCCACAAGTTATAGTACCCATCACGTGATGGCGAACATCAACCCCACTCGCCGTCATCACACGTTGTCTTTCCCACTGACCATGTGGTGCGTAATTTCGTTCTTTGAGCATTTGTATAGAGGATGCATTACTCGTAATTTGCGTTCGATGGCCGTCGGCCTCATACCAAAGGGGTACAAACGCCTATGTGCCCTGGGGACGATGGTATGAGACAATTACTACAGTTCTGATTATTCACCTTGCCTCTTCTCGCACCCATGGTCTGAAACTGAACATTTTTATTTCATTTGTTTAGGTCCTGATACTCTCCCAATGCGTGAATGGAAATACAACATTGTATACAGAGTCTCAGAAGAATGTCAACAAGGCAACTTCGGTGTCGCAGATTTTAATGCCCCGCTCACGCCAGGCACAGTCTCCGTGACAAGCGACCTTCTCATCCACAGTCTTGTACGTCTGTCCTCCCCAGATTATACTTTCTGTAGAATTTGCGGTCCCATGTACCACAAATAATAATAATGAGTATACCCCAAGGGCGGTCAAACTATGGCGTCCTATTGGTATTGGAAGTTGGTTGATGGTGATAGAATCCAGATGCCTCCCAGACCCCGACGAGCTGAGGTCGATGTGCACAGAACTGCGCGTACCAGATGTGAACGCGTTGAGGTTAGTGAACTGCGCCGTCCCTTCGAAGGACGCGTAGCCAGACCCGCATGTCGCTAATTTCCCATCTCAACTACGCGTGAGACCCGATGGTCCGATAGCTTCTGCGGCGATGATGCCCACATAATAGAGTGGTGGTACGTGCGACGCAAGCGGCTGCGGAAGCTGCGAACCGTACAAAATGAAGCGGTTCAGCGTAGTGCATCAGGGAAAACCTCCCGAGCTAATTGGCGATAATTGATTGCTCCTGTAGTCAAATTAATCCGCCACACGTATTAGAGTGGTACCGTAGTGATACAGTGAAATCCAAAGTAGGGGGGCCCCTTGCGACCATTTAGCGTCCAGGCTGAGTCTGAAAGGGTGTTGTGATAATTAAAAATGAAACTTAGTAATCTGTAGATGAATTTTGATGCTAAGTCAAGCTCAAAGCACACCAACTCCCTGCAAACCAACTCCCTGCAACATGCTCTATGTTGAGACATGACTGATTTAAGTTTAAGTCACATGTCTTGTGGGATATGATTGAGTCATTTCCTGCCTTATACAGTATCTGACCCTTATTCTTATGGTTAGATTTGGACTTCCAAACTCATACAGATCAGTTATTGTTTATCTTTATTATGTAGTTCCATATTAGGTTCTCATTGTTCTTTATTGTTAAGATACTGGTATTGTCTGCTTTAGGCAGCTATTGTTCTTTACCCTCCAATGGCATTTCTCCCTCCTGTGCACAGACCACCTGTATTGTGTTTGGATCACCTGTGCACACAGACTATCATTAGCTAAGTGTCCTGTATATAAGGACTGCTACTTTTGCCTTTACACTTCAGAGTTCTTCTGCCTCTGAAGTTGCACTCTATCTCTACCTCTTTGCTACTCATCTTTTCACTGTTAGTGCTGCTGCTCAACAGTGATTACTCTCTGTTTATCAAATCATGTGTCCAGTACATGTGCAGAAACCACCTGATGACTTAGAGTCATATCACTTCTTTGGATTTATCTGATTGGACTGGAGAGCAGTCATACCACTATGGCATTATATTGCACCATTGACTGTGGAGCAGTTGTACCACTCCTATGGATTATCTGATTGGACACTATTCTTAGATGTCTCTTGAATGTTCCACTGCACAGCATTTCACAGCACCCATGGAGCAGCCTTAAGCCTGCCCTAAACCTACATACAGACCATGTGCTTAGGTATATAAGCTAGTGCAATACATCAGACAGTCCACTTGTGCCATCCTCCACTTGCCTCCTTCCCTGCCTCCAGTGCCCCTCCAGTCATTGGATAAAGCCCCTTAAACAAGCACCACTATCCCTCAGCTGAGTGCTGAGTACTGTCAAGTGAGCCAAGTGCCTCCCCTTTGAGACTCTGCTCCTGCCTCCTTCACCTTTCAACCCCCAGTTTCCCACCTCCGTCATGATTCCCTATCAAGTGGCAGAGTCATCACAATTTTCTGCTCCTCACCACTTGTCATTTATCACACCTACTCCTTCTCCTCTGACCCTCCCACTTTTTTACCTTAGCACCTCACTGCCACCATTCCACACCTCCTAGCTTCCAACCTGTTACGTTCCGACCTGAGCCCCGCGCGACAAGTGCAGACTCGTGCAGCACCGCTGAGCAGTACTGCGCCGAATGGGTTGCAGCCGCCAGAAGTGAAGGTATCGACCCCGCAGGAATCCTGTATTACAAGCGCGACCCGGGCTGGCAAACGCCCTGGGAATAGCCGAAGAGACGTCAAGCGCCCGTCACATGACCCTGGTATGTGACCTGGTCTAGACTCGCACCAGAAGGATCCAGATGAGCTTGTGCCTGGATCGTGATTAGATCTGCCTCATGGACTGTATGGTTCCTAGTTTCTGATGGATTGTCTGATTGTGCCTGTGGCTTGATGCGCCCATCCACTGTATGTTTCAGCCACTGATTGATGGACTTCTAACCCCGTTTCACCTTTGCCTCATTGTTGACCTTGTGACTGTATGCCCCTGACTCATGTTGTTTTACTTACGATTGGACGATACGTACTAGGTTTCGGACTCCAAGCTGAGCTTGAAAGCTCCTTGGATGTGTATAAGTAGCACCTCAGTCTCGCTGATATCCCTCAGCTTGACTTCTTGTATTCTACCAGCCTACAAGTAGACCAAAGCAGATACAGGCGACCCCTGTATATATTCCCCTCTTCGATCCTGTCTCCTTTGCTTGAGCACATTCTCCTCTTCTTCTTTGCCACTCGCGTTACGCATATCCTCGCCGTTATCACCTACGGTATAGTCCACACCTTAGAAGAACTCAGCAAATCCCAAGATCTCGAGAATCCGACCGGAAGATAGACCAGTCGAAGTCTTGGTCGCCACCGTGATACCGCAAGAACCCCCAAGTTTCCCGTTGAGTGCTGTACTCCGGAAGGTACGCCCGCTGGAGCGTAACACAACCTCTAGCATCAATCATTTACAATTATTTCATTATTTCACCTTTGTCAACAGCCTTGCAACACTCTGCTCATCCCAATCCCTTGGGCAACAACTATCTCCATGTACTAATGAGTTCATCCCAATCCTGAGAAAGCAACTACCAGATCACTCATTTGGACAGGACCACTGAGTTAAACATATCAATTTTCTCACTTACCTCTGGCTCAATCCTCACCAAATTAAATACACATTGTATAGTACCACTCTTTAACAGACTCAAACTTTTTTGTTGTAACACTCTTGTTGCATTGCTAGGTTTTAAAAAAAAGGCTCTATGTCACACTGGCTGAGCATTGCAATGCCATGTGGGAGTTCAATTAAACAGCTGACTAAGTGGTGTTCCGAATCTTCCAAAATGGGACCCCGACTAAGTGCAACCGTCTGACTCAGTACCCTCATATGGTCTTAGTTCGCCGCTCACCCAAATAGGTACTTACCACATCAGGCAGGTACTTGTAATTATTCGTCAATTATCAGGATTATCACAACGGTATCTCTGGCCTCACAATTATCGCTCAAGTATTACTACAGTATCGCCAATTAGCTCGGGAGGTTTTCCCTGATGTGGGTCGAACCTGCTCGTTCAAAGCTTAGTGGAGAAAATGGTGCAGCCGAGTATGACGCACAAAATTGTATTTGTGACCAAGGCTCTGGAAGTACACCCTTGTTATGCCGAGCTGGCCCGCAAGCAGAGCGGCCCCATAGTATCGCCCCCGCCGTGTTGCTCACACCCGGAGTAAGTTACCACGGAACGCATAGCTACTCATCCCCCCAAGCACGTAGGTCAGACCCCTTTGTCACACTGCCGATGTCCTGGCGTAAATCCCGTGACAATGCCCGACTTGGACATGAAGTCCTGCAAGACGCCGTGAGTGCCAGCCCAAAATGAGTCGCTGTAGTGATCCTGCGAGATCCTGTGGCAGGATTGTACGAGTGAGGGCCGTGAACACACAGCTTGATCCGCGAGCCCGCAAGGGACGGATAAATGCCACTCTTTGTGGCAAGAAGGCGGGAGGCGTGCCAGTGTGCGAAGACGCAAAGGCTGCTCCCTGTAGTGGACCCTCTTCCCGAGAATGTCGCAAGCAGCTGCTGTGACGTTTTCCGTGAACGCAGTCCACTTGCGTGTACACGCGTGCAGGAAATCGTAGATGTTGAGCTTTTCCCCCTAATACTGATGACGCAAAACCTACTTACTGCGAGACGTATTGCTGAACAGTGATTGAACACCGAAGGGGCTGTTTCGTGCCCCATTGCTTATGAACAGACCGGCTTCGTTTCCTACCTCAATCGCCTCTAGTGTGACGTCCAAATCTTTGAAAGGCCGCGAGGTAAACGCGTTGGCAATGGCAGTCGCCTAGCCGCGAGATTGTGTTGATCGAAATTGACCTCTCAAGTGACTCGTGTTCCTGCAAAACAATAACCAGATGAGCGCTGCAGCTACGTTCAATGAATTGGACCTCTCGAGTAGTCACCAAGAGGGAGCAAGGGGGTAGGAATTGCCCCCGATGACGTTTTCGGTGAACCCAAGACAAGGCACCGTCGTCGAAATTTCCTGAAATTCACAATGGCAAACGACGACGTTCATGAGAATCGGCTGGACGGAACTCGCAACCGATGGCGACTACGTACCTACATCGACGGGTCAAAGTTGGTGCGATCTTCCGGCTCTCCTGCCAGTCCCTTCAGGTCATCCAACGCGTTGAAGAAGAACGAGTTCCTGGTGTCCCACCCAATCTAGTCGACCTATCTGTTTTTCCCGAGAGAAAACAAGACGAGTGAGCGCGACAATACTAGTACAGATGGCGGGGCGGTCAGCAGGATGGTGACCGTGACTGCCTGTGCTGACGACAAACGGATTCAATTCAGTACGAACAGAAGTAGCAGCTTCGGGCGGCTGGCGAGAAGACGACCATAACAAGAACGCATCGGGATGCACCTTGCATCAAGAGACCTTTATATCTACATGAAACAACAGATGGAAAGAATAGCTGTGCAGATCATGAGGACGGTCACACAGAACCCACGATAGCAATCGACCGGATTTCGGGCAGTGTGACGAGAACGTGAGATACGCCCCCTGGTGTATGTGGGAGTTAACGTGCATCGGTGAGCGAGTGAGACCTTAGTCGGCCACAAGTTTAATGAAACAATCCCAGAAGGCTTCTGAACGCGTGCGTTGGATGTCCGACATAGTAATAATACATCCAGATCACTGAATACGGTTACATTTACCGTGTTTGCAAGGTCCTCCCACTGAAATGGCTTATCAACACAGCGATCGGCGCACGAACAGAAGGGAGGGGCGTACGTCACGGTCTTTCTTTCCGAGCTTGCAGCCTCCGTTTTGGCCCTATTCAACACTTTCTGGAACTCGGACACGCGGTGACGCATACGGGATTGCATGTACGCTTTTGAACACTTGATGTGATAGTGGAGATAGTCGCGGAAGAGCTCGATGTGCGAGATGGTGCCAGCGGCGACGTTGGGATTGGCAAAGTGGCGCGGGAAGAGGACAAAGGTAACATAGCCGACGTCCTCGGAATCTTTCAAACCCGGGACCTGCCTGATTTCAAGTGGAGGGTCGCGGTTTGTGAAGAGCACCTGAGGTGCGTTCTGAATCTGTGGTAGCCGTCGTGCGTCCACGAATTCCTGGGGGCATAATTAGCTTCTTGAGGGGATCATTCGAGGTAGATTGAGAGAACCTGTAGGAAGACCCTTCCAAAGATGCGGTCTGTCTCTTCCCGGAAGACTGTGGAGAAGATGACAGTGACTCGGTCGTGTGCGGCTTGGATATAGATAGCTTCCTCGTTGCGATAATGGATGGCCATCAGATCTCCTTGTCCAGAAGCAGAAGTTTCAAGCTCCTTCTGCTTTTTGAATGCTAGCTCGAAAGGCGCCGCCAGCGCATTTCGCTTCATGAGTGCAATGGAGTGGATGAAACTGTCCCTTTGCTCTTCATGACGGTCGGTAAGGTAGATAAACCAAGCCCCCTTGAAAACTCACCGCCTTCGGGAGGTGCCGTATCGAGATCGATGACGAGGCTGACATTGTACTCTGGCTCTGGCTGCGCCTGTACTAGCGACCCGTACTCTCGTCGAATGACGTCGAGAGCGCCATAGCGAACGAGCTCGTCCCAGCAATGAATGTGCATGGAAAGAAGAAGTGCGGTTTTGCGCTCAGGCGTGGAGAGGTGGAACCTGACACCATCGAAATCTACGAATTGCACATCGAGAGAGGTGGGCCTAAATGATAAGGTAAGATCTCAACGCCCGAGAGATATGTACATCGGAGTGGTTGCACACTTTGAGAATTTGTCCACCAAGGTGGTTTGGATAATATAGTTATGCGGCTATTGACGGTCTGTGAGCAACGGAGACGCAGACGAAGAAAGGACGGACCTCGAGCAGGATCATTGTGGATGAGTGCGGCGTGATTGACTTTTGACTTGATAAAGCCGTGCCGGGCCAAATAACGGTAAAGCATCAGATTGACCGTGGACCAAAAAATAGTGTGCAACTCTACACTGCAACAAGCGAAATTACACGCAAGATGGGTCAGATATCCCCTCCTCAACACCCTTCCTAGCTCATAATGTTCTCCCAGCGCCGAAAAAGGGTCAAAAAATGTCTTTGAACGAGTTCCTGGGTGATGATAGTCAGCGTTCCCAAGCCATCACCTCCGCATGCAAATTTTTAAACTGATGGCGCTACAGCCTTGGGTTCTTGGGCGGATGAGATGGATGCATTGCCGACAGCCCGTACGTACTCTCATGTCGCACTGCGCTTGGCCTTACCTCCTTCAACCCCACAGCTGCTGCGAGAGGAGACGATGATCGCGGAGACCGCCGAGGAGGGAGGGACGATTTTCTATCCTCCAGGCGTGAGTCTTTCGTTTCTGTCGCTTCACTCGGTCTCCATTAACCGGATTTGCCAACTCAAGAGGATAGACAGGCTTTCCCTCCAAGGGAAGACCTCCCCTTGCCTACTCAGCCCCCCTATACGGCTTTCGTCGGAAATTTGGCCTTTGACCTGACCGAGAACGATCTCGAGACCTTTTTTGATGGCTTGAAAGTGCGCCCATGTATCGGACTTCGTCAATGACGCATACTCACTTTTCGGCTCCTGTAGACGAAATCTGTGAAGGTTATCAAGGATCGTGATGAACGACCGAAGGGCTTCGGTTACGTGGAGTTTGAAGATTTGGACGATCTCAAAGCTGCTCTCGCAAAGACAGGAGCGGTGAGCTTTTCTTGTAACTCATAAAATCGTGTCCTTAACGAGAGGTGACGTATAGTCTTTGGCGGGACGAACGGTTAGAGTGAGCGTTGCCGAACCCCGTATGTCTATTCATCTAAGGTTGGGATCGCCCATCTAATGGACGTATCTTAGCCAAGGAGCGTTCTGGTCCAGGCGGCTTTGATGACCCGAAGTTCTCCGGCGAATGGCGACGGCAGGGACCTCTTCCTGATCGGGATTCCTCACGTAGGCGCTTCGATGGACCGCCAACTGATCGTTCAGCCGCAGCACCTCCTTCGGTTTCTGATACCTCTAGTGACTGGCGTTCTAATCGTCCTCTGCGGCCTCCTCCACCTCCCGAGCCCGAAGGTGCTTCAAGACGCAAGAACTCGTCGTCCTTTGCTTCGGAGAGTGCGGCGGACAAAGAAGAGACGTGGACTATCGGGAGCAAATTCAAGCCGAGTGAAGATGAGGGAACGGGGCGTAAGTTTGGCTCGTTCAGAGCGCGTGGTGATATGCCGCCGCCTTCTGGTCCGCCCGAATCCTCTACAGATAACGACTGGAGGAGCGCGCCACGAGCGGGTCTCTCGTCACGCAGTAGCACATCTCGTATGTCAATGATCGCCTCCTCTTCGGGTTATTTGCTCACTTTGAGGCTACCCAGCGACATCGTCCACCCCACCCACTCCCCAGATCACCCGCCGGAAACTTGAACTCTTGCCGCGTTCGGGGAATACTTCTACAACGCCCTCTCCTCTCGCCTCTCCCAAAATGGCTCAGAGCAACCCCGCCAATCGGCCTAGCCCCTTCGGCGCCGCTAGGTTCGTATATTCAGCACCCCTTGCCTTATTCACATACTGATGGGGGTTCTAGACCAGTGGATGTGACGGCAAGGGAAAAGGTCATCGCCGAACGCCTCGATAAGGAACGCGAAGTCACCAAAGATCGTGTTGGGCAGCATTCCATGTCGCGCAGTAACTCGCGTCAAGGAGCGCCGCGGACGCCACCTTTCAGCCGCAGTGGCGATACATCGCTTCCTCCTTCGCCGCGGGTGTCACACGATACGAGCATTCGCCCTGCTTTTAGTTTTGCGGCGGCGGCTGGTGGGAAGAGGGACGAGGAATCCAAGGAAGACGAAGGTCCAAAAGTGAACGACATCACAGAACAACTGGGAGAGGTCACCTATTTGATTATCCCCAACTGAAATGACACGTCTCCACATGATCTCACTATCTCTTTTACTTTTTGGATCTCGCTCGCTTCTTTTTACTCACGTCCACGCATACCTGCACGCAAAGCATTTTTCTGCAGAAATTATCAAAGTTTGCAGTTGTAGCCGCGCCGTTGTCTTCCTTCTAGTCGACATTGTACAATGCCCGAGTTTGACGATTTCCTTCTCACGAAGTAACTTTATAACAGTCTCGTTTTACACGGACATCAAGTCGAGTCAATGTGGAGTAGAGAATAAATCAAAAGATTATCGTCTCCTGTGCAGCTCTGGGTCGACGAACTTCATCCTTCCCCGTCCTACGTGCGAGTCATGAGTGACGCCGAGAATAATGAGAAAAAAAGAAATACCTTTGAACCGCACGCCGTTTGTAGACGGCGTCTCTTGTTCGTGTTGTCGCTTGAGCCTTTCCAGTTCGCGCTTGCGCTCGGCTTCCAACCTTTCGTTCTCTTCGCGCTCCAGTCGTGCATCATATTCTTCTTCGGTCTCCTTCCGCTCCCCAGAAGGCTCGCTCTCCTCGATAGGTGCCGGCTTTGAGCGAGAGCGTTCCTTGTCCTGTCGGTGTTTACGCTTGTGCCTCCGTTTGTGCCGCTTGCCACCCTCCTCGCCCTCGCCACCAGAAGACGGGGAGCGGCGACGGCGCTTGTGTCGCTTGCGGCTCTTCTCGCCCTCGCCGTCAGATGCACCCTCAGATTCGCTAGCGCTCACAGAGAGCTCTTTCGCTGCCAAAGAAATCTAATAAGCGATGGACTTTTTTTCCCCAAAAATAAAAAGAAACACACGAACGTGGCGGGGCTTGTTTTTTCCGCAGCTCGAGCTCACCGCAGTTGAATATGATCACGGGGACCGCAGGCCGATCTTTCTCGTCTGTGGCCACTTGCGCGACCTTGCGGACCACGTCGTCAAAGCCCCGAATGACTTTTCCAAAAACGACGTGCTTGCCTATATTTGCGTGTGTGAGAGCCCAGCTCGATCCAGGGGATGAGAGGGACACGTTACCGTTAAGGTGAGGGCAAGCGCGTAGGGTGATGAAAAACTGTGAGCTGTTGGTGTTCGGACCGCGGTTGGCCATGCATAGCAACCTGTCATGATGAATCGAACTTATAACTGCAGCGCAACCAGAGGTAGGTTAGGACTGACCCTTCGGCGTCCAACGGATGGGTGAGATCTTCGTCAGCGAAGGGACCGCCATAAATCGACTCTCCACCTGTCCCGTTCCGTTTTGTAAAATCTATCGGGCGGTCAGACTACAGCGGCGCGTGAGACGTGGGCCAGTGGGGTACTACCTCCACCTTGGACCATGAAGTCGGCAATCGAGCGGTGAACAATGCTGTTCTTGTAATACAACGGTCGGTCAGAGAGGGGGGAAAGGCCTTTCTCGCCAGTACATAGTGCGCGGAAACTAGAAGGAGATAATTAGCCCCGTGTGTGAGAAAATAAATGGTGAGACGTGCTTTTCTGATGTCTTGGGAACAACGTCGTTGAATAGCTCGAACATTACTCTGCGAACCTGTTAGGTTGAACAGAGGAGAGCAGACTTGAAGATACAGACCTTCCGACTGGGGAACCGTCAATGGAAAAGTCCATAAAAACCCTTGGACGAACCATGGTGCTCTGAGCTCTTGTGAGCGGTGTAGACTCGAAGGACAAGAGAAGCGGGACCGGACTGCCAACAATTGTAATAAATTACATAATTTAGTTTAGCTTAATGGACATGCGCTTTTCCGAGTATGCGGCATGGCAGGGCCGCCGCGCGTGAGTTAATTGGGAGGCATCACAACGCAATCTCTCCTCTCTCTTCCCTATACCCACCCTCTCTTCGGTCTGGCTACCGTATGACGCGCTGTCATAACTCCTTTCCTTAGTTTATATCATAGGATGCGTGAATTCAATGCGGTTGTCCTTGGTGGTCGGTTCCTCTTCCTTTATCACGCGTGCTACAACTAATTTCGGCGCCAAAGCTGGAGGTGTTGGAAAGTCGGCTCTCACCGTTCGCTTTATGAGAGGTGAGTTTGTCGAAAACTATGATCCCACTATTCAAGGTGCGTGCACTCACCCCACACGTGTTTGCCTCACCTGATGCATCCGAACAGAGGAATACAGGAGGTCAATTGAAGTCGACGGGGAACTGACGTGGGTGGGTATTGTTTCCGCTAGTGCCGATCGAGCCACCTCCACTACCGGCGGCTTGCAACGTTCTCGCTTTCTATTGCGGTAGACTTTTGCCGTGGAAAGCACCACCTTATTTCCGTACTGATAGTACCCCCCTGGATATAGCTCGAGGTCCTCGACACTGCCGGTGCCGAACAATTTACTGCTCTCAACGAACTATACATTACTTCTGGCCGCGGCTTCGTTCTCGTGTTCAGGTATTTTTCCATAGCGAGTGTAGACTGGACTCCTCACTGACTACACGCTTACATTCAGCCTGACTCTTGAAGCCAGTCTGCGAGAAGTGACGAGCCTTAGGCAGCAAATTCTCCGCATAAAAGGGGAAAATAGTGTGAGTGATCGGCGATTGCCAACCTACTGCCACTGATGCCGGTTATTATAGGGAATTCCAATGGTACTTGTTGGTACCAAACTTGATCTTACCAACGAGCGTGAGGTTTCGAGCGCTACCCTGCGGGAGCTCGAAACGCGTTGGAAGATTCCCGTGTACGAAACTTCGGCGAAGCGGGATTGGGACGTGCGGGAAGCATTCGAAAATCTTGTTCGACAAATGCGCGAATATTACCCCGTTGAATCCCCAAAGAAGAAGAAAAAAAGGGGCCTTCGTGGAAAGAGTCCTTGCATTATGATGTGAGAAGGACACACAACATCGTTAGCTTTCGCTCGTTTCTTGCTCTCCAAGTTTTCTTTGACACGATTCGTGGTTGTATCTTGACTGACTATTGTCTTCAATTTGGATCTAATTATATATATACACACGAACGATCAACTTTTCATTGTCCTTACCCTCCTGGATACCGTATTTCATATAATTATTTTCGCTCTCTTGTCCCGGATCCTTTCCTTTTCGCAATGCTCAATGCTCATCATACAATACCGTTACAGTGACGGGGATCACTGCCGGCATTTTACAATGCGCCAATATAACTGGGGTTCTCGAGGGGGTTCAGTTCTGAAAACCTGACCAATCGGGTTTCACGATGGCTTGCCAGGCCCTCGCCAAGTGTCCCACATTGCCCCATGTTCCAGAGTGTGACAGTGACAGTGTGACAATGACTCAGAGTCACGTGTCACTGAGTATTCGTAAGCAGGGCGTGAGAACGAAAATCAGCGGGTTTTCCAGCCCCCCGACTCGCGGTTTGTTTCTCTGTCCTTTCATCATCATCCACGCCCCACACCCTCCACCCTCCTCGTCTCCCCAAAGCTCAGATTCTTCAGTTCCACTCGTCTCTTAGAAAAGGTTTTTCATAATGGTAAGAGTATGTCGTCTAACATCAATCGCTCCACCTAACACACGTTTACTTCTTCTCCCAGTCTTACGGCAATAGTAATGGTTATAGTAGCTATGGAGGCTATGGTAGTGGCTATGGCAGCGCCGGCGGTGGTGGCGGCGGCGGCTGGGGCGGTGATCGAATGAATGACAACCTCGGTGGCAGCCTCCGTACTATCGATTGGAGTCAGCAAAAGCAGATTCCCTTTGAGAAAAATTTCTACGTTGAAGATAAGCGCGTCAGCGCACATTCCGACCGCGAGATTGAAGAGTTTCGCAGAATCAAGGAGATCAAGGTGCGGCTCATTTTTAGTTGCTATGGGCTACACTTTTCTCACCTTTTCACCCATTTCAGGTGCAAGGGCATAATGTGCCTCGCCCCGTGTCTTCATTCGACGAAGCTGGCTTCCCCGACTACCTTATGGTTTCCATTCGTGCTCAAGGCTTCTCAGAGCCAACCCCCATTCAGTGTCAGGCTTGGCCCATGGCGCTCTCAGGAAGAGATGTCGTAGCCATTGCACAGACTGGTAGTGGAAAGACTATCTCTTTCGCCCTTCCTGCTATGCTTCACATCAACGCGTAAGCACTGCCAATCTGAACGAAGAATTCATGTTGACCCCTGCATCAGACAACCTTTATTATCGCCAGGAGATGGCCCAATCGCCCTTGTTTTGGCGCCAACACGTGAACTTGCCGTTCAGATTCAGCAAGAGTGTACCAAGTTTGGGTATGTCAACGCTCCCACTTCGCTTCGATTTCACCCCACTTACCTTCCAGCTCGAACTCGCGTATCCGTAATACTGCTATCTATGGCGGTGCGCCAAAGGGACCGCAAATACGTGATCTCCAGCGCGGGGTCGAGGTTGTGATTGCCACTCCTGGCCGCCTCATTGATATGTTGGAAAGCCAGAAGACGAACCTTCGCCGTGTCACCTATCTTGTCCTAGATGAGGCGGACCGTATGCTAGACATGGGTTTCGAACCTCAGATCCGTAAAATTATTGGTCAAATTCGCCCCGATCGCCAAACACTCATGTTTTCGGCGACGTGGCCAAAGGATGTACAGCGTCTAGCTACTGTGTGTGGTTCCTTGATGATGTGCCTCCGGTTGGCCTAACTGACTTCCCACCTTAAAGGATTTCTTGAAAGACTTCATACAAGTCAATATTGGATCAATGGAGCTAACAGCCAACCATAACATCACTCAGATTGTTGAAGTCTGCAGCGATTTTGAGAAACGCGCAAAGTTAATCAAGCATCTTGATGTCATCAGCGCCCAGAACGCCAAGGTCCTCATTTTCGTTGGTACTAAGCGCGTCGCGGACGAGATTACGAAGTATCTTCGTCAAGATGGCTGGCCCGCACTCGCCATTCACGGCGATAAAGAACAGTGCGTTTTTTTTCTTGTTGTTACCAATCCTGTTTCGCTGATAATTTTTGCAGGCGCGAACGTGACTGGGTCCTTGGCGAGTTCAAGGCTGGCCACTCCCCCATCCTCATTGCAACAGATGTTGCGTCTCGTGGTCTCGGTATGTGTTCCTTGACTATCGCAAGTGCTCCGACGTTATGTCGAGACACTATGGGTAACAAACAATTGGCAAGTGGCCTAATTTGGCCGCTGTGCTGCTTTGTTGTGCTTGTTCGCTGGTATGATGATGGGGTCCGTTGATACCACACCTCATTGGTGGTGCTGCGGGCCTGCTGTGTGTTTCCTTGACACAACTCATCTACCAGGTTCCTGGGTACGTCTCCAGTGCGTGCAGGGCGAGGAAGATTTCGTGCATAGACAAGTTAGGGGCCCAGTTCCTTGCCTAGGTGCCCGTAATTCCGCTGGACCCATCGGTAGGCGTCACAGCCGCCAACCATGGTTTCAGGGCCCCATGAACAGTGTTCGTTGGTGCTGTAGCGGTTGTGGACTTGATCAACGCGTGCACAAGACTCTTGCCCGTCTTTAGCCTGGATGCGATGTGGCGTGGCCGTTAGCCCGTTGCATATACCCTTGGACATAGTACACTGGCTGTTTGTGATCTCTGTCTTCGGCGATGTCGTAGCGCTTGCCATTCATTACCGTATTCGTTATTAACGGGCTGCGTCTGTGTTTATGTGTTCCTTCTTTGATCCGTTCTGCGTTTCTGCAATGCCTGCTCTTCTACCTCTGCAATCCCCAGATGTCAAGGACGTTGGCTACGTCATCGTAAGGTTTCCCCATTGTCCTCGTTTACTTTATTGATAGTCCCCACAGAATTACGATTTCCCGAACAATTGCGAAGATTACATCCATCGGATTGGTCGCACTGGGGTGAGCATGTGATATACTTTTGTTTGTGAACAGTAATTTGACTCGTTTTTCACCCAGCGAGCCGGTATGAAAGGGACATCCTATACTTACTTCACCACAGAGAACGCGAAGTCAGCTCGTGATCTCGTCGCGATTCTCAAGGAGGCTAAAGCTAATGTTCCCGCCGCCCTTGAAGAGATGACGATGTTTGGTAGTGGTGGCGGTGGTCGCAGTAAGTTATAGGTCGAATTTTTAATGGACCCACTTACTTATTATTTGTGCAGGCCGTTATGGCGCCGGCAATCGTCGTGGTGGAGGTGGTGGCGGCGGCGGGTATGGCAACTCGGATTACGGATACGGTAACCGCGACAATGGCTACGGCAGCAAGGGCGGTGGCGGTAACCGATGGTAATGAGACAGATGATCCTCTTACCAACTTGTTACCGCTGTCGGGTACGTCTGAACACTGTTCATTCTGGACTTGATGCCCAATGCACGCCTTCCTACTCGTCTTCTACATTCGGACAGCCGTCGTTCCATCCATTATATGCAAATAGACCGCTTGGGATATGCTACGTTTAGAGTTCGCCATAATATAGGTCTCCTTCATTTTGTATTGACGGATAGGCCTGATTGTTGCTGATAGAGAGTACGATATCTGTGATAGGTAAGGATGGTCAAAATAGCTCAAAAGCCAATGTTTGGAGTTCCTTCTACTATCCTCCCACATCATGGCCACTTCTGATATCGTTAAGGAGACATTGAATGTTGCTGGTCTGTCCACGAACGTGTACACACGAGTCAACTTGCGCGACAAACGTTCCTTAGAGCCCGTCGTTGTGCTGTTCTTCCTGCACGGAAGGACCCAGTCGGCCGATTACATTGATCCCACCGCGCGAGATGCGTTTTCATGGGTAGCCGAGAAGGAAGCTACTTCACGAGAGGCACCCCGGGACTTCATTGTGGTTACCTTTGTATGTGGCTACTCCAGCCCTGCAGAGGTCGAGTGGTTTATTCTCAGCTTCGTTTCCACGGTAGGATCAAAGGAACCACGGCAAGAGGATGGTGGACCAACGAGGGAACCTGGCATGGAGCAAGAATGCGGACCAACACAACGAACGCCATGCGCAAGTACCCAATCGGTGTCCCCTTCTGATGAAATTCACTGACTAGCCTTTTTCCTCCACCAATTCGTACAGCGTCGACATGTATAGCATCTTGAGTAAACCGGTGCCTCTGATCCACTCTCATATAATAGACGTGACGAATTGCTTGTAGTTGGCGCGGTGAAGGACGTTTCCTTCCTCATCGATGTCCTCCCGTCGTACGTCTTTCCTCACGACGAGCGCACCATCGGCGAATGGGTCCTCGCGGGCTTCAGCCTCGGAGGGCATGCGACATGGCTCGCGCTCAGAAACGGTACGCCGCCCATCTTCACGATCGCACGCAAGCAGCGTAGCAGACGCGTGACGTACTCATTTCATTTCATCAGAGCCAAGGATCCGCATAGGCATCCCAATCTGCGGCTGCGTGGACTATCTCGCGCTGATGGAGCAGCGCGCGGAGAAGCTCGGAATCCCGCCCACCGCGCCATACTTCCCCGAATCGCTGCGCGCGCTTGTAGGTGTGTACGACCCCGTCGCGCCACCGCCCGGTGCGTTCGTGGGGAAGCGGATACTGGTGCTCTCGGGGGCGGATGACCCGCTCGTGCCGTGGTCAGTGTCACGCGCGTTTGTGGAAGCGCTGGACGTGGGGCCGCGCGGGAAGAAGGAGGTTATGGTGCAGCCAGGGGCGAAGCACGAGTACACGGACGAGATGAGGGAGAAGCTATTCAGGTTCTTTTGGGAGGAGGCTCTGGTCATTCGACAGGAGACCTAGCGCGCATTGATTAAAGAGACGGATTCGCGGATTGAACATACACCCTGGATTCCTTTCCTGCGTTATGTCTGGTACACCGAGTATCCAAATACATTTCATCCTCAGGCAATCAATACCACCAAATTCCAACGTTCTCATCAACACAGTCGACACGTTATACAGTCGCATTCGGTGTATCCAAGGCACAGACCCTGTGCAAGGATATCGATAAATGGTAGACCCAGAAACAAAGGTACTTCGTTACCCTTTTTCTATGGCCCTCCTCTACCTCTATGGAGGCCCGCGGTAGACCGCCTTCACTACCTTTGTCGCTCTCTGATAATTGTGTCTTCAGTAGTCATGAACAAACGAGTCCGATGGGGTGCTCGCAAGAGCTCCTCATAGAGCTCCCTCCGTGTCCGGAATTGGTACGGTTACGCTTGCTCATTGGGAGGCCGAGCGGACACCCGATCCAACACTTGTACTTGTACTCAGTCTGGCAATATAATCACTCTGGATTTTCGTCGATGAACCTTGTGATAGTTTCAAAAAATGCCTGCACCTGCTCGTCAGTCTTGATAACTATTCCGCGCTCTTCATTCGATGGTCCCTCCAATACGACTTCACCCTCTTCGATGTGACCCCCGGCGTAGCGTTGTCGGCCTCGACCTCCCAGGCCCTCTTCACACTGCTTTACGTATCCAAGGACGAAGTTAACGCGGGTGTAGATGACATCGTTTCAAGGCCGTTGGCTTTTGTTGACACCTTGCGACGAGTTGGGGCCTTCGGTTTCGCTGCAGCCTTCCCTTTTGGGACTTGGATGTTCGTGGAGACAAGTGTCGCTGCTCGCAGAGTCGAAGTGGAGACACTTGGAACCAGTGGCGGTGGCGGTGTCGACATTTCCGCTCTAGGGACCTGCGCTTGAGACTGTTTCTTTCAGTGTCCTGGTTGGAAAGGGACGGCGGGAGGTGAACTGGGTCAATCCCTGGTGAAAGGTGGCGCAGCAGCAGGAGTGGGTTATGTAAATGAGGGAGTGTCAGTGGGACGAGGTAGTTGTTACTGTTGATGTGGCACTGCCGACCTAACACCAAGGGCGGCGGCCGTTAGCCTCTGGTACATGTGATCCGCCTCCTGGATCATCCCTCGAATGGTACGGAGGTCGAGTACATATCGTGGTTTCGGTTTCTTACTCTCCTCCAGCTGGAATTTAGTAGGGGCCATCTATCACGCGTCCGACCATGTCAATTACGTCCTCCAGCTAAGGAACAAACTAACTGACCATGGTGAACATTTTTCGGACGTCCTCATCCTTCAGAGCACCGAATGCAATATGTATATACCTCTTAATATTTCCCAACCCCATATCAAGATATTCTAAATTTCGGATGTACTCGTGATTTGCATTGTTTGGAACAGGTGGACCGCCGACAACCCCTCTAAAGCCTGAAGTGAGGAGATTATAAAAGCGAAATTGAATGAGAACGAATTATTCGTACGATCAAAGGCTGATCTCTTCTGTACTTGAACCTGTCTCTTTGCAGATTCGACTTCCTCTGCCATTGGCCGTCCGATGGATGGTGATTTTATTTGTACGGGATGACTGGAGAGTCGACGCCGGATGACAAATGACTCTATGGAGTCCTTCAGAGGTCCATGCATGTACATGGGTTGTACGTGAAGATTCCGCAGGGAAGGGAGTATAGTGTTATGTTCCCTATCGGCTGGACGCAAGGCGTGCATGATTTCTGTAGCAAATTTGCCCACCACACGAAAGTCCTTTGCGCCGTCAAATACGCGGATATGTCCCTGCCATTGTTCGTCGTCCATGTCATCCGGCACACTTGATGGTCCAATCGTCATGATGCCTAGGTTTTCTACGTTGAATAGAAGAGAAGAAAAATGGTCACAAATCTGAGAAATGGAGAACAACTGCCAGTCTAATTGCTCGCACGATATTTGTAATCCAAGTCGTGTAAAGGCCCCTGGCTGGGTAAAGGTGATGGAAATGGAATCCACGTAGAATATAATTTCTGCCCGAAGAGGTGACTTCCGCATTTCTGTGCGATTGACGAATAGGCCAAGTTGCAAAGCGTCCAAGGTGGGTTGGTTGAAAAACGTGACATCGATATCCCCGAGACGAGGTGCATCGATTATGGCTACGAGACTGTCCAAGTACTTGCTGATTCCTCGATATTTGAAGCGGGTGAGAACCGGGAGAACAACACGGTCCCCTGGCGGTGGAGGCGAGCGGAGGTAGTTTCGGCGAGGGGGAAGGGAAAGGAAATGGAGTGAAAGTGTTTCAGGTTGAGTCATCCCGCGTAAGGCATTTGCAAACACCTCTGGGGAAAAATACCCAACACCTGGAATTTCATTAAGTTGAACATCTATGAGGTCATGGGAGGGTGAAAGAAGCTGCGGGAGTGAGGGAATTGCGATCCTGGTCAAGTGGAGAGTACGAAGGCGATGGCCCCACCGAAAAGCGCTGGGGAGGGGGGGGTTAACTGCATGCTGTCTTGGGACAGAAGAGCAAGTTTCTCTAATTCCGAAAATGGCTCAGAAATCGTGGAAAGTTTGAGTTTGTTGAGGAGCGAGCTCGAGACTGAGAGGCTGATGGAGTAAGCACGATCAGATTGCTCGAGAGCGGTCATGATGTTGTCCTCATCCCCGGGAGCAGGGGTACGCACCCCGGGAAATCCTCCGTAATTTACGACGAGAGGGAAGGGTGGCCAACAATGTAGAGTCTTCAAGACAGGTGTTTCGTATGTACAGTAAAGTCGAAGACGTAGACCGAGAGGTGATGCAAATATAATCTGTCGCCAGCTTTGGCATACGTGCGCAAGTGTAAACCAAAATGGCGGAGAGGTATCCAGGTCGACGAAATATATTCAGAAGGACATCGTCGGAGAGCACCTCAATCATTACATGCATCACCCACATCACCCGCTAAAAATCTACACTGCCGGAAGAGCCCGGCCCCATTTGAGCGCTTTCAGCACTTCGAGGTCCATGTTACTGTCATCGCGGGGGGTTGAACCATACCCACCACGGCGGGCAGTTTTTCCCACACCGAGCCCCGTATACCCTCATGCACTTAGAGCTCACACAAACCTACCGGGAGACAACCTGTACCCCACGCATACACCCCTGTGAATACCGTAACCCACGAACTTCCAGCCACATTAAAGTATGGTCTCTAGTGGGTGGGAACACTCCGATACTTGTGCAGGAGTCTGCACCACCCCCCAACCAACCCCCACCAATTTTTTTCTCTTTACCCTGACACCAACAAGATGATGATGACAGGCGGAGGCAGGAATGATGGGAACGCTGTAGGTATTTTTTCCTATGTGAAATGATTTTTTTCTTATATTTTGTGAGCTATGTGATGATTCTCTAGTCGTTCAAGATCTTCTAGGTGCAGTGTTAGCACTGGCACGGTAATTATACTATCACCGAGTCAGATAAAACTAGATCCAAGACGAAATACTCTAGTTTTGTGTTTCCTAGGGGCCAGCGGATTTGACCCTAGTTCGAAGCCAGAGCAACAGCGGAACTAGATTTAGCCGCTAGTCACTTTTTGTCTTGCTGATGGAACCCCACATGTATGAGCAATGTACACTTGAATGTAAGAACGACAATTGTGTATCTACCAGAGTATCGGAAAAATGAATGGTTTGTATTCAATCAAACGAAAGCAGTCCGATCACGAATCCGAAAAATCGCGCATGCGAGGCTACACCTCACTTGTGTCTGCTGGTGCTTCAACAAAGCCGGTAGACGGTATATACTTTCTGCAATCGCCGGTTGAAATTATCGTACCGGTTCAAGAGTATGCAACTCGGATAGCATTACTATATGATCCGACAGTAGAATAAAGTCGTGGTGACAGGTAGTTCCTTCCATCCCCCCACGTCATGGCCACTGATGTCGTGAAAGAGACACTGAATGTCGCTGGTCTGTCCACAAACGTGTACACACGAGCTAACTTGCGCGACAAACCTACGTCGGGACCCGTTGTTGTGTTATTCTTCTTGCACGGAAGGGCCGAGTCAGCGGATCACATTGATCCTATCGCGCGAGCTGCGTTCTCATGGGCGGCTAAGAAGGAAGCTTCATCGAGAGAGGCACCCCGGGACTTCATGGTGGTTACCTTCGTATGTAGCCACTCCGCCCCTACAAAGATCAAATGGTTTATTCTCACGGTAGGATCAACGGAACCACGGTAAAAGGATGGTAGATCAACATGGGAACCTGGGATGGAGTAAGAAAGCGGATCAGCACAACGAACGCCAGGCGTAAGTGCCCAAGCGGCGTCCCTTCTAAAGTAATTCGTACCGGTTACTGACTAGCCCTCCCCTCACAGCGTTAACATATATAGCACCTTGAGTAAACTTACACCTCTAGTCCGCTCACATGATCGACTGTGACGGATTGTTTGCTTTGGTTGTAGTCGGCGCGGTGAAGGACGTTTCCTTCCTCATTGATGTCCTCCCCTCGTACGTCTTTCCGCACGACGAGCGCACCGTCGGCGAATGGGTCCTCGCGGGCTTCAGCCTCGGAGGGCACGCGACGTGGCTCGCACTCAGGCACGGTGCGCTACCCGTCTTTGCAGTCCCACCCGCGCGTAACCGTAACGCGTACATTCGTTCGTTTCAGAGCCGCGGATCCGCATAGGCATCCCGATCTGTGGCTGCGCGAACATCGTTGCGCACCTGGAGCTGTACGCAGATACGCTCGGCATCCCGCGCACCGCGCCATACTTCCCCGAGTCGCTGCACGCGCTCGTGCGTGCGTACGACCCCGCTACGGCACCACCCGGCGCGTTCGTGGGGAAGCGCATACTGGCGCTCTCGGGGGCGGACGACACGCTTGTGCCGTGGTCGGCGTCGCGCGCGTTTATGGAGGCGCTAGACGTAGGGCCGCATGGTAAGAAGAAGGTCATGTTGCTGCCAGGGAAGCACGGATGTACGGACGAGATGAGGGACGAGATGTTCCGATTCTTTTGGGAGGAGGCACTGGTCACTCGACAAGAGACCGGGAGATGCGCGCTTTGATTAGAGAGGAATGAATCTGCGGTCATTGAACATATATTTTTCCTAGATTCCTTTCCGGCATTGTGCACTTATTGTACATTGTCGAAATTACCCATTTAAAGGTTACCATTTTGATGATATGTGATGGAAATACAGTAGTGTGACGAGATCGTAGTCTATGGACGACTGATTCTTGAAAAAAGGTGAGCTAGACTACTAGATAGAATCACAGGTGTACGAGAAATATTCACACTTGAATATACAAGCAACAACTGTGTGCTTGACTGTGCGTTTACCTAGAGACTTCCAGAAAGTATCAGACAGATGTATGTTTAATATTTGATCAAATGAGTGGGTAAATCGAAAGTGTAAAGAGAAGTTGCAGAGAGAATGTGAGAGAATCAATGGTGATGTTGAGCGAGGTCGTGGGAATGCGAGTCCGAAATGGCAATCCAATACCATGAGTGAAAACGGGTACAGTAGTTTCGAGCTCACCAGGCATGTGGTAGGGAAGCGCTACGTGGCATGAGACGTGATAGAGCGCAACAACCTCGGACGTGGTTATACTGGTTGCTGTGAAGGGAAAGCCTGGACATGCACCACTCGGCCGGCGCGCCCCCGTAGCACATATACAGGTTGGAGCACAGCTCCTCGTTCGTACACTGTCCTTGCGTGAGAACGGGGGGCAGGGCGCGCTCGTTCTCATCCCTGTGCAGCCCCTTCTTTGCATGTCACCCCTGTGTGAAAACCAGGGGAAGGGGGGTGCACCTGTGTCCCATGATGTCCTGCGTTGCGTGTCCTGTTTGCGTGTAAATGAGGGGGTGGAACGGTGGGAACGTACATGTGCCATGCCGTACCTCGTTCCTGAACCCTTGCATGCGGCGGGGGTTTGTCCCATGTCCACCTGCCCTGTTCACGCGGATGAACGAGAGCGGAGAGGAAGAGGGCGTACCTGTTGTATCCCCATTGCACACAAACAGGGATTGGGGGGGCTTGGGGGGCTACCTCCTGCACAACCCCCCGTTCACAAGTCAGTGAGGTTGGGGCAGTGTTTAGGTCTCCTGTTTGCCGTGAACGGACAGGTAAAAGGGGGGGTGTACCTCCTTTGCGTGCAAATGGGGGTAGGGGGCATCCCACCCGCGTGCCCTCCCTTCACGAGTAAAGGCAGCGGCACAAAGGGAGGGGGGTTCCTTTTCCCAAACGGTGCATGTCCTGCGCATGTACGGTGTTAGGAAAGGGGGGCACTAACCAAGGGGCATTCAAAGACCGGCCAGAAGGGGATGCTGCAATTACACTATTTGCTTTTGTCTATGCTATGATATTGGACGTCAAGCAGTGTCCTTGGGACGAACCTCTGAAAAGCCAGATGAATCCGACAGTTACATTGACTCTCATATGGCCTTCTCCATCGCATCTCTTCTACTACTCGCCATCCTTCTCATTCTCAGTATTTTCCTTTTCCTCCTCATTACTGTTCCTTTAACTGGAGCCCTCATCCGTCTCAGAGCAAATTACAACCCAAAAGGTCTCCAACTAGATCCAGAAGATGGCGTGCAACCCCATACTCGCCCTGTAATGACTAGCTTTTTACTTATGTTATCCAGAGTTCGCAGACTCGAGGTAGGTGGCGCTGCTTTTCACTCCCTCGGTTGGCTCAGCCGTTGCATCGATCCAGGGTTGGGCTGGCCTTATGAAGGGCACGGGTACGCTGACTGTCCGTGCTGCTAGTCGAATCGCCTCTGACCCTTCTACTACCTGACCAGTACCGATATTTTTATCCAATGTCGTGCTTTCGCTCTTTTTCGCCATTTTTTTCGACGCGTCCTTATTAAGTCCACGCAACCATGGTATCTACAACTCCCCCGCTACCAAGATACGGGGCGCGCTCCTATACGGCATCTTCTCGATGCTCGTCTCTCCCCCAGCGATGATAATTACTTGTAGGTCAGTATTTTCACCTGTATCACTCCTACTCCATTTATATCGAATCCCTGCTCTAGGTCAATTATCACACCATATCAACTGCCATATTTCCGCCCGTTATATTCTCTACGTGTCCTCCTTACGCCCATGGAACGTCGTAAACCTTGGGTCCTCTACTTTACCCCGGGTCTCTTCGCTGCAGGACTTCTGCACATAACCTATGCTGTTGTCGGCCTTCAAATCCTTCCCCCCCTACTACTTCCCTCACTTTCTCGTGCAGACGGTCCATTGCCCTTGGACTTTTCCCCTCGTAGCCTCACAATATACTTGGCCATCTCCCTCTTCAGCACGGCCATTCTATGCCCTCTAGAAGTGATTTTAACTCGTCTCGCAATCCAGCGAAACTACGAGTCTGCGGAGTTTGACTCGGTTGCCCAGGGAAAGGTTGGTGACACAGAAGATCTCCCAGAGTACTCCCCAGATGAAGACGTCATTGGGTATGACTTTTTCCCCTCTCAGCCGCACTTTGGTGTCTGATCTCGTACCCATAAACGATATAGACTGAGGGACGATACAGCCCCATACTCGGGTCTCAGAGACTGCGCGAAGAGGATAATCGATGAGGAAGGTTGGCGTGCGCTGTATCGCGGATGGTGGTTGACGTTATTTGGCGTCTTCGGTGCATTCGCCTCAGGCTAACTGGTCATTGCCTCTTCACACGATAACTGTACAGTACAAATAATGCCAATTGACTGCATTTTTCCGATCTCTGCAAATCTCCGCGAAGCTTGGGTCACGTGATACGCATCCTCTTTTCTGATTGTTTGGCGCTCTATATCACCACTTCCTTAGCAAGAATACCCCTCCTTTTTATTACCTTCAGCCTTCAGACCTTCAGATTTGAGGCAGCACCAGGTGCCTATAAATGAAATAAATAAATATGGTAAGTAAGTTATAGCAGTTTTTTTTTTTTTTTTTTTGAAAAGTGCTCTATTCCTGTACTAAATGTTACCTGAAATATCTAGCAACCCAAGACACAAGAATAGATGTTAGATGAGAGGAGGTTGTAGGTACCAGCCCTGTCTAACACACTGAATCTGGACCAGGGCCCAGGAATGAGGCAAAATATGAATTTAGGTACACCCCTGGTGTTAGGGTAGTGTGGGGCTCATTGTGCTTTACCTGCAATGGGCTGGGACTGACATACTATACTACCTACTAAAACCTCATGGTTGTGGATCCAGTTGTATTGTAGATCAGAGGATTTCTTAGTACTTTACCCCAGGTGTAATGTCTACCACATATTTGCCTGACTTAGGCACTTTATGAGGCTGCTCCCTTTCATGTAAGTGTAGCAGTATGTCACAATTTCCTTTCTCTGGATGCCTTCTTTCCTTGACTCTTACTTCCCATTCCCACCTTAAAACTGGTAAAGATTACAGGCAACACTGGAGTAATAGGGGCAGTCACATGCAGGTGACTGCAAGAATGTTAAGTTGAAATGGGATACAAGCGCAAGTGAAGACAATTCACTTTGAGAGGGCAGACAGGGGATAGACAAGTCAAGACAAGCTTCTGTTACATTTTTTTGGGCTCCTTTTGAGCCGTATTTATCAGTACAGGTACAATAATATGAGATGCTTTTTCAAAAACAATCAGAAATATGAATAAGTCACTTGGTGTTATGGTACGACGCAAAGGGATGCTTACTATATGGTTATGACTATGATAGTAAGTCAAGATTAGTCATGGACTTATACCATCAGTCAGCCAGGTTGCAGTAGCATGTGATAGTTATGGTGACTCATTACTAGGATAGCTATAGTAGGGTTTGAGCTACTTATGCTAGAGGATTTCAGACTTCATAGAGGAGCTTTAAAGCTACCTCTTATATGTATAAATAGTGGACTGCAAAGACCAAGATAAGCCATCTTGGTCTTCTTTGAAATACCATCTCTTCTCGTTTGAACTTCGGGCCTTCACACCTTGTCTCACTATCGTTGCCTTGACCTTTGAGTCTAAGGATACATACTGGCCTTCTTCTACTTAGTGACTATCATCATCTTCACTGCACAGGTGCTCAAGGTCACACTTATCATTGCTTATGGGGTACTCAAGACATTCAAGCTCAGTTGACTCCCACACTAAGTTGTGTCCACCTTTATGTAGTCCAAGTTGGACTCACGCCGTGGTAGCATTACACTTGGGGAGCAGTACAGTAAGCCGGACATCGAAACTGAGCTACAAGATGGTTGCGCTTGCCTCTCATTCAAGGCTACAAATTGTCCTTTAGACAAAAGAGGGAACATGTGGGGAACATTTGAGAGTGTGAGATCATAGTAATAGTGCACATACATCATTGCTGCTTTAAACAGCCTTCTGAGTCTGCAAAACATATAGTAGCGAACATTGTAGAATGTGTGAGAATGGACGAGACGGAAATGTACATGCCCCTGAGGGGCCAGGTCCAAAAATTGAGTCAGGCAAGTGAGAAACGAGCCTGAGGCCGAGCGTGGTACGCGTGGACGCTACCGCCTGCTCGGACCTCCAGTGAAACAAATCCACCAAAAACTCTCATAACTCATCACATGCCCAACTGTTCTCCATGATCTCTTTTGCACATGTTACGTTTCGTCCCGGACTGCCCGGACCGGTTGTGGACTCTGACGTGTTCGCGATGACTCGGTACGTCAGTAGTAATACGTCATGGACTTCGGATCGTGTTGCCTCGTGTTTGGATGACTGATGCTCGCTATTGTTGTACGTGATCATGATTAGGCTTGCTGACTGATGACTTTATTGTTGTACGAGTTGTGGATTACGATGACGACTGCGCATTCTATTATTAGAGTACGCTACTTACGCTATTGGTTACTTACGAGTTCGAGCGGAGCTAGAACTGGCTCCCTTACTTGTATTTAAGTTCACAGTAGTACGGACCAGGATCCCCATCTTGGTCTTCTTCGAATACCACCATCTCTACTCGTCTTCTGTGCTAAGGGGCTCGCAGCGCCCTTAAGTGAACTAGCTCCGGCATATCCCTTCGAGACCAAGAGGGATCCCCGTGACTCCATCTCCATCTTCCTTCGTGAATGGTAGATCAGCCGACCGTGACTTACCCACCTGGTACCACGTGTCACCTCGTCTTCGAGTATCTCAACTCTCGCACCGCTCACCCAACCCACTGCTACTACATCGTCGACAACCTCGATTGGGAATACATCCACAAGGTTCCCCATCCACCCCCGAACGTCCCCATCCAAGAGACGTTGTACACCTACAGAGATTCCACAGGCACGTATTGGCCACATCCCGCAGTCTTTCCCGAGCACTCGGACAATCACAGGTTTCATCCCCGAGGGAACCCACGTCATCAAAGCGCCTAAGTCAGGCAAACGTCCGTGGTAGACGTTACATTAAGACCAAGATCCTTCAACGTGGCTTCCGCAGTAACAACCCGCGATCTTTGGATCCCATTCCGACCGTATCACATTGACAGAAGAGGAGAACGCAACGTCCCTAAACAATACCTCAAAGGAGCATTTTGGCAAACAGAACAAGGCGACCCAGGCTACGTAGTCCTCTACACTTACAAAGACGGAAAAACCGGACTCATCCCGGTAGAGTTTAATTTTGACCATACTTGTTGGACGGAAATCAGGTGGGACGAACTCCACGGCAAACTACAAGTCGTCAGACCCGCAGGATCAGGACTCCACCTCGACATCCGCCAAAGCGAGACAACCACTAGAGATCAGTGGGGACCTATCGACGGACAAGAAGAAGAACCAGTCCGATCCCCTACTCCCAAGACACCAGCACCTTCCCCGTCGTTAGGAAGCAACCCCGAGGAAATCCGTATCCTCGAAGCACAAGCAGAAGAAGAAGAAGCGCAGTTGGGATTACTAGCTGAGTCCATCCCTACAGACATGACCACTACTATCACCGAGCAACCCACTACATTCCAGGAACCCGCGCGTATTAGTCGCGGCGGGGGACCCCCACCCGAAGGACACGGAGGAGGGGGAGGAGGAGACGGAGGAGGAGACCCAGGAGGACCCCTCTTCACCGGACCAAACGTGTCAAGCGGGACCAAACCTGAGAAGTTCATGGGCAAGGAACCCCTCGTGTTCACCGGAGACCGCACCAGAGTCCAACAGTTTCTCACCCAATGGGAACTGTTCGTGGAGACTAACTACGACAACCCTGCGTTCACCCTTCCCTATCGAAAAGCGCTAATCTTCCTCACCTACATCCAAGGAGATCACGTCAACGAATGGGTCTTGTCCACCACCAAATGGGTTAAGGCATACAAAGCCAAGCACGGACCCTACGACAAATGGATTTGGGAAGCCATCGAACTCGGCTTCCGCAACACGTTCGCCGATACACTCGAAAAAGAAAGAGCGCAACAAGAACTTCAGAAGGGCTTCCGAATGGAAGGGCAGGATATCGACTCCTACGTCGCCAAATTTGAGAAAGCGGTCAGAGAAGCTGGCTACCGCTTCGACGACTCCCTAGTTCTCGACAAGTTCACTAGCGGACTCCCGGTAGAACTCTACAAGAACGCGTACAATTTCCACAGCCCGAACACCTATGCTCAATGGAAGACGGCCGCGCTTGAGCAGCAGCGCAAGTGGATGCACCTTCAAACACGTTTGGGGGGACGTAAACCCCCGGGACCCGGTAAGCCGGGCAATACTTCCCTTAGAACTTTCAACGCTCCAAACCGCCCTCAGCAACCCCGCCAAGGATGGCAGGCATTCCGGAACCACCCGGATGCAATGGACACCACTCCAGGAAGAGTCCGCGCTCGGCTCGCAGGATCCGAAGAAATCGACTACGCCCGACCCCCGTACACCCCACAAGGGGGACGACCCAACAAAGGGATCATAGATGCAAGCAACGTCAAATGCTTCAACTGCGGCAAGCTAGGCCACTTCCAACGCGATTGCCGTCAACCGCGCAAGCCAAGGACCAACACGAACTGGCAACCCCGCCAAGGAAGGGGAGCGTTCATAGAAGAAGTCCAGAGCGTCCAAGACGAGCCTCTGATCCAATTCGAAGATGACGGCGGCAGTAGCCGCGGCGCCCGCGCCACCACTGATACGCCACAAGAACGGGCGACCAGCTGGATAAACGGAGTCCGAAACCTAGATGACGAAGCCAGGGACTTGGTAGTAAGGGACCTATTGGGGCGAGAGGATTTTCAAAGCGCCTGAACCCGACGGCCTGGGTGAGGGCATTACGGTGTAACTCTGTGTTCATAACGCGCTATCAATCTATGCATGTTCCAGTTTCATTGCGCGCAAGTTACGCCATGGCCGACAAAAGAGCATTAGTGGACTCCGGAGCCACGAACAACTTCATACATCCGGACTTCGTCAAGCGAATGAGGCTAGGCTCCAAAGAGCTAGATCGTCATCGGAAAATCTGGAACATCGACGGCACACATAACAAAGGGGGCAAGATCACCCACTACGTGGATCTAGAAGTGCAAACCAAAGGAATTATCAAAGAAATGAGATTCCTAGTCACCGACGTAGGAGGAGAAGACATCATCTTGGGGTACCCCTGGCTAGCAACCTTCCAACCCGACATCCAATGGGCCACTGCTACCCTAAACGAAGCTGAGTACCCAGTAGTTCTGCGAACCACAAATCCCTCAAAACCTCGGATAGATCCGATTATCGCCAGACTAGTGCTCGAGAAATTGCTACTACCAAACAAGCAAAAAATTGAAGAACAGCTCAAAAAGGAGTGCGATCTCGAAGACACTCGCCTTCGCGCAACAATGTCCACAGAAATGGCAATTGAGGCCAAACAATACACGGAAACAAGGGCGGTACCGGAAGAATATCAAAGGCACGTCAAAATCTTTAGCGAAGAAGAATCGAACCGATTTCCACTATCAAAACCGTGGGATCACGCAATCGACTTCAAACCGAACGCCCCGGATACCATCGACTGCAAGGTTTATCCCATGAGCCAAGCGGAAGACGTAGCGCTTAAGGAATGGATCGACGAACAACTAACTAAAGGATACATCAGACCGTCGAAATCCCCGTACGCATCATCATTCTTCTTTATCAAAAAGAAGGACGGAAAACTACGCCCCGTACAGGACTACCGAAACATCAATAACTGGACTATACGCAATCAATATCCTCTCCCACTCATCCCAGAACTCATCGCCGACCTAAGCGGAGCTTTCATATTCACCAAACTGGATATCCGCTGGGGATACAACAACGTAAGGATCAAAGAAGGGGACCAGGAAAAAGCTGCGTTCAAGACAAAATACGGACTCTTCGAACCAACGGTAATGTTCTTTGGACTAACCAATTCCCCGGCGACCTTCCAAACTATGATGAACGAAATCTGCAAAGACCTCATCGCGTATCACGAGACAAAGGGAACGACCATCAGGGTATACATGGATGACATAGGCATAGCAACTCGATCAACGGAACAGGCACATATCGACGCGGTACACGACATACTAGACCTCCTAGAGGAAAACGACTTATTCCTCAAACCGGAAAAGTGTATCTTCCATGCCCCTAGCATCGATTACCTGGGGGTAATCATTGAAAAGGGGGTGACACGCATGGACCCCGTCAAAATTTCCGGCATCAAGGACTGGCCAACCCCTAAAAACGTCAAACAGGTGCGATCGTTCCTAGGCTTCTGCAACTTTTACCGCGCTTTCATTCGAAATTTTGCCACGCACGCACGACCCCTCAACAAACTCACACGCAAAGACACCGAATGGATATGGACAACCGCGGAACAAGAAGCATTCGACAAGATCAAGAAGCTCGTCACAGAGGAACCAGTATTGGCACACGCGGAGCTTAAAGATCAATTCGAACTAGAAGTGGACGCCTCGGGATTCGCCGTAGGAGCCGTACTACTCCAACGCAAAGAAGATGGCAAAAGACACCCCATAGCCTACTACTCGAATACCCTCAGCGCGGCGGAAAGAAACTACGATATCTACGACCTGGAACTGCTAGCAATCGTCAAAGCACTAAGGAACTGGCGACATTACTTAGCAGGATCTCCGCACAAGATCAAAGTCTTCTCGGATCACATGAACCTCCAATATTGGCGCTCCCCACAGAAGATCAGCCGCCGAGTAGCCCGGGAAGTACTAGAACTCTCTGAGTATGACATCGAGATTCACCATATCAAGGGAACGGCAAATGGAAGAGCCGACGCCCTATCTAGACGCCCGGACTACGACCAAGGAGAAAGAGACAACGACCAAGTCACAGTACTACCTGATGACATCTTCGTCAGGGCCGCAGCAATAGATACGACAGAAGACCCTCTTCGAATCAACGCCACTATCTCAGTACAAGAAATGGAGAAGACAAATCCGGTATACGCCCAGGACAACGACAAGCTCCGCCCTTGGGTAGACCCGCACGGACTGAAAAAGATCGAAGGCACCTGGTATAAGGACGGACGACGGGTGGTCACAGGGGGGCTCCTTGAAAAGCGAGAACTCATCAAAAACCACCACGACCCCCCAGTATACGGACATCCGGGAATCAGTCGAACCATCAAACTCGTGGAAAGATACTACTGGTGGCCAGGCCTCAGGAACGAGGTCGTGGAATACGTCAAGGGTTGCGCCGATTGCCAGCGCATCAAGGTCAACACTAGGGCCATCAAAGCGCCACTGCGCCCAATCTTCCCAAAACCCGAAGCTATGCCATTTGAAACTATCGCCCTTGACTTCATCACTAAACTTCCAGAAGCACAGGGTTGCGACACGATCCTCACGATAACGGACCATGACTGCACGAAAATGTCCCTCTTCATCCCCTGTCAAGAAGAGATCTCGGCTGAAGGCACAGCCGCATTATACGTCAAACACGTGTTTCCTCGATTCGGACTCCCGGGCAAAATCATCAGCGATCGAGACCCCCGATTTGCCTCCAAGTTCACGCGCGAACTCTGCAAGGTACTCGGCATCGAACAGAATATCTCCACGGCCTACCACCCAAGGACGGACGGACAATCGGAACGCACAAATCAATGGCTGGAGCAATATCTGCGATTCTGGGTCAACGAAAGACAAGATGACTGGATCCACTATCTCCCTATGGCTGAGTTCACGCATAATAATTGGCCCAGCGAAACCACTAAAGAATCTCCGTTCCAGCTCCTTATGGGATACAACCCCCGTGCTGATTGGACCGACAGGCCATCCCCGATACCCCAAGTGGCGTTAAGGGTCAAACAGTTCAAGGAACTCCGCCAGCGCGCGCAGTCACTGATGATCAAAGCGCAGCAAGGGTGGATCAAGGCCAAAGATACGCCCAAATTCCAAATTGGAGACCAAGTCTGGCTCGAAGGACGCCACCTACGTACACACCAGCCAACGGCAAAACTCGCGGCGCGACGCCACGGCCCCTTTAAGGTCGCTCAGGTGATGTCCGCAGTCAACTATCGACTAGAGCTTCCCACGCAGTGGCAGATACACCCAGTGTTCCATGTGGACCTCCTGACGCCTTATCGCGAAACACTCACGCACGGGCCCAATTATCAGCGCCCACCGCCAGATTTGGTCAACGGCGAAGAAGAATACGAAGTCCAGAAGATTCTAGACTCTCGGCGGTTCGGCAGAAGTCGTAAACTTCAGTACCTGGTCAAATGGAAGGGATACCCGGACTCGGACAATCAGTGGGTCGATAAGGATGACGTATTCGCCGACGACGCGATAAGGGAGTTCAAAAATTCCAACCCCGCCAGAGAAACGCATATAAACGCAGGGAACTCTCAAGAGACGTCTCCATCTCCCTCCTTCACTTCACTCCCCACTTATGAGGCCCTCTTCCCCAGTCAACTTCCGATATGTCGTCAACACCGAACTTTCGGCACCTTACAGAGTACAGTCCACGCCACCGTCACCCCTGTCGTCTACCCTCGCCCTTCACCAACGAGGAGATCGTCCTCCTTCCCCCGGGCCATCCCCAGTTCCTTCGCCGACCCCCACTGTTTATTCCGAGAGCAACCAGCCCAGCTATCTCGGAGATCACTACGTCCCTGACCCGAGCGCCCACTCCAGCGGGCGACGAACAACAGGGGTACGTCCCCAGTCGACCAGCCTCACCCCCGGGACCCGACGAAGTCGGGGATCCGTACGACCCGGCGGAGCGCCTCGAGGCGCATCAATATTTACGTTACGCCACCCATCTCACCACGACACACTCGGAAACCCCCCCGCTTTGCGGACCCACCGGGGAAGCTATCACACTACCGACGCCGCATCCACCCGCGCTTCGCCGCGATTCAGAGGAGGAACTTGTGCAGGAGGCCGAGAGTCGTGCGGAGACTCCCCCTCCCAGGGGGTACCAGTTCAACAGGGGAGTCCATTACATTCCCTTTCAGATTCGCGACGCTCAGGAACGACTTTGGCCCGCCCGGTATACTCAGCTCATCCTCACCGCCGACCCGTTCGTCCTGGCCTTCAGGTCAGGATGCAACCAGCAATACGGGAAGCCCGTCCATGCCGTCCCCTACTACGACGAGCAGTCCTCTTCCCCCACTTACACCGACGACGACCTCACGTTCCTGCTCTCCGACGCGGGACTAGTCGACTCAGTCGACCAGGCGCTCCTCCATATGAAGGACGCGACCCTCATGGCCGAGGTCCACCGCTATCGTTGCATGACGCTGGGGTGGCGGGCACAACAGCACCGACTAGCGGCGGAACAGATGAAGTTGGAGCGCATAGAGATCGAGCGCAACAGGTGTGTCACCAGACTCCAGCGAGCGCACGCGGTGGACCGCATCGAGAACGTTCGGGCCTCGCTCCACCGCGGGCCCAAGGCGGAGCAGGATGCCGAGGAGATCGCCCGCATCAGAGCCCTCCGCGAGGTAGGCACCAACCCGCTCGCCATCATGCGTGGTCAAGCTGGGGCTTGACGCTGAAAAGGGGGTGATGTTACGTTTCGTCCCGGACTGCCCGGACCGGTTGTGGACTCTGACGTGTTCGCGATGACTCGGTACGTCAGTAGTAATACGTCATGGACTTCGGATCGTGTTGCCTCGTGTTTGGATGACTGATGCTCGCTATTGTTGTACGTGATCATGATTAGGCTTGCTGACTGATGACTTCTATTGTTGTACGAGTTGTGGATTACGATGACGACTGCGCATTCTATTATTAGAGTACGCTACTTACGCTATTGGTTACTTACGAGTTCGAGCGGAGCTAGAACTGGCTCCCTTACTTGTATTTAAGTTCACAGTAGTACGGACCAGGATCCCCATCTTGGTCTTCTTCGAATACCACCATCTCTACTCGTCTTCTGTGCTAAGGGGCTCGCAGCGCCCTTAAGTGAACTAGCTCCGGCATATCCCTTCGAGACCAAGAGGGATCCCCGTGACTCCATCTCCATCTTCCTTCGTGAATGGTAGATCAGCCGACCGTGACTTACCCGCCTGGTACCACGTGTCACCTCGTCTTCGAGTATCTCAACTCTCGCACCGCTCGCCCAACCCACTGCTACTACATCGTCGACAACCTCGATTGGGAATACATCCACAAGGTTCCCCATCCACCCCCGAACGTCCCCATCCAAGAGACGTTGTACACCTACAGAGATTCCACAGGCACGTATTGGCCACATCCCGCAGTCTTTCCCGAGCACTCGGACAATCACAGGTTTCATCCCCGAGGGAACCCACGTCATCAAAGCGCCTAAGTCAGGCAAACGTCCGTGGTAGACGTTACAGCACACAAGACTTCTTTATGTTCTCTTTCAAACCAGCCATAACTTCCTTATATTCTGTGTCCATCTGACCTGTGCATGACCCCGTGCAATCTCCACTTCCTGTTTACAGCCATGCCTTTGTTCCTCTTTGACTCAGAACCCAAGTATGGTGCCATATGTTTGTTACAAACAAACATCCTGTACTAGTATATAAGTTGCATGCTACCTAGCTTGTATGGTAGACTTGACTTCTTGTGTAATACCACATATCCTTGTCATCTCACAAATGACTTTGCTTGCCCTTTTTGCTTGAGCATGACTTTGGTTTGCCTTTGTGCTTGAACTCCTGACTTCCCCACTACTGTCTGCATGTCTGAGGAGACCATGTGACACTTGTGCATCACCTGACTCAGTCTTAACTGAATGTTACAAATCCCTGTTACCTTGGCTTGAGCAACTTAGTGAAGCACACATCATGCATAACATTCCTGTGGTAACATTACATTAAGTTAAGTCTCTTGCAACCCTGGTGACTAGTAGGAGTCGCACAAAATTCCAACTGCAGTACATTGATCAGTACCTCACAGATGAACTCTCCAGCCACAAAAAGGGAGCAGTCATCTGGGATGAGATCAACAACCTTGAGGGGTATTTTGTCTTTAATGTCAAAAATCAAGAATACCAACAAGTCCATTATTTTGACAATCTCAGGATCTGGGCCTTCATTGACTACAACCCAAAACAAGGACATTTGTAACGTCTACCACAGATGTTTGCCTGACTTAGGCTTCTTTGTGATGTGGGTCCCCATTCTGATAGAAGTGATGGTTAGTTGGGATGGAAGGGAAGACTGAAGGGTGTCAGCAGAAGCGGCCTTCAGAGTCTTGATAGGTGTAAAGGACGATTCCCTCAGGTACACCTAAAGGGGGTTGATCGATGGGTTCTAGATTGGCCCACTTGGCAGAGTTGAGAATGTAGAAGGTAGTGATGGGACATTGAGTACACAAGTTGAGATAGAGGTATATATGGTGGCACATAGTGTCTTTGGTGTTGATAAGTGATCCCTGCACACTTAGCAGCTCTGGACAGACTGAACTTGCAGCATGGACTGCTTTAGATAAGATATATTGGACTTATAGATTAGATACTTGATCTGTACAATTTCGGACTTCTTCTCTTATCTATGACATCATGTATAATGTGTTACATTTCAGTTTTCGGACTGCCCAGCCCGGTTTCGGACTCTGACGTATCCACGATGACTTGGTATGTCAGCAGTAATGTGTCATGGACTACGGATCTTGTTGCCTCGTGTTCGGATGACTGATGCTCACTATTGTTGTACGAGATGGTGATTACTCTGTTGACTGAGACTTCTATGGTTGTATGTGATTCGGATTACGATAACGACTGTGGATTCTATTCTTAGACTACGCTACTTATGCTATTGGCTACGTACAAGTTCAAGCGGAGTCCGAACCGACTCCCTTACATGTATTTAAGTTCATAGTAGTATGGACCAGGATCCCCATCTTGGTCTTCTTCGAATACCACTGCTTCACTTGTCTTCTGTGCTAGGAGTCCCATTGACTTCTAAGTGAGCTTGCTCTGGTATATCCCTTGAGACCAAGAGGGATCCCCATGACATATATCCCCAGTTCCCTGTGAATGGTGGATACACCAACCATGACTTATCCTCCCGAGACCACGTGTCATCTAGTATTCGAGTACCTCAATTCCCACGTTGCAAGGCCGTACAAGTGTTATTACATCATCAACAACCCCCATTGGAGGTATATCCGCAAAGTCTCCAGCCCGCCTCCGAATGTTCCACTCGACTTTCCCCTCTACACCTATCGCGACCACCTTGGAGCCTGTCAATGTCACCCCACAGTCTTCCCCAACTCACTGGACAACCATTGTTTCTATCAGCAAGGGAACCCATGATACACCAACGCCTAAGTCAGGCTAACGTCTGTGGTAGACATTACATAATGACATCATTGGACTCCTCTGGACTTTACATTGTACTTCGCATCTTTGTACTTTCCCCTTGTTCTACCCTTATTGTGATGTCACTATGATATCATCTTGGTCTGGATTCCTTTTGTTCTTATTGCCTTGTTCTCCCTTTGTATATCCCTTTGTCCTATACTCAGAACAATGCTCCTTGTAATCTGTGACTCTGTGTTACTTACTTTGTATCAGTGTCACCCTCTGTAAAGTATAAGTACAGTAGCTTGTATGCTCCTGGTCCACATCAGTTCCTCACTGCTTGTGTGCCAGAACTATCTTTAGCTTCTCTTGCAAGATCTCCCCTCTGCTGCTTCTAGCTGCTCAGTGTATCTCACCACAGTCCTCTTGGTCACTGTGAGTATGCTGTCCATCTTTGCTGTTCATCAGGGAGAAGCCATGCTGAATGAGGAGTTCCAGCTTGTTGTGATCTCTAGCTTGAACCTCCAGAGCAATGCCATGCCCATCAAAGTGGTTATCAGGGCAATTGAAACATACAGACTTGATGAAGAGGCATGGGAGTGTTGAGACGCGACTGATTCAAGTCACATGTCTCATGGGATATGATTGAGTCATTCCCTTCCTTATACGGTATCTGACCCCTATGGTTAGATTTGGACTTCCGGACTTCTACGGACCGGTTATTGTTTATCTTTATTGTTTAGATCCTTATTAGGTTCTTATTGTTTTCACTTATTAAGATACCGGACTTAACTGCTTTAGGCAGTCCCATTGTTCTCTGCCCTCCAATGGCATTTCTCCCTCTGGCGCACAGACCAGGTGTATTTTGTTTGGATCACCAGTGCGCACAGACCATTATTAGCTAAGTGTCCTGTATATAAGGACTGCTGTTTTCGCCTTCACACTTCAGAGTTCCTTCTACCTCTGAAGTGTAAGTCCCTTTACTACTAAGCCTCTCTACCTTACGCTGACACTAGTATAGTACTTGTTTGTCCTTAGGTGTGTAGCGCTGCTATTAGAGTTCCTTCTACCTCTGAAGTTACTTGTTTGTCCTTAGCTCTTGCTATCTTTGTCTCGCTGTTAGTGCTGCCCGCTCAACAGGGAGCAGGTTGTGGATGTAGAACAAGAGCCAAACATTGCCTTCCTGCAAAAAACTACAACAGCATCAGAACTGGTGCAACAGGAAGCAGCAAAGAGGCAGGCTTGTACCTTTGAGGAAATGGTTCCTCCTGAATATTGGCCATGGTGTTCAGCAAAGAGGCATCACACCAATTTCCCCCATCTCGGGCATGGGACCATGCTATTGTTGAGCGGGCAGCACTAACAGCGAGACAGAGATAGCAAAAGCTAAGACAAACAAGTAAACTTCAGAGGAGAAGAAAACTCTAATAGCAGCGCTACACACCTAAGACAAACAAGTAACTATACTAGTGTCAGTGTAAGGTAGAGAGGCTTAGTAGTAAAGGGACTTACACTTCAGAGGAGAAGAAAACTCTGAAGTGTATGGGCGAAAACAGCAGTCCATATATACAGGATGCTTAACTAATAATGGTCTGTGCACACTGGTGATCCAAACAAAATGCACCTGGTCTGTGTGCCAGAGGGAGAAATGCCATTGGAGGGCAAAGAACAATAGAACCGCCTAAAGCGGTTAAGTCCGGTATCTTAATAATAAGAACAATAAGAACCTAATAAGGATCTAAACAATAAAGATAAACAATAACTGGTCCGTACTAGTCCGGAAGTCCAAATATGACCATAAGGGTCAGATACTGTATAAGGCAGGGAATGACTCAATCATATCCCACGAGACATGTGACTTGAATTAGTCGCGTCTCAACATCCCTCCATGATAGAGGCAGTCCATTTGGAGATAAGAATAGGTGGTAGATGGTGATGAGAGTGTGTGTCAAGTTTCAACAAGTTCTCAACATAAGAACTATGTAAGAGTCTACAGGAGTTTGGGATTGAGGTCCCAAGATCACCTGACTTAAAGTGTCATAAAGGACAACTTTTTGAAGTCCAGCAATTACTCCATATAAGACAGAGAGAAAGGTCTCTCTTCTGCAGAGATAAGACTTATCTTATTCTGCCTTGACACTTCATCAACAACCTTATAAAACAGGTTCATCAACCCAAATTTCTGATAGATGTGGATCTAATCCACGATCTATTCTCTCCAAATCTACACCAACCCAACATCATTAACCAGCTTCTCGAAGGTTTCTCTTGGTAGGGACTTAGTGAGTCCGTCTGCTACCATATCCTTCATAGGGGTGCGTATCAGGTCTATGACCTTGTTTTCTACATATTCCCTTACAGCGTGGTGTTTGATGGGGATGTGTTTGGACCGTCTCCCTGTGACTGGGTTTAGGGCTAAGTCTACAGCACCCTTATTGTCACAGTGAAGAGGTATGGGGGAGGAATGCCTCATACCCCAGTTCCTCTAGGAACGTCCTATACCACTGAGCTTGGTTTGCAGCCTCAGAGAGGCTCATGTATTCAGCTTCTGTGGTGGACTGGGCAACTGTCTTTTGCTTTCTGGTACACCAAGAAATGGCGCCATGTGCAAGTAGATAGATGTAGCCCGAGGTGGAGTGGTGGTCTTCCTGATCTCCCCAGGAAGAGTTGCAGTAGCCGTGAAGGCCATCTCCAGTTATCCCTCCAGTGTAGCGCAATGATAAGTCCTTTGTAGTGTTCAGGTATGCCAGTACGTATTTGGCAAGGCGCAGATGCTGCTGTGAGGGGTTGGAAGCGAATTGGCTGAGGCACGCAACAGCGAAGGAAATATTGGGTCTGCTTCCAATCTGTGCATATAGCAAGGACCCGATTATCTGTTGATACTTCTTTATCTCAGAGGTAGAGGCTTGATCTTCGTATTTGATCAAGTGAGCCTCAGCGCCAGAGGGAAGAGGGGTATGTACTGGGTTGGAATCCCTCATTCCGAACCTTTCAACTATGTCTCTGATGTAATCTGATTGGTTGATCTCCATGGTGCGGTTAGCATGATCTCTGGTGATGTTAACACCGAGATAGGATTGGATCTCTCCCAAGTCAGTCATCTCATATTGGCTAGATAGAGACGCCTTCAGATCATTGATCATGTCCATAGAATTTCCCAGTATAGTGATATCATCTACATATAAGATGACGAAAAGTGATCCACCCCCCTCTTGAAGATGGTACACATATACTTCTGCATCAGAGTACGTCCACATGAAGCCAAGTTCAGTAAGAACTCCATGGAACTGTAGATTCCATGCATGGGAGGCTTGCTTCAGACCATAAAGGGCTTTCTGAAGCCTACACACCATGTGTTCAGAACCAGCTGTGATGAAACCGACTGGTTGCTCCATGTAAATCTCCTCATCCAGTTCCCCATGTAGGAACGCCAACTTGACGTCCATTTGGTGGATTTCCCAATCCTCTAGCGTAGCTAACGCCAAAAGGAGCCGTAAAGACTCAAAACGGGCAACTGGAGAGAAGGTTTTGTCAAAGTCCACCCCCTCTAGTTGGGTGAACCCTTTTGCCACTAGCCTAGCATGAAAGTGTCCATCTGCTTTCTTCTTGAAGACCCACTTGCATTTAACCACCTTCCTTCCAGCAGGAAGGGGCTCCAAATGCCAGACTTGTAGCTTTTCCAGGGCATCCAGTTCATATTGGCATGCCTCTTGCCACTCATCTGCATATTCAGACTCCATGGCCTGCTTGAAGGTCTGAGGATCCCTATATCCAGGGGCCTCTGCCACATTCAGCAGGTCCATCATCGTAAGCCTACTGCTTCCCTGCACAAACTCATCATTGTCCTCATTGTAATAGTGAGGATTCTGACGCCTCGTCCTTGTGCTATGTCTCGGGCAAGGGGGCGAAGTCACCTGCTCAGTCCTTGGGCTTCTAGGGGTATCCCTAGGAGGACTGACTTCCCTATTGAAATTAGGGGCAGGGATTGGCTGAGTGGCCATAGGTGGCCAGTTTCGCCTAGTATGCATAGGTACTGGAGGGGTGGTTGCAGGGGGCGCAGAGGGGGGAGTCTGGTAGATCGTCTGATCTGTTGGAGCTGGGGTGGCGTTTGGTGGGGTGCTAGGCTGTTGTTCTTGCGGAGGGGGTACCTCCGGCACCTGTATAGTAGGTGGGGCCACGTTGGTTGGTGGTGCCTGAGGTGCTGTGGCAACAGCTGGTAGAGGCTGATCAAGCACTCTAATGTAAATATTTCCGCCGGTGGAGTCAAAGACCTCCTGTTCCAGCACTGGTGATGTATACTGGTGAGGGATCAGGTCACCACGGGACGGGAAGATGTCTTTATCAAATGTAACATCTTGTGAAGAGATGAAGCGTCGGCTATGTCTGTCCCATAGTTTGTAGCCCTTGGAAAGAGCTTCATAGCCCACAAACACGGCTTCCTTTGACTTAGGATCTAATTTCTGCCGGTTGTGTTCTGGTACATGATAGTAGGCTTTGCAGCCAAATACTCTAAAGTAAGAGACATCTGGAACTGTACCATTCCAGAGCTCTAGTGGAGTTCTCCACTTGTTAGAACGAGTGGGAGTGCGATTGTATATGTGCACAGCAGTCTCGACTGCTTGTTCCCAGAAACCAAGGCTAAGGCCCACATGATGAAGCATGCTGGTGCCTTTTTCCATAACCGTATGGTTAAAACGCTCAGCTCTCCCATTCTGTTGTGGGGAATATGGCATAGTGAGGCGATGCTCAAGGCCCGCTTCCAGAAGAATGTGCTTAAGATCATTGTTGACATACTCGCCACCACGATCAGAGTGTAAGGATTTGATGGGCTTATTTAAGTGTTTTTCAGCCCACACCTTATAGTGTAGGAAGGCGTCCTTAAACTGATCCTTAGACTTCATAAAGATGATGACTGCTGCTTTGGAAAAGTCGTCTATGAAGGTGGCAAAGTATTTGTTCCCCTGAATAGAATTACTCTGAAGGGGTCCAACTAGGTCACTGTGGATGATCTCGAGGTGATCCTTGGCACGTTTCATGGAAGGAGGGAATGGAAGGCGGGTGGATTTGCCTAGTTCACATCCAAGGCAGGGTCCGGCTTCCACTGGGGCATTTGATATAACGAGGCCTTTTACAGCCTCAGGAGCATGTCTCTTCAGCGCTTCTTTGGACATATGGCCCATGCGCTTATGCCAGACATCTAGGCTAGCAGATGCAGGTGCTTTTACGGAGTTTAGTTTATGTCCGTCAAGCCAATAGAGATTGGCAGCCCGATGTCCTTCCGCAATAGTCTTCCCTTTGTATCTGATTGCGAAGGAAGTGGAATCAAATGAGACTAAAGCACCCTTGTCTGCTAGGGCACTTGTGGAGAGGATACGCAAGTGTGTATTGGGGAGATGCAACACGTTTGAAATTTTTAGGTCATAGCCTCTATTGGTGTGGATAGTAACGGTACCCATTCCAACACTCTTTAGCAGAGAGTTGTCACCTAGTAGAACTTCGACGCCTTCGTGAGGTGTGTAGGTGTCGTAGTCTTCAATGTGAGGTGTAAAATGTGTTGATGCTCCACTGTCCATCGTCCACTTTGATCCCACTTGTGCATGATTACTGCACATCATGTAAAGGGAGACTTGAGGTGCTTCGTGCACCTCCTCTATTTTGCCAGAGCCGTTGACTATAGTAAACAGTCGGCTCTTAGGTACTGGTAATGTATTTTTAATTCTATCTGCCAGCACAGCGTCCAGCGTCCCAATCATGGCATTCTGGGCAACCTTGCGCTGCTGCCCAGCCTTCCCCTTCTTGGCGTTCTCCTGGTCCCTTTTTAATTTAAAGCAGTCCGGCTTTTTATGGCTGGCCTTATGACAGTAGTGGCAGATAACATCCGCCGAAGCGGAACTGCCTGGATTGGGCGATGGTTGCGCCTTTGGGGGGCGCGAACCAGAGGCCCGTTTGATAGGGGCCACCTTGTTAAGGGTGGCGGAGGGACCGGATAGACGTGATTCCTTGTTGATGAACCTATTGATCAGGTCCTGAGGAAGTAAGTTGGCAGGGGGGCCAGTGGCCAGTATGGTGCCGGTGATTGTGGAATAGGAGGGGGGTAGTGCGTCTAGAAGTATAAAAGACATTTGCATGTCTGAGACTGCCATCCCATTCTCCTGAAGGGTATTCCTCAAGTCCAGCATTTTTTGGAGTTGAGGGAGGAAGGGATGACCTTCCTGCAGCTTGGTATTGACCAAGCCTACCCATAAATTGAAAGTGGCCATAGAGCCAACCGCACCATACAATGCCTCCAGCTGCACAAATTTGTCATGTACAGTTGGGAAAAGGATTTGGGACGTAATCCCAGATAGAACTTCTGTGGTAACAGATAGATATAAGAGGCCAATTATGACCTCCTCTTGTTTGTTCCACATAGCCAACATGGCCAGTCCTGCATCCGTTGGTCCGGTGGGGCCAGCAACACCTGCAGCTAGGGCAGGGTGCTGGGGAATCGCACCAGGGCCGTCATGGGTGAGGTGCCTGGAGCAACCATTCATCAACATGAGGGACATAAAGGTCTGAGCCCAGGACTGCCAGTTGGTTCCATCCAATTTGGCAAGTTGGACAGAGGGGGGAAAAACGAGGTTGAATGATGCCATTTGAGATGTTTATAAATCTGGTTCCAAGGAGCAGTCAGAACCAGTCCAGATCTTGATTAGGAAAGGTAGCAGTCCAGCCATAAGAGCGCTATAACTCCATAACACTCTGGGTGTCATGCCTCAAGCGTGCGACTTGGGGATACTACATGTGCAAATCATATAGTAGATAACTAGTCCACACCTGTCCACTTGTTACCACGAGGACCTTCAGAGAAGGGCAAGCAGTCTTAGTGATAGCTTTAATCAGGGTCAAGCAGAGTCATGCCTGAGGTACTTCCTGGTGAAGGGTTTCCCGGAGGTCATGTCCTAACCTTTAGGCCGTCCTCAGGGGCTACTCAGGTTCACTGGTGGACAGGGGGCAGTGCCCTAGAGAGGAGCCGGCAGCGAATTCTGGATAGAATGATGGGGATCAACTCCCACAACAATTCTAACCGTCGTCTGCAGAGTCTCTAGACCAGACCATTAAGGGTCTTAGCACTGATGTATAGTAGTTTCTAATTATAGTAGCAACTCCTAGTTGTGTCAGAGGGAAGGACTTCTGGGTTTGACTATTAACCAGGCCTTCACACCCCTTAAAGAGACCCAGGTATTAACCGGGTATCTCCCAACTATTAGAGTGGCCTATAGCCGCAAGGGTCTTCCCCTATTGGCCTATGAAAGCACTTCTGGACGAAAACCGGGTATAGAAAATAAGTAGTGAGGATAGTGCGCACAGAGGAACTTAAGGACGCATCTGCTGACTTAACAGCTCCCTAGCGCCTTTCATGAGAACCTCCTTAAGAGGCTAGCCAGAATGGCACGACATTCATAAATGCCGGTGGACAAGAAAGGAGTGTGTTGAAGTAGAGGATAGAATGATGCTCACTGAGGGGATAAAAGACGACGAGTGATGTGGTCGCAAAGTGAGCAAAGACACGAGGTAGATCTGGTAAACGGCTGTTAGTATGAGCGTTCAGGGCCCATAACCTGTTGAGCGGGCAGCACTAACAGCGAGACAGAGATAGCAAAAGCTAAGACAAACAAGTAAACTTCAGAGGAGAAGAAAACTCTAATATGTAACGATCGGGACTTATACGGACAGACGTACGATACGAAGGCAAGGTGGACTCTTACTATACGGTTATGACTACGATAGTAAGTAGGAATTAGTCATGGACTTAGTCACCACACGTCGTGTTAGCATGTGATTGCTAGCATGACTCATTACTAGGATAGCGGTAGTAGGGTTCGAGCTACTTACGCTACGGGTTATTGGACTCATAGAGGAGCTTTAAAGCTGCCTCTTATATGTATAAATAGTGGCCTTAGAAGACCAAGACACACCATCTTGGTCTTCTTCATAATACCACTCGCAGTCTTCTCTTTTCGGGTCTTCGCGCCTCGTCTTACTGTTTTCCTTGACCTTCGAGTCTAAGGCCTATCACCATTTCACGTCAGCAAGTATTCGTTGCCTTGGTCTTGACCCTTAGGGCCTTTTGGACGGCCTTGGTTGTTTACCAAGGGATCCTTCGTACCTATCTGCACTACAGCGAAACTCGCTAAGTCGTGAACACCTTGATACGTGTCCAAGTCGGGCTAATGCCGTGGTAGCGTTACATTAAGACCAAGATCCCCCAACCGTGGCGTTCACCACAAGAGACCAGTGGAGAAACTTCAGAACCTATACCCTCGAGACAAGAGGAGAAAGATCAGTACCACGACGATTTCTAGGTGCAGCTAGGTGGAGAGAATACAGAGGAGACACAGGATACTTCGTCGACTTCCCAGGAGAAGCTATCAGATACCGACCAGTTGAGTTCAACTACTCTAACTTCTGCTGGACGGAGATTACGTGGAACCCAATAGACAATCGGTGGGACGTCATCAGACCGGCAGGAAGGCACTACCGCTGCGACATCAACTCGAGAGAACTTCACGGAGACGATTGGGGATCACTCGACGGAGACAGCAATAGCGAGAGCGGAAGTGAAGAAGAACAGCCAAGGGAACAAGCACCCTCAGAATCAAGCCACGAAGAACCAATAGAAGAACACACTGCAACGGAGAGCGAGGTATGACCAGGAACAGGAGACGACTCAAGCCTACTAGCCCATATAGCTGAGTCCTTACACATCACGGTCCCAGAAGAAATTCACATCAGAAGTCCCATGGCTACCGTTACAGAAGTCCAAGCCATAGAAGAAGTACGACGCATCAGAGAAGAGGCAGAAGCCATACTCAACCCCATAAACCCCTCTACGGGTCATAGAATGATGGCAGACGACGCAGCACTATTCAGAGCAATAGGCCCAGATCAACCGGATCCACCGACAGGACCACCACCGCCACCCGGTGGACTACCAGGGGGATTCCCCAGACAAGGACCCACGGGAGGAGGATTCCCAGGAGGAGGACGACCACCCAGAGGAGAAGGACCGCCGGGGCCACCAGGAGGAGGACCCCCTCCCAGACTAGGAGGAGGTGGAGGACACGGATCAGACAGGCTATCAGGTGAACCTCCGACAGTATATGACGGAGACCATACTAAATACGAAGCCTTCCTGACCCAATGGCACGTATATTGGGGAATGAATCTGGATGCCCCCATCATGCAAAACGAATATCGAAGATCACTCCTATTCCTAGGATACGTCAAGGGAGTCAACGTCAGTGAATGGACGCTGACCATGCTCGAATGGTTAAACCGAGAAGTACGAAGAGGAGTGAGTCAATACTCCCAAACATTGTGGAACCACATTGCCACCGAATTCGCCAAACGATTCTCCAACATTTTGGAAGAAGAACAAGCCCAAGCCAAACTTCAAAAGGGGATTAAGATGACAGGAGAAGACATTGACGCGTATGTAGTCCAATTCGAACGCCTGGCAAGGAAAGCTCACTATAACCTGAACGACCGGCAAACTATCAATCGATTCACGGCAGGGCTACCACAAGCTCTATTCATGAAGGTGTACGAACTAGATGAACCCCATACCTTCGAAGACTGGAAAAGATGCGCCCTACGCCGACAAAAACAATATATCCATATGAAGGCACGCCTCGACAACTTCAAAAGCAAGACGCCCCCTTCATCTGCACAACCCCGCTGGAGGCTACAACCCCCCAACTGGGGCCCACCACGAGGACCACCACCATCCAGATTCGACCCAAACGCAATGGACACATCAGCAGATAGAACACGCGCAAGAGTGGCCGAAGTAGGGGACACAAATAGGCCCTTCATCCCAAGGCTGCAGCGAGGAGGATATGGACAAGGAGGAGGACCTCCACCCCGAGACATGAGGACAGTTATCTGCTATAACTGTAACCAGGCTGGACACTTCTCACAAAACTGCCCACAGCCACGTAAACGAGCAACCACTAGTCAGATGACTGAAACCGACTATTACGCGCAAGAAGAAATCCCAACACAAGTCCGAGCAACTAGTACGGCACCCCCGCAGCAACGAGCCAAGGATTGGTTAGCCGGAGTAGCAGGAGAAACGGATGATGTGAAGGACCTCATCCTCCAAGAAATGTGGGGGAAGGAGGGTTTTCAGAACGCCTGAACCCATCGGCCTGGGTGAGGGCAGTCAATTGTAATTCTGTAATCATGACTCGCTATCGATCTCTTCGAATTCCAGTCTCAATCCACACGAATTACGCTATGGCCGACATCAAAACATTGGTAGACTCAGGAGCAACAGATAACTTTATACGTCCTTCATTCGCTAAAAGAATGGGCCTTGGATTGCAAGCGTTAGAACGTCCAAGGAAAATATGGAACATAGATAATACGGAGAACAAAGCAGGCAGTATCACGCACTTTGTAGACCTCGACGTTCAAACTAACCAACAACGACAAAAAATGCGTTTTCTAGTCACCGACCTAGGAAAAGAGGACTTGGTACTCGGATATCCCTGGTTGGCCACATATGAACCAACGATTAACTGGAGATATGCCACCATACACGAGAAGATGCTGCCAATAGTCATCCGATCAATCAATCCCAACAAAGAACATCATATCATAGGAACCATGGTCACGGAAGAAGAAAAAAGGGACATTGCTGAAGAACTAGAAGAGGAAAATCACCTACGTACCACTGCGACAGAACTAGCTATCGAAGCCAAGCAGTTCCATGACAAAGTAGAACTTCCTCCAGCTTATGAACAGTTCGCAAAGATCTTCAGTGAAGAAGCATCCTACTGATTCCCCCCGTCTCGACCATGGGATCACGCAATCGAGTTTAAAGATGGCACACCATCGGCGATCGACTGCAAGGTCTATCCCATGACCCAAGAAGAAGACAGCAAACTCAAGGAGTTCCTGGACGAACAACTCAAGAAGGGATACATACGCCCTTCCAAATCTCCTTACGCATCATCCTTTTTCTTCATCAAAAAGAAGGACGGGAAACTACGACCGGTGCAAGACTATCGGAAGATCAACACAGTCACCATCCGCAATCAATACCCTCTCCCCCTCATCTCCGACCTCATCACAGATCTCAGCCGAGCACACACCTACACCAAACTAGATGTCCGATGGGGATACAACAATGTAAGGATACGGGAAGGAGACGAACACAAAGCAGCGTTTAAAACACGGTACGGACTCTTCAAACCCACAGTCATGTACTTCGGACTCACCGACTCGCCGGCAACCTTCCAAACTATGATGAACACCATATACCGAGACACCATTGCAAAACACGAACAAAGAGGTACCATCATACGAGTCTACATGGACGACATCGGCATAGCTACAAGGGACCCGGCGGGACAAAAAGAACACGAAGAGGCCATGAGCAACATACTACAAGTTGCAATGGACCACGACCTCTACTTCAAACTCAAGAAATGCCTCTTCAACAAGCCGCGAATGGATTACCTGGGGGTAATCCTTGAAAAGGGGGTAACACGCATGGACCCGGTAAAAATCTCGGGCATCAAAGACTGGCCCACACCAACGAAGGTCTGTGACGTACGCTCATTCCTAGGCTTCTGCAATTTTTACCGACTCTTCATTCGCGGCTTTGCCACACACGCCAAACCCCTCAATAAACTCACGAGGAAGGACACAGAATGGAGATGGACGGACGAAGAAGATAAAGCCTTCAAGAAGCTCAAGTCCTTGGTAACGGAAGAACCAGTGCTAGCTCACCCAGAACTGGACGACCCATTCGAGCTGGAAGTGGATGCGTCAGGATTTGCAACTGGAGCAGTACTACTCCAGAAGAAAGAAGACGGCAAAAAGCACCCTCTCGGATATTACTCAGCCACCCTGAACGAAGCCGAGAGAAACTACGACATCTACAACCTGGAACTCCTCGCCATTGTCAAAGCACTCAGGCATTGGAGACCGCTACTAGCCAGATCCCCACACAAAATCAAAATCCACTCGGACCACATGAATCTCCAGTACTGGAAACTCCCGCAAAAGATAAGCCGGAGAGTAGTGTTACGTCTACCACGGACGTTAGCCTGACTTAGGCACTATTGTAACGTGGGTTCCCTCGGGGGTGAAGTCTGTGTATATCCGCTAGTGGGAATACTGCGGGATGAGGTTGGTACGTGCCGGTGGAATCTCTATACGTATAGAGAGTCTCTTCTACTGGGACTCCTGCTGGTGGACTTGGGACGGTGTGGACGTACTCCCACTGGAGGTTGTCGACGATGTAATAGCAGTGAGTCGGACGGGCGGTTCGGGTGTTGAGATATTCGAAGACGAGGTGGCACGTAGTTCCGGGCGGGTAAGGCACTACTGGCGAATCTACCATTCACGAAGGAAGATGGAGATGATAGTCACGGGGATCCCCCTTGGTCTCTAGGGGATATGCCGGAGCTAGTTCACTTAAGGGCGACTGCGAGCCCTTAGCACAGAGTACGAGTTAGATGGTGGTATTCGAAGAAGACCAAGATGGGAATCCTGGTCTGTCGTACTACGAACTTAAATACAAGTAAGGGAGCTAGTTCCAGCTCCGCTCGAACTCGTAAGTAGCCAATAGCGTAAGTAGCGTACTCTAATAATAGAATGCGCAGTCGTAGTCGTAATCCGAAACACGTACAACAATGAGGCATCAGTCAGCAAGGCTAATCACGATCACGTACAACAATAACGAGCATCAGTCATCCAAACACGAGGCGACACGATTCGAAGTCCATGACACATTACTCCTGACATACCGAGTCATCACGAATACGTCAGAGTCCACGACCGGGCCGGGCAGTCCGAGAACGAAGCGTAACATCACCCCCTTTTCAGCGTCAAGCCCCAGCTTGACCACGCATGACGGCGAGAGGGTTGGTGCCCACGGAGCGCAGCGCCCTGATGCGGGATATCTCCTCCGCGTCCTGCTCCGCCTTGGGTCCACGGTGAAGCGAGGCCCGAATGTTCTCGATGCGGTCCACCGCATGCGCCCGCTGGAGTCGGGCGACGCACCTGTTGCGCTCTATCTCCAGCCTCTCCAACTTCATCTGCTCCGCCGCTACGCGATGTTGCTGCGCTCGCCACCCAAGCGTCATACAGCGATAGCGGTGTACCTCGGCGATGAGGGTCGCATCCTTCTGGTGAAGGAGCGCCTGGTCGACCGAGTCGACTAGTCCTGCGTCGGAGAGCAGGAACGTGAGGTCGTCGTCGGTGTAAGCGGGGGCAGAGGACTGCTCGTCGTAATAGGGGACAGCGTGGACAGGCTTCCCGTACTGCTGGTTGCAGTTGGCCCTGAAGGCCAAGACGAAGGGGTCGGCGGTGAGGATAAGCTGAGTATACCGGGCCGGCCAAAGACGTTCCTGAGCGTCGCGGATCTGAAAGGGAATATAGTGGACTCCCCTGTTGTACTCGTACCCCCTGGGAGGGGGTGTCTCCGCACGACTCTCGGTCTCCTGCATAGGTTCCTCCTCTGAATCGCGGCGAACCGCGGATGGATGCGGCGTCGGTAGTGTGATAGCTTCCCCGGTGGGTCCGCAAAGCGGGGGGGTTTCCGAGTGTGTCGTGGTGAGATGGGTGGCGTAACGTAAATACTGATGCGCTTCGAGGCGCTCCGCCGGGTCGTACGGGTCCCCGCCTTCGTCGGGTCCCGGAGGTGAGACTGGTCGGCTGGGGACATACCCCTGTTGTTCGTCGCCCTCTGGAGTGGGCGCTCGGGTCGGGACGTACTGGGAGCCAAGTCGGCTGGGCTGGTTGGTCTCGGAATAAACAGTGGGGGTCGGCGAAGGAATTGGGGATGGCCCGGGGGAAGGAGGACGATCTCCTCGCTGGTGAAGGGCGAGGGCAGTCGACAGGGGTGACGATGGCGTGGACTGTACTCGGTAAGGTGCCGAAAGTTCGGTGTTGACGACATAGCGGAAGTTGACTGGCGAGGAAGGGCGCATGAGTGAAGGTGTGAGCAAGGGAAGGAGATGGGGACGTCTCTTGGAGTTTCCCTGCGCTTATATGTGTTTCTCTGGCGGGGTTGGAATTTTTAAACTCCCTTATCGCGTCATCGGCGAATACGTCATCCTTGTCGACCCATTGGTTGTCCGAGTCTGGATATCCCTTCCATCTGACTAGGTATTGAAGTTTGCGCCCTCTGCCGAAACGCCGGGAGTCCAGAATCTTCTCGACTTCGTACTCTTCTTCGCCACTAACCAGATCTGGTGGTGGGCGCTGATAGTTGGGTCCGTGCGTGAGCGTTTCGCGATAAGGCGTCAGGAGGTCCACATGGAACACTGGGTGGATCTGCCACTGCGTGGGAAGTTCTAATCGATAGTTGACTGCGGACATCACCTGAGCAACCTTAAAGGGACCGTGGCGTCGCGCCGCGAGTTTTGCCGTTGGCTGATGCGTGCGTAGGTGGCGTCCTTCAAGCCACACTTGGTCTCCGATTTGGAATTTGGGCGTATCTTTGGCCTTGATCCACCCCTGCTGCGCTTTGATCATCAGTGACTGCGCGCGCTGGCGGAGTTCCTTGAACTGTTTGACCCTGAGCGCCACTTGTGGAATCGGCGATGGCCTATCGGTCCAATCGGCGCGTGGGTTATACCCCATGAGGAGCTGGAACGGGGATTCTTTAGTGGTTTCGCTGGGCCAGTTATTATGTGTAAACTCAGCCATGGGGAGGTAATGAATCCAGTCGTCCTGTCGTTCGTTGACCCAGAATCGTAGGTATTGTTCCAGCCATTGGTTGGTGCGTTCAGACTGCCCATCCGTTCGCGGGTGGTAGGCCGTTGAGATATTCTGTTCGATCCCCAAGAGTTTGCATAGTTCGCGCGTAAACTTTGAGGCGAATCTGGGGTCTCGATCGCTGATGATCTTCCCTGGGAGTCCGAATCGGGGAAACACGTGTTTGACGTAAAGGGCGGCTGTTCCTTCTGCCGATATTTCTTCTTGGCACGGGATGAAGAGGGACATCTTTGTACAGTCATGATCCGTTATCGTGAGGATCGTGTCGCAGCCCTGTGCTTCGGGAAGTTTAGTGATGAAATCAAGCGCGATGGTTTCGAACGGCATAGCTTCGGGTTTTGGGAATATTGGGCGTAACGGCGCCTTGATGGCCCTGGTGTTGACCTTGATCCTCTGACAGTCGGCGCATCCTTTGACGTAGTCCATAACTTCGTTTCTCAGACCTGGCCACCAATAATATCGCTCCACGAGTTTAATGGTTCGACTGATCCCCGGGTGTCCATATACTGGAAGGTCGTGATGGTTTTTGATGAGTTCTCGTTTTTCGAGGAGTCCTCCTGTAACCACCCGTCGTCCGTCCTTGTACCAGGTGCCTTCGATCTTCTTTAGTCCATGCGGGTCTACCCAGGGGCGGAGTTTGTCGCTGTCTTGGGCGTACACCGGATTTGTCTTTTCCATTTCTTGTACTGAGATCGTGGCGTTGATTCGAAGGGGGTCTTCCGTTGTGTCTATCGCTGTGGCCCTGACGAAGATGTCGTCGGGTAGTACCGTGACCTGGTCGTTATCTCCTTCCCCTTGATCGTAGTCTGGGCGTCTAGATAGGGCGTCGGCTCTTCCATTTGCTGTTCCTTTGATATGGTGAATTTCGATGTCATACTCAGAGAGTTCTAGTACTTCCCGGGCTACTCGGCGGCTTATCTTTTGTGGGGAGCGCCAATATTGGAGGTTCATGTGATCTGAGAACACTTTGATCTTGTGCGGAGATCCTGCTAGGTAATGTCGCCAGTTCCTTAGTGCTTTGATGATTGCTAGTAGTTCCAGGTCGTAGATGTCGTAGTTTCTTTCTGCTGCGCTGAGGGTGTTGGAGTAGTAGGCTATAGGGTGTCTTTTGCCATCTTCTTTTCGTTGGAGTAGCACTGCTCCTATTGCGAATCCTGAGGCGTCTACTTCCAGTTCGAATTGCTCTTTGAGTTCAGCATGTGCCAGTACCGGTTCTTCCGTGACAAGTTTCTTGATCTTGTCGAACGCTTCTTGTTCCGCGGCGGTCCATGTCCATTCGGTGTCTTTGCGTGTGAGTTTGTTGAGGGGTCGTGCGTGTGCGGCGAAATTTCGGATGAAAGCGCGGTAGAAGTTGCAGAAACCTAGGAATGATCGTACCTGTTTGACGTTTTTTGGGGTTGGCCAATCCTTGATGCCGGAAATTTTGACGGGGTCCATGCGTGTCACCCCCTTTTCAATGATTACCCCCAGGTAATCGATGCTAGGGGCGTGGAAGATGCACTTTTCCGGTTTGAGGAATAAGTCGTTTTCTTCTAAAAGGTCTAGTATGTCGTGTACCGCGTCGGTGTGTGCCTGTTCCGTTGATCGAGTTGCGATGCCTATGTCGTCCATGTATACCCTAATGATCGTTCCTTTTGTCTCGTGATACGCGATAAGGTCTTTGCAGATTTCGTTCATCATGGTTTGGAAGGTCGCCGGGGAATTAGTCAGTCCGAAAAACATTACCGTTGGTTCGAAGAGTCCGTATTTCGTTTTGAACGCAGCCTTTTCCTGGTCCCCTTCTTTGATCCTTACGTTATTGTATCCCCAACGGATATCCAGTTTGGTGAATATGAAAGCTCCGCTTAGGTCGGCGATGTGTTCTGGGATGAGTGGGAGAGGATACTGGTTGCGTATGGTCCAATTGTTGATATTCTGGTAGTCCTGTACGGGGCGTAGTTTTCCGTCCTTCTTTTTGATGAAGAAGAATGATGATGCGTACGGGGATTTCGATGGTCTGATGTATCCTTTGGCCAGTTGTTCGTCGATCCATTCCTTAAGCGCTGCATCTTCTGCTTGGCTCATGGGATAGACCTTGCAGTCGATAGTGTCCGGGGCGTTCGGCTTGAAGTCGATTGCGTGATCCCACGGTTTTGATAGTGGGAATCGGTTCGATTCTTCCTCGCTAAAGATTTTGACGTGCCTTTGATATTCTTCCGGTACCGTTTTTGCTTCCGTATATTGCTTGGCTTCGATCGCCATTTCCGTTGACATTGTTGCTCGAAGGCGAGCGTCTTCGAGGTCGCATTCCCCTTTAAGTTGTTCCTCGATCTTCTGCTTGTTCGGTAGTAGCAGTTTTTCGAGTACGAGCCTGGCAATGACCGGATCTACTCGAGGTTTTGAGGGGTTTGTAGTTCGTAAGACTACTGGGTACTCAGCTTCGTTCAGGGTAGCAGTGGCCCATTGGATATTGGGTTGGAAGGTTGCCAGCCAGGGGTATCCTAGGATGATGTCTTCCCCTCCTACGTCGGTGACTAGGAATCTCATCTCCTTGACGGTTCCTTTGGTTTGTACTTCTAGGTCCATGTAGTGGGTGATTTTGCCCCCTTTGTTGTGTGTGCCGTCGATGTTCCAGATCTTTCGATGACGGTCTAACTCCCTGGAGCCTAGCCTCATTCGTTTGACGAAGTCCGGGTGTATGAAGTTGTTTGTGGCTCCGGAGTCCACTAGTGCTCTTTTGTCGGCCATGGCGTAACTTGCGCGCAATGAAACTGGAACATGCATAGATTGATAGCGCGTTATGAACACAGAATTACACCGTAGTGCCCTCACCCAGGCCGTCGGGTTCAGGCGCTTTGAAAATCCTCTCGCCCCAATAAGTCCCGAACTACTAGGTCCCTGGCCTCATCGTCGAGATTTCGAACTCCGTTTATCCAGCTGGTCGCCCGTTCTTGTGGCGTATCAGTGGTGGCGCAGGCGCCGCGGCTGCTGCCGCCGTCGTCTTCAAGTTGGATTAGGGGTTCTTCGGCTACACTTTGAATTTCTTCTATGAATGCCCCGCGTCCCTGGCGCGGTTGCCAGTTCGCGTTGTTGCGCGGGCGGCGGGGCTGTCGACAGTCGCGTTGGAAGTGGCCCGCTTTGCCACAGTTGTAGCAAAGAAGATTCTTCTTGTCGATGATTCCTTGGTTCGGCCGTCCCCCTTGTTGAGTATACGGGGGTCTGGTGTAGTCAATTTCTTCAGATCCCGCGAGCCTGGCTCTAACCCTTCCTGGAGTGGTGTCCATGGCGTCAGGGTGATTTCTAAACGCCTGCCATCCTTGGCGCGGTAGCTGCGGACGATTTGGAGCGTTGAATGTTCTGAGGGAAGTGTTGCCTGGCTTACCGGGTCCCGGGGGTTTACGTCCCCCCAAACGCGTCTGTAAGTGCATCCATTTGCGCTGCTGTTCCAGCGCCGCTACCTTCCACTGGGCATACGTGTTTGGACTGTGGAAGTTGTAGGCGTTTTTGTAGAGCTCCACTGGGAGTCCACTCGTGAATTTGTCCAGTACAAGGGAATCGTCGAATCGATATCCGGCCTCCCTTACCGCTTTCTCGAACTTGGCCACGTATGAGTCGATGTCTTGCCCTTCCATGCGGAATCCTTTCTGCAGTTCTTGTTGGGCGCGTTCTTTTCAAGAGTGTCGGCGAACGTGTTACGGAAACCGAGTTCGATGGCTTCCCAGATCCATTTGTCGTACGGGCCGTGTTTGGCTTTGTACGCTTTGACCCATTTAGTGGTGGATAAGACCCACTCGTTGACGTGTTCTCCTTGGATATAGGTGAGGAAGATCAGCGCTTTGCGGTAGGGGAGAGTGAACGCAGGGTTATCGTAGTTGGTTTCCACGAACAATTCCCATTGAGTGAGGAATTGTTGGACTCTGGTGCGATCTCCGGTGAATACGAGCGGTTCTTTGCCCATGAATTTCTCGGGTTTGGTTCCGCTGGAGACATTGGGTCCTGTGAATAGGGGTCCTCCTGGGTCTCCCTCCTCCGCCGTCTCCTCCTCCTTCTCCGCCGCCATGTCCTCCGGGCGGTGGTCCTTCTCCGCGACTTATACGCGTAGGTTCCTGAAATGTAGCGGGTTGTTCGGTGATGGTGGTGGTCATGTCTGTGGGAATGGACTCAGCTAATAATCCCAGCTGTGCTTCTTCTTCTTCGGCTTGCGCTTCGAGGATTCGGATTTCCTCTGGGTTGCTTCCCAACGAAGGGGATGGTGCTGGTGTCTTTGGGGTAGGGGATCGGACTGGTTCTTCTTCTTGTCCGTCTATAGGGCCCCACTGGTCCCTAGTGGTGACTTCGCTTTGTAAGATGTCGAGCTTGAGGCTCGATCCTGCCGGTCTGACGACTTGTAGTTTGTAGTGGAGTGCGTCCCACTTGAGCTCTGTCCAACAAGTGTGTTCGAAGTTGAATTCTACTGGGATGAGTCCGGTTTTGCCGTCCTTGTAAGTATAAAGGACTACGTAGCCTGGATCGCCTTGTTCTGTTTGCCAAAAGGCCTCTTTGAGGTATTGCTTGGGGACGTTGCGTTCTCCCTCTTCTGTCGATGTGATACGGTCGGAACGGAATCCAAAGGTCTCGGGTTGTTACTGCGGAAGCCACGTTGAAGGATCTTGGTCTTAATGTACGTCTACCACGGACGTTAGCCTGACTTAGGCACTGTTGTAACGTGGGTTCCCTCGGGGGTGAAAGTCTGTGTATATCCGCTAGTGGGAATACTGCGGGATGAGGTTGGTACGTGCCGGTGGAATCTCTATACGTATAGAGAGTCTCTTCTACTGGGACTCCTGCTGGTGGACTTGGGACGGTGTGGACGTACTCCCACTGGAGGTTGTCGACGATGTAATAGCAGTGAGTCGGACGGGCGGTTCGGGCGTTGAGATATTCGAAGACAAGGTGGCACGTAGTTCCGGGCGGGTAAGGCACTACTGGCGAATCTACCATTCACGAAGGAAGATGGAGATGATAGTCACGGGGATCCCCCTTGGTCTCTAGGGGATATGCCGGAGCTAGTTCACTTAAGGGCGACTGCGAGCCCTTAGCACAGAGTACGAGTTAGATGGTGGTATTCGAAGAAGACCAAGATGGGAATCCTGGTCTGTCGTACTACGAACTTAAATACAAGTAAGGGAGCTAGTTCCAGCTCCGCTCGAACTCGTAAGTAGCCAATAGCGTAAGTAGCGTACTCTAATAATAGAATGCGCAGTCGTAGTCGTAATCCGAAACACGTACAACAATGAGGCATCAGTCAGCAAGGCTAATCACGATCACGTACAACAATAACGAGCATCAGTCATCCAAACACGAGGCGACACGATTCGAAGTCCATGACACATTACTCCTGACATACCGAGTCATCACGAATACGTCAGAGTCCACGACCGGGCCGGGCAGTCCGAGAACGAAGCGTAACAAGTAGCCTGGGAAGTACTCGAACTAATGGAATATAACTTCGAAATTCATCACATCCCAGGAAAGAAAAACGGTAGAGCCGACGCCTTGTCACGAAGACCGGACTATGATCAAGGACAAAAAGACAACGAAAACGTCGTAGTTCTACCAGAAGATGTATTTGCGAGGGTTACAACCGTGCAAGCCACCCAACAACCACCACAGACCGAAGTCACCCTCCGCTACTGGGTGGACCCACACCAATTGAAACACGTCGACGGAGTGTGGTATCAACAAGGAAAGTACGTCATTACGGGATCATTAGACGAAAAACGAGAACTCATATCCGCCCATCACGACCCACCGGTACACGGACATCCCGGGATCGCAAAAACCACATGACTGGTGGAACGACGATACTGGTGGCCGGAATTGAAACTGGACGTACGAAACTACGTTCAGGGATGTGCCGAATGCCAGAGACACAAAGTCAACACACGCCCAACAAAGGCCCCATTAATGCCTATAATCCCCAAGGAAGAGGCATTACCATTCGAGACCATAGCCCTTGACTTTATCACTAAGCTTCCCATGTCGCAAGGGTACGACTCCATCCTTACCGTAACAGATCACGATTGCACCAAGGCGTCCATATTCATACCTTGTAACGAAGAGATCTTGGCTGAGGAGACCGCGGGACTTTACGCAACCCATGTCTTCAAACGATTCGGACTCCCATCAAAGATCATTAGTGACAGAGACCCTCGTTTCACGTCAAAATTCACGAGGGAACTCTGCAAAATACTGGGAATCAAGCAGAACATCTCCACAGTGTACCACCCCCGAATGGATGGACAATTGGAGAGGACAAATCAGTGGCTAGAACAATATCTCCGATTTTGGGCTAACGAGTGGCAGGACAACTGGGTGGCATTTCTACCCATAGCAGAATTCACTCACAATAACTGGCCCCACGAGGCAACAAGGAAGTCCCCATTCTCGCTTCTCATGGGATACGACCCACGTGCTGATTGGCTCGATAAGCCCTCTCCAATCCCACAGGTTACCACGAGACTGGAACAATTCCGAGAAGCCCGAAAAGAAGCCCACGAGCTCATCAAAAAGGCGCAACTCATGTGGGTCAAACACCGAACCACCCCAGAATTCTGACTTGGAGATTACGTATGGCTAGAAGGACGCCATCTGAGGACCAACCAGCCAACCCCCAAATTAGCGGCTAGAAGACATGGACCCTTCAAGATCACACGGGTTCTATCACCGGTGAACTACCAACTGGAGCTTCCCACGCAGTGGAGCATCCACCCCGTGTTCCACATCGATCTTCTCACACCCTATCACAAGACGCCCATGCACGGAGAAAACTTCCAACGCCCAGCACCCGATTTGATAGAAGGAGAAGAGGAATACAAGGTCAAGAAGATTCTAGACCATCGGCTCTTTGGCAGAAGAAAGCGTCTACAATATCTTATCAAATGGAAGGGGTATCCCGACTCGGAGAATCAGTGGGTCGACAAGGATGACGTGTTCGCAGACGAGGCCATAGCTGAGTATCAATCCTTGAATCCCCGACATGGGCATCACTTAAGAACAGCACAAACCTGGCAGCAAGCCCCATCGTCCTCTCATCACTTTCACTCTGGCTTCCTCCACTCCACTCTCACAACAATGTCTATTCCCTCTGCTGCTGAGGCCATTGCTCGAGTTGCCCGCAACACAGGCCCCATCACCTACCAAGAACTCACCGACGCGCTCCAGTCCACCATCCCGGCCAGCTACGCCGACAGAACCAGCAACCCCACCACCTGGTGGATTCTCTCCCAAGACGGACAGTGCATCAACAAGGTCCCCTTCACGACGGCCGAGGTTGATCAGCTTCGCGCAGCTCTCCCAGAATCTGCACCTGCCTCACCTCGACCTCTCCAGGTACGAGTCGAGTACCGAACCAAGGAAGAGGTCCAAGATGCAAGCGACAGTCGACTGGGAGTGGTGGAAGGAGCAACGGTGGAGGCAGGTGGCGGAGGACTGGCAATGGGAGCAGCTGAGGAAGGCAGCCGAACGACGATGCGAAGCCCTTCGGAGGCAACGAGAGTGGATGCGGGAGAGGAAAGAGCGACAAGAGGCGAGGAGACAATCCTCGAACAAGTCCGAGGAAGCTTAGCGGACAGCTATCCAGCTGAGCACCCCCTCATTTCCACCGCCACAGACACTGACGATCCCACCAAAACTCCCTACACCTGCGACACTCGCGGGTGTCCTCTGTACTGAGGTGGCGTGCGGGCTGACGCACCCCCTCCATTCCCTCTATTCTGACTACAACACTCCACCCTGGGGCCGCCACCTCATGGGTATCGATACAACCGCAGGGAGGATTTTATCCACTACCCCATCAACGACAGACAAGGACGGACGTGCCAGGCCGCGTACGTCCAAGTCATCATGGGCTCTGACCCCATCGTGCTCGGCCTAGTGGAGGACAGCGAGAAGGTCTACTCGCAGCCCCTCTACGCCGAGCCCCACGTCAAGGCCACGGGGAAGGAGCAGTACCCCCAGGAGGACATGAGCCTCTTCGCCAGCGGTTACCACGACCGCCCTCACCTCGATCGCGCGATCGGCGAGCTTCACGATGTCAGCCTCAAGGCGGAGGTCCACCGTTACCAGGCCTATGCGTACGAGGCTGAGAGGATGGAGCAGCGGCTTCACCAACTCGCCGCCACGCTCAGTGGGGTAAAGGCGGAGCTAGGGCGCAGTAAGTTCCGACTGGAGATGGCTAATGTGTTGGAGCGGATCGAGGAAGTACAGGAGGGGTGGATGACAGGCCCTCGCCTTCGCCAGCGTCGTGGGCACCGCGGCTGAAAAGGGGGTGATGTAACGATCGGGACTTATACGGACAGATGTACAATACAAAGGCAAGGTGGACTCTTACTATATGGTTATGACTACGATAGTAAGTAGGAATTAGTCATGGACTTAGTCACCACATGTAACGCTACCACTGGCGTTAGCCCGACTTGGGCATGTATGAGGGCATTCACGACTTAGCGAGTTTCTCTGTAACGTAGATAGGTGAGGAGAATCCCCTGATAGACGACGACGGTGGTCCAGAAGGCCCGAAGGGCCAAGACAAAGACAATAACGACTTGCTGACGCGAAATGATGACAAGCCTTAGACTCGAAGGTCAAGGATAGCAAAGAGCCGAGACGCGAAGGTCCGAAGAGAAGAGATCGAAAGTGGTATTTATGAAGAAGACCAAGATGGCGTATCTTGGTCTTCCGAGTCCACTATTTATACATGTAAGAGGCAGCTTTAAAGCTCCTCTGTGAGTCCAATAACCTGTAGCGTAAGTAGCTCGAACCCTACTACCGCTATCCTAGTAATGAGTAATACTAACAATCATGTGCTAGTGCTACTCGTGATGACTGATCCGATGTCCGTGACTAATCTCTACTTACTACTGTAGCCACAACCGTGTAGTAAGCGTCCACTTCGTACTCGTATAGTCCGTCCGTTACACCACACGTCGTGTTAGCATGTGATTGCTAGCATGACTCATTACTAGGATAGCGGTAGTAGGGTTCGAGCTACTTACGCTACGGGTTATCGGACTCATAGAGGAGCTTTAAAGCTGCCTCTTATATGTATAAATAGTGGCCTTAGAAGACCAAGACACGCCATCTTGGTCTTCTTCATAATACCACTCGCAGTCTTCTCTTTTCAGGTCTTCGCGCCTCATCTTACTGTTTTCCTTGACCTTCGAGTCTAAGGCCTATCACCATTTCGCGTCAGCAAGTATTCGTTGCCTTGGTCTTGACCCTTAGGGCCTTTTGGACGGCCTTGGTTGTTTACCAAGGGATCCTTCATACCTATCTGCACTACAGCGAAACTCGCTAAGTTGTGAACACCTTGATACGTGTCCAAGTCGGGCTAATGCCGTGGTAGTGTTACAAATAGCAGCACTACACACCTAAGACAAACAAGTAACTATACTAGTGTCAGCGTAAGGTAGAGAGGCTTAGTAGTAAAGGGACTTACACTTCAGAGGAGAAGAAAACTCTGAAGTGTATGGGTGAAAACAGCAGTCCTTATATAGAGGATGCTTAACTAATAATGGTCTGTGCACACTGGTGATCCAAACAAAATGCACCTGGTCTGTGCGCCAGAGGGAGAAATGCCATTGGAGGGCAAAGAACAATAGAACCGCCTAAAGCGGTTAAGTCCGGTATCTTAATAATAAGAACAATAAGAACCTAATAAGGATCTAAACAATAAAGATAAACAATAACCAGTCCATACTAGTCCGGAAGTCCAAATATGACCATAAGGGTCAGATACTGTATAAGGCAGGGAATGACTCAATCATATCCCACGAGACATGTGACTTGAATTAGTCGCATCTCAACAGCTATAGACCTACTCCCCAACACACCTACTACCCTTAACTGTAAGGTTTACCCATTGGCCATGAATGAAGGGGAGGCACTCACTGCCTTCCTAAACAAACAACTCAAGAAGGGGTATATCTGCCCCTCTAAGTCAGCATATGTGTCACCTTTCTTCTTTATCAAAAAGAAAGACAGAAAATTGTGACCAGTCCAAGACTACCGACATCTTAACAAACTCACTGTGAAAAATCACTACCCCCTCCCTCTCATCCCAGAACTTATCAACCACATTGAAGCGCAGCAATGCACGCAGCTATCAGGAATGGTTTCCTCACCTTTCTGTAGGTTGAGAGACTATAGAGTGGAGAGGGTGCACAAGTGAGAAAGAGAGTGAATGTCTATTTGCCTCCCTCCCCGTAGGAGGGATAATATACCCTATGGCCCCACCATGTCCGGAAGCGCAAAAGTGATGAGTACAGGTGTCCACAATATCGCGTTTTTACATACGCCTGATGTAAATTACCACTTTGACTTAGCCATGAGGCTTCTTTTCGCTCAGAGGCGAATTGCGCCCAGTATAGTACGTATCCTAACTACCATAATAGGAAAGCATACTTGCAGTAATGTCGTAACTGTTATAGATAAGGGCCTTACGTACTTATTACGTTCCAACACTCCCCCTTGCTTAGTGCAGCTAATTAAAGCACGTCTAAGCAAATAGCAAGAACCTCATGAGTGTTGGGAATGAGCATCAAGTGAGGGTTGCATAAGAGTCGGTGAGACTACAACTGTCTCTAACACGTCTCATTAAGTTGTGAATGGCGATCATTAATGATATCTTCCAACTTGGAGTGTCATTACTATGTCCCCATCAGGGACAGGACATGTGAACTACCTTGCAGAGTTCAATAAGGCTTAGAGTCAGGTGTCTGCTAATGAAGCAACATCGCACCATGTCTTAGGAGAGAAAACAGTGATTCTGTCCTGTTCTGTTCTTCACAAAGAAGAAGCGATGGACACAAAGGACGTAGAGAAACATATGCTCCAAAGAGCACACAAGCTTCTCTATAACTTCCTTCATGAGTCACCATCATCAGACATGGTGTGCACAGGTGGTGAATAGCCAAACTCTAGCCCTAGTTGTTCCCTGAACTTAAGGAACTTAATGCGACCTAGATTCTTAGTAAAAAGATTGGCGGGGTTCTCAGCTCCTTCAATGAAGAATAATTCTATCTTCTTTTCATGGATCACATCACGAATGTAATGGTGACGTAGATCAATATGTTTGATCCGTTTCTCCTGAACAGGATTAGAAGATAAAAATATGGAGCCTTGATTGTCTCTGCACAATGGAATTGGTCCAAGGTTTATTCCAAGCTCACTAAAAAGCGAGCGAATCCAGACCAATTGTCTGCTTGTATCACACAGCGACATGTACTCTGCTTCAGTGGACAAGAGTGCAATAGATTTTTGCACTCTAGAATTCCAGCAGAATACTCCATTTGCCATTTTTACTAAGTAGCCTGTAGTGGACTTTCTGGTGACTGGGTCAGAAGCCCAGTCAGAATCTGCATATGCTATTATACCACCATCGCTTTTGCCGTCAAAGACTAAAGCATAATTAGAGGTACCAAGTAAGTAGTGGCATATGTAAAGTGCATGCTTGTAATGGTCCTCAGATGGGTTGGCAGCAAACTGTGCCATTTTTGTAACAGCATAAGCAATATCTGGTCGCGTACCAATCATAATGTATAGGAGAGATCCTATCACTTGTTGGTAAGATGCTTGGAGTTCTGGGGTTGCAGTTCCCTTATTAGGGGATGGATGATACCCTTCTGGTAGTGGAGTGGGTACTGATTTGGCGTTAATCAGATTAAAATGCTGCAGCACTTTCTCAAGGTAGTCCTGCTGATCTAGTAGGAGTCCACCCTTAGAGCATAGTATGCACATGCGTAAGAACTCTTTGGTATCACCAAGGTCTCTGCATTCCCATATTTCCATAAAGCGTCTCTTCAGGGATGCTATGTCCTTTTTACTCTTTCCAAGGAAGAGGACATCATCGACATAAACAATAACTATGATTGTTTTGTCTTCATTCACAAATAGACCTGAGTCTGATTGAAGTCGTGTGCAGCCAAGGGTGCTCATAGACTTATCCAGCGCTCTCCACCAAGCGAGTGCAGCTTGTTTAAGTCCATAAATAGCTTTCCTAAGGCACATGACTTTATTTTGTTGGCTAGGGTCTTTAAACCCTTCAGGTTGTTCCATGTAGAGTTCCTCGTCAAGGTCTCCATACAGGAAGGCAGTTTTGACATCAAGTCCAGAGATGTGCCAATCCTTCAGCACTGTAAGTGCGAGCATCATCCGGACAGTCTCAAACCGTACCACTGGTGAGAATATTTCATCATAATCTATGCCTTCAACCTGAGAAAAGCCTTTGACAACTAGCCTGGCTTTTTTACGGCCATCTGACTTTAAGTCAAATACCCATCTATTCTTGATTACCCTTCTGCCTTTTGGTGGGTTAACAAGATCATAGACTTTGCATTTCTGAAGAGAAGCAAGCTCTTCTTGGCACACATTACGCCACTCCTCCTGGGGTTCACTTGGCATTTTAAGGATGTCCCAATAGGTCCATTCACGAATATTAGAGGTATCAGGTGATTCTAGATCCACTGGTGAAACTGCTTTGGCAAGCAGAAGATCTAGAAATCTGACTCCCCCTTCCTGAGCTAGGCAGATCAGCAATTGCTGATCTACTTTGTCTGAATCCTGCAGAGTATCACTCTGCACACTGGAAGAATCAGAACTGGCTTGTTCAGGATCATCACCTGAGACTGTCTGATCTTGACATGGACGCTGCTGGGAGCTACCCTGCTGCGGCTGTGTCATTTGTCGCCATGTGTGAATCCACGCAATGTCTCGAATAATCGTAGTAGGGGGCCTATCCCCATAGACATTATCAGGACGAGTAACTAATTTCCTTGTACGCCCCGATCGCCTAGGTTCACTAGGACCAGGTACTGGGTCAGGGGGTAAAGGTGGAGGTAGCTGCGATCCAATCCCTCTAGTATGAGTACTAGGAGGGAGTTCAGCAGCTGGCTGGGGAGCGCTTCTCCCTTTGGTAATAGGAGGCTCAGGTGGTGGGTCATCATCATCACCAGGAGTGGTATGGTCTTTAGACAGCTCATGGGGAACTGTATCATCTAACTGAGTTACACCTCGGGGCTCACGTCTAGGATTGTCTTTAGAACACCTAGGAAATAGAGTTTCATCAAAGAGTGCCTTGTCTGAATAGAACAAGGTATTTGGTATGTGCATGAAGACATCAGCCTTCATTCCAGGTCCTCTACCAAGGTAGATCATGAGCTCGCTTTTAGGGGAAAGTTTATTCACCTGGCGAGCTTCTGGAATGTGCACATAGGCACCACAACTGAATACTCTAAGATGTGATATATCAGGGATTTCATTGTGTAATAGTTTGTAAGGAGTCTGCCATTGAAGGCGACTTATGGGGGTTCTATTGTAACAATGTGCAGCATGTTGGACTGCAAATTCCCACCAACTCTGTGGTAAACAAGCATCAAGGCGCATGGCCTGAGCTTTGTCCATTATGGTGCGCATAAAGTGCTCAGCGCACCCATTCTGCTGTGGTGTATGTGGCGCAGACTGTAGCACTGTTATGCCAACATCCTTAAGCTGCTTTAGGAAAGCATCCGATTTGTATTCACCGCTGGCATTGGACATCCATTCTTTTATGGTAGCGTTAAATTGATTTTTAATTAATGCAAGCCACTGCTTTAAAGCAGTAATAGCAGAGGCTTTGTCCCATAAAAGAGTGATCCATGCAAATGAAGTATAATCGTCAAAAAGACAATAAAATACTTATATTTGTGGTATGACAGTATAGGGAAGCTTTTCAAATCGGAATGAATCTGATTGAAAGAGGCTTTAGCCCTTGTAACAGACAGAGGATGTGAGGCAGCAGGCATTTTGCCTTGCACGCACCCAGGACATATTACATCAGAGGTGGGAATAGTAATCCCTTCTGGAAAGCCCTTAGTGTTTTCCTTAGCTCGTCTTAGAACCTCTTTAGATGGGTGACCGAGGCGACGATGCATAAGGTCATAGTCTACATTAGATAATGCAGACTGGTTCTGTGAAGAACGTACTGCCACTCAACAAATACGTTCAGTCTGACAAGGGGTTGATAGAGCTGGGGGTGAAGTGTCGGATAACAGTAGGGAGAATAGGACTGGGGGAAGGGCTGCTTGCTTGACCAACAGAACTTGGCGCTCAGCCAAGGGATAGTGGCGCTTGTGAGAGGGGCTACGTCCACTCACTGAAGGGGCACTGTTGACAGAACTCAGCGCTCAGCTGAGGGGTAGTGGCGCTTGTTAAAGGGGCTTCGTCCAATAACTGAAGGGGCACAGGAGGTGAGAGGCAGGCAGGAGAGTTGTCAGACTTTGAGAGGAGTACAAAGTGGACAGTCTGAGGACTGATCCATGGAATTCGCAGGCCTTATATACCTAGGGACATGGTCTGTGCGTAGGTGTTTAGGGCAGGCTTAGGGCCTTTCCACGGGTGCTGCAGAAACTGCGCAGGGAATATCCAAGTACTTCTAATAATAGCGTCCAATCGCAATAAGTAACGGGATCGTACGATAGATCCGCAGTCCAATCAGAATAAAGCATAAGGTGGTACGACTCTTCCGCAGTCGATGGTGCGATATAACACAATCCGCAGTTGATATGACGCAATCCGCAGTCAATATGACGCAATCCACAGTCAATATGACGCGATAATGACGTGACTGCTCCGCAGTCCAATAGGATAAATCCGTGACAGTGGCATGACTGCGCCGCAGTCGGTGACGTGTTGGCAATGTGTCTTCTCTATCAGCCAATGGGATAATTCCTCGGATATGGTACGATTTGCTCCAAATCGTGGGGTGGATCTTGACAAATGGGAATGACTCTTCCATAGTCCTCAGGGGGGTGCTCTGCACATGGTGTGTCACGTGGTGGATAAACAGAGACTTGATTACGTGATCAATCACGTGATCATCGGAGTATGAAATTCGAACTCCGCTTCCAGATTTCCCAATTAGGAAGGTGATTACGTAAGACCGGGCCGGTCCGGAATGGTCTTGAACGCCTGAGTCGTGAACGAGTTTCTAGGTTCACGACAGGTTCGCAATAAGCAACTCAGTTAGAGTGGATATAGAGGCATCTAGCCAATATAACAATTGTCCATGAAGAAGGGGTTTACATTGGACAATTGTTTTCTTTTTAAATAGCAAGTTAATATGCTGCAAATTCCCCAAAACGCGCAAACCTTGCTGTAAGAAGACTCCCATAGATAGAAGATGTGTGCTCATTCTTGGGATGTACAGAACTGGATATACCTGTGTGATCATGAGTTTGTCTGCAATGTAATGCTCAAGCAAGACAGTTCTGGTCCCTTCAACATATAGAGTATGAGCAGCAGTCTTTACAGGAATCTTATCAGACTGAGCAGTTGGCTTATAGTTGATGAAGTCACTAAGTTGGTTAGTGAAGTGTGCTGATGCTCCAGAATCCAGAAGCCACATATTTTTAGTACACTCTAAACACTTAGCGCATTGACTGAAGTACTCATTGTGCTCACACTCAAAAGAATTGAGGAGAGCGCTACTAGAATTGTACATTTTGAGTGACTTCGGTGCTACTACATGCGATTCTCGTAAATATACGATACTATTACAGGTGCCAACCCTTAGTCTTCTTAGGGGCGGGACTAATTCTGTAATGTTATCAGCATGTGGTGTGCAAAGTGAAGAAAAGACGTACTCTTTGTAACGTCTACCACGGACGTTTGTCTGACTTAGACGCTGTTGTAACGTGGGTTCCCTCTTGGGTGTCGTCGGTGGTTATCCGGTGAGTCGGGGAATACCGCGGGGTGTCGCTGATATGCTCCCGTGGAGTCACAATATGTGTACAGAGGGAGGTCAAGGGGGACACCAGGAGGTGGGCTGGGGACTTTACGGATGTACCTCCACCGAGGGTTGTCAATGATATAATAGCAGTGGGTGGGTCGAGCGGTACGCGCATTGAGATATTCAAAGACGAGGTGGCATGTAGTATCTGGCGGGTACGTTGCAACTGGCAAATCTACCATTCACGAGAGAACTGGAGATGGAGTCACGGGGATCCCCCTTGGTCACAAAGGGATATGCCGGAGCTAGCTCACTTAGGGACTCTCACGAGTTCCCTAGCACAGAAGACGAGTAGAGAGTGGTATTTCGAAGAAGACCAAGATGGGAATCCTGGTCTGCAGTACTACGAGCTTAAATACAGGTAAGGGAGTCAGTTCTAACTCCGCTCGAACTTGCACGTAGCCAATAGCGTAAGTAGCGTAATCTAACAATAGAATGCGCAGTCGTCATCGTAATCCGAGTCATGTACAACAATAGAGGTTATCAGTCAGCCTAGTAATCACGATCGTGTACAACAATAGCAGACATCAGTCATCCGAACACGAGGCAACAAGATCCGAAGTCCATGACACATTACTCCTGACATACCGAGTCATCACGAATACGTCAGGGTCCACAACCAGGCCGGGCAGTCCGAGAACGAAATGTAACATCACCCCCTTTTCAGGTTCAAGCCCCAGCTTGACCACGCATGACCACGAGGGGATTAGTGCCAACTTCACGCAGAGCTCGGATTCGGGCTATCTCCTCGGCATCTTCTTCGGCTCGGGGTCTGCGATGAAGTGAGGCCCGCTCGTTTTCGATACGGTCCACCGCGTGTGCTCGTTTGTTACGTTTCGCTCATGGACTGCCCGGCCTGGTTGTGAACCCTGACGTATTCGTGATGACTCGGTATGTCAGGAGTAATGTGTCATGGACTTCGGATCTTGTTGCCTCGTGTTCCAGCTGACTGATGACTTCTATTGTTGTACGCGATGTGGCTTACTATGCTGACTGATGTTCCCTATTGTTGTACGCGACTCGAATTACGATAATGACTGCGCATTCTATTATTAGTCTACGCTACTTACGCTACTGGCTCAGTATGAGTTCGAGCGGAGCTAGAACTGGCTCCCTTACTTGTATTTAAGTTCACAGTAGTACGGACCAGGATCCCCATCTTGGTCTTCTTCCAATACCACCATCTCTACTCGTTCTCTGTGCTAGGAACCCACGGAGTTCCTAAGTGAGTTAGCTCCGGCATATCCCTACGCGACCAAGGGGGGATCCCCGTGACTTCGTCTCCATCTTCCTTTGTGAATGGTAGACTCGCCGACCGTCGTGTATCCGCCAAATACCACGTGTCACCTTGTATTCGAATATCTCAACTCGCGCACCGCTCGACCCACTCACTGTTATTACATCGTCGACAACCCTCGGTGGAGATATATTCGTAGAGTCCCCGAACCGCCACCCAACGTACCCATCCAAGAAACCCTTTACACCTTTAGGGACTCCACCGGCACGTATTGGCCTCACCCCGCAGTGTTTCCAGACTCCTCGGATAATCACAGATTCTACCCCCACGGGAACCCACGTAGCAACAGCGTCTAAGTCAGACGAACGTCCGTGGTAGACGTTACATTAAGACCAAGATCCCTCAATGTGGCTTCCGCAGTAACAACCCGCAATCTTTGGATCCCATTCAGACCGTATCACATCGACAGGAGAGGGGAACGCAACGTCCCCAAGCAATACCTCAAAGAGGCCTTTTGGCAGACAGAACAAGGAGACCCAGGCTACGTAGTCCTTTACACTTACAAAGACGGCAAAACCGGACTCATTCCGGTAGAATTCAACTTCGAACATACTTGCTGGGTGGAACTCAAGTGGGACGCACTTCATTACAAGCTACAAGTCGTCCGCCCCACAGGATCCAGCCTCAAACTTGACATATTACAGAGCGAAGTAACCACTAGAGATCAGTGGGGCCCCATTGACGGAGAAACAGAAGAACCCACCCGATCTCCAACTCCTAAGACACCCGCACCATCCCCATCGTTGGGAAGTAACCCCGAAGAAATCTGCATCCTTGAAGCTCAGGAGGAGGAAGAAGAAGCACAGTTGGGATTATTAGCTGAGTCTATCCCCACAAACATGACTACTACAATCACTGAACAACTCGCCACGTTCCAAGAACCCGTACGCATCAGTCGTGGGGAAAACCCACCACCCGGAGGGCACGGTGGAGGAGGAGGAGACGACGGAGGAGGAGATCCTGGAGGACCACTGTTCACCGGACCTAATGTCTCGAGTGGGACGAAACCCGAGAAGTTTATGGGCAGAGAACCCCTCGTCTTCACGGGGGATCACACCAAGGTCCAACAGTTCCTTACTCAATGGGAACTCTTCGTCGAGACCAACTATGACAACCTGGCTTTCACCCTTCCCTATTGAAAAGCACTAATCTTCCTTACCTATATTCAAGGGGAGCACGTCAACGAATGGGTCCTTTCCACAACCAAATGGGTCAAAGCTTACAAAGCCAAACACGGCCCTTACGACAAGTGGATTTGGGAAGCCATCAAACTAGGTTTTCGCAATACCTTCGCCGACACCCTAGAAAAAGAAAGGGCGCAACAAGAGTTACAGAAAGGCTTCCGTATGGAAGGGCAAGATATCGACACCTACGTCGCCAAGTTCGAAAAAGCAGTCAGAGAAGCAGGATACCGTTTCGACGATTCCCTCGTCCTCGACAAATTCACTAGTGGACTCCCGGTTGAGCTTTACAAGAACGCCTACAACTTCCACAGTCCAAACACATACGCCCAATGGAAAGTGGCCGCGCTAGAGCAACAGCGCAAATGGATGCACTTGCAAACACGTTTAGGGGGACGTAAACCCCCGGGACCTGGTAAGCCAGGCAACACCTCTCTCAGAACTTTCAACGCTCCAAATCGTCTGCAGCAACCGCGCCAGGGGTGGCAAGCGTTCAGAAACCACCCCGACGCCATGGACACCACCCCAGGGAGAGTTCGAGCTCGACTCGCAGGATCAGAAGAGATCGATTACACCAAACCTCCCTATACCCCACAGGGAGGACGTCCCAACAGAGGAATCATAGACGCAAGCAACATCAAATGTTTCAACTGCGGCAAAATGGGTCACTTTCAATGTGATTGCCGCCAACTGTTACGTTTCGTCCCGGACTGCCCGGACCGGTTGTGGACTCTGACGTGTTCGTGATGACTCGGCACGTTAGGAGTAATACGTCATGGACTTCGGATCTTAACGCCTCGTGTTTGAATGACTGATGCCTCGCTATTGTTGTACGTGATTGTGATTTGGCTTGCTGACTGAAGCTCTATTGTTGTACGTGTTTCGGATTACGGTGACGACTGCGCATTCTATTATTAGAGTACGCTACTTACGCTATTGGTTACTTACGAGTTCGAGCGGAGCTAGAACTGGCTCCCTTACTTGTATTTAAGTTCACAGTAGTACGGACCAGGATCCCCATCTTGGTCTTCTTCGAATACCACCATCTCTACTCGTCTTCTGTGCTAAGGGGCTCGCAGCGCCCTTAAGTGAACTAGCTCCGGCATATCCCTTCGAGACCAAGAGGGATCCCCGTGACTCCATCTCCATCTTCCTTCGTGAATGGTAGATCAGCCAACCGTGACTTACCCGCCTGGTACCACGTGTCATCTCGTCTTCGAGTATCTCAACTCTCGTACCGCTCGCCCAACCCACTGCTACTACATTGTCGACAACCTCGATTGGGAATACACCCACAAGGTTCCCCATCCACCCCCGAACGTCCCCATCCAAGAGACGTTGTACACCTACAGGGATTCCACAGGCACGTATTGGCCACATCCCGCAGTCTTTCCCGAACACTCGGATAATCACAGGTTTCATCCCCGAGGGAACCCACGTCATCAAAGCGCCTAAGTCAGGCAAACGTCCGTGGTAGACGTTACATTAAGACCAAGATCCTTCAACGTGGCTTCCGCAGTAACAACCCGCGATCTTTGGATCCCATTCCGACCGTATCACATCGACAGAAGAGGGGAACGCAACGTCCCTAAACAATACCTCAAAGGAGCATTTTGGCAAACAGAACAAGGCGACCCAGGCTACGTAGTCCTCTACACTTACAAAGACGGAAAAACCGGACTCATCCCGGTAGAGTTTAATTTTGACCATACTTGTTGGACGGAAATCAGGTGGGACGAACTCCACGGCAAACTACAAGTCGTCAGACCCGCAGGATCAGGACTCCACCTCGACATCCGCCAAAGCGAGACAACCACTAGAGATCAGTGGGGACCTATCGACGGACAAGAAGAAGAACCAGTCCGATCCCCTACTCCCAAGACACCAGCACCTTCCCCGTCGTTAGGAAGCAACCCCGAGGAAATTCGTATCCTCGAAGCACAAGCAGAAGAAGAAGAAGCGCAGTTGGGATTACTAGCTGAGTCCATCCCTACAGACATGACCACTACTATCACCGAACAACCCACTACATTCCAGGAACCCGCGCGTATTAGTCGCGGCGGGGGACCCCCACCCGAAGGACACGGAGGAGGGGGAGGAGGAGACGGAGGAGGAGACCCAGGAGGACCCCTCTTCACCGGACCAAACGTGTCAAGCGGGACCAAACCTGAGAAGTTCATGGGCAAGGAACCCCTCGTGTTCACCGGAGACCGCACCAGAGTCCAACAGTTTCTCACCCAATGGGAACTGTTCGTGGAAACTAACTACGACAACCCTGCGTTCACCCTTCCCTATCGAAAAGCGCTAATCTTCCTCACCTACATCCAAGGAGATCACGTCAACGAATGGGTCTTGTCCACCACCAAATGGGTTAAAGCATACAAAGCCAAGCACGGACCCTACGACAAATGGATTTGGGAAGCCATCGAACTCGGCTTCCGCAACACGTTCGCCGACACACTCGAAAAAGAAAGAGCGCAACAAGAACTTCAGAAGGGCTTCCGAATGGAAGGGCAGGATATCGACTCCTACGTCGCCAAATTTGAGAAAGCGGTCAGAGAAGCTGGCTACCGCTTCGACGACTCCCTAGTCCTCGACAAGTTCACCAGTGGACTCCCGGTAGAACTCTACAAGAATGCGTACAATTTCCACAGCCCGAACACCTATGCTCAATGGAAGACGGCCGCGCTTGAGCAGCAGCGCAAGTGGATGCACCTTCAGACACGTTTGGGGGGACGTAAACCCCCGGGACCCGGTAAGCCGGGCAATACTTCCCTTAGAACTTTCAACGCTCCAAACCGCCCTCAGCAACCCCGCCAAGGATGGCAGGCATTCCGGAACCACCCGGACGCAATGGACACCACTCCAGGAAGAGTCCGCGCTCGGCTCGCAGGATCCGAAGAAATCGACTACGCCCGACCCCCGTACACCCCACAAGGGGGACGACCCAACAAAGGGATCATAGACGCAAGCAACGTCAAATGCTTCAACTGCGGCAAGCTAGGCCACTTCCAACGCGACTGCCGTCAACCGCGCAAGCCAAGGACCAACACGAACTGGCAACCCCGCCAAGGAAGGGGAGCGTTCATAGAAGAAGTCCAGAGTGTCCAAGACGAGCCTCTGATCCAATTCGAAGATGACGGCGGTAGTAGCCGCGGCGCCCGCGCCACCACTGATACGCCACAAGAACGGGCGACCAGCTGGATAAACGGAGTCCGAAACCTAGACGACGAAGCCAGGGACTTGGTAGTTCGGGACCTATTGGGGCGAGAGGATTTTCAAAGCGCCTGAACCCGACGGCCTGGGTGAGGGCATTACGGTGTAATTCTGTGTTCATAACGCGCTATCAATCTATGCATGTTCCAGTTTCATTGCGCGCAAGTTACGCCATGGCCGATAAACGAGCACTAGTGGACTCCGGAGCCACTAACAATTTCATACATCCGGACTTCGTCAAGAGAATGAGGCTGGGCCTCAAAGAGTTAGACCGTCATCGAAAGATCTGGAACATTGACGGCACGCACAACAAAGGAGGCAAAATCACCCATTGCGTGGATCTAGAAGTACAAACCAAGGGAGTCACCAAAGAAATGCGATTCCTAGTAACCGACGTGGGAGGAGAAGACATAATACTAGGATACCCATGGCTAGCGACCTTCCAACCCAACATCCAATGGGCTACGGCTACGCTTAACGAAGCTGAGTATCCAGTTGTCCTCCGTACCATCAACCCCACGAAACCACGAATAGATCCGATCATAGCACGACTCGTACTTGAAAAACTGTTACTCCCTAACAAGCAGAAGATCGAGGAACAACTACGACAGGAATGCGATCTCGAGAACACTCGCTTACGTGCAACAATGTCGACCGAAATGGCGATAGAAGCCAAGCAGTACACGGAAAAGAAAGCAGTCCCAGAAGAATACCAACGACACGTCAAAATCTTTAGCGAAGAAGAATCCAATCGCTTCCCGTTGTCGAAACCCTGGGATCACGCAATTGACTTCAAACCTAACGCACCGGACACGATCGACTGTAAGATCTACCCGATGAGTCAAACGGAAGACAAAGCACTCAAGGAATGGATTGACGAACAACTGGCCAAAGGATATATTAGACCCTCCAAATCCCCGTACGCATCATCCTTTTTCTTTATCAAAAAGAAGGACGGAAAACTGCGCCCTGTACAGGACTACCGGAATATCAACAACTGGACCATACGCAACCAATACCCTCTCCCACTTATCCCGGAGCTCATCGCAGACCTAAGCGGAGCATTCATATTCACCAAACTGGACATCCGCTGGGGCTACAACAACGTCAGGATCAAAGAGGGAGACCAGGAAAAGGCTGCGTTCAAAACGAAATACGGCCTTTTCGAACCAACGGTAATGTTCTTTGGGCTAACCAACTCTCCGGCAACTTTCCAAACCATGATGAATGAAATCTGCAAAGACCTTATCGCGTACCACGAAACCAAAGGCACAATCATCAGGGTATACATGGATGACATAGGCATAGCAACTCGATCGACGGAGCAAGCACACATTGACGCGGTACACGATATCCTGGACCTACTAGAGGAAAACGATCTGTTCCTCAAACCGGAGAAGTGCATCTTCCACGCACCGAGCATCGATTACCTGGGGGTAATCATTGAAAAGGGGGTGACACGCATGGACCCTGTCAAAATTTCCGGCATCAAAGATTGGCCAAACCCCAAAAACGTCAAACAGGTGCGATCGTTCCTAGGCTTCTGCAACTTTTACCGCGCTTTCATTCGAAATTTTGCCACACACGCCCGCCCCCTCAACAAGCTCACACGCAAAGATACAGAATGGACATGGACAGCGGCAGAACAAGAAGCATTCGATAAGATCAAGAAACTCGTCACGGAAGAACCAGTCCTCGCACACGCCAAACTAGAAGATCAATTCGAACTTGAAGTGGACGCGTCAGGATTTGCAGTAGGAGCAGTACTACTTCAACGCAAAGAAGACGGCAAGAGACACCCCATCGCCTACTATTCCAACACCCTCAGTGCAGCGGAACGGAACTACGATATCTACGATCTCGAACTTCTAGCAATCGTCAAAGCACTTCGAAACTGGCGCCACTACCTGGCAGGATCCCCGCACAAGATCAAAGTATTCTCGGACCACATGAACCTTCAATACTGGCGCTCACCACAAAAGATAAGCCGCCGAGTAGCCCGGGAAGTACTAGAACTCTCAGAATATGACATTGAAATTCACCACATTAAGGGAACGGCCAACGGACGAGCCGATGCCCTATCTAGACGCCCGGACTACGATCAAGGAGAGGGCGATAATGACCAAGTCACGGTACTACCCGATGACATCTTCGTCAGGGCCGCAGCAATAGATACGACGGAAGACCCTCTCCGAATTAACGCCACCATATCAGTACAAGAGATGGAGAAGACGAATCCGGTGTATGCCCAAGACGACGACAAACTCCGCCCATGGATAGATCCACACGGGTTAAAGAAAATCGAAGGCACATGGTACAAAGACGGACGCCGGGTAGTCACAGGAGGACTCCTCGAGAAACGAGAACTCATTAAGAATCATCACGACCCTCCAGTATACGGACACCCAGGGATCAGTCGAACCATCAAACTCATAGAGCGGTACTACTGGTGGCCAGGCCTCAGGAACGAAGTCACGGATTACGTCAAGGGATGCGCCGACTGTCAAAGGATCAAAGTCAACACCAGGGCCATCAAAGCGCCCTTACGCCCAATATTCCCAAAACCCGAAGCTATGCCCTTTGAAACTATCGCACTCGATTTCATCACTAAACTTCCCGAAGCACAGGGCTGCGATACAATTCTCACGATAACGGATCATGATTGTACGAAGATGTCCCTATTCATCCCGTGCCAAGAAGAAATATCGGCGGAAGGAACGGCAGCCCTCTATGTCAAACACGTGTTCCCAAGATTCGGTCTACCCGGAAAAATCATCAGCGACAGAGATCCTCGATTTGCGTCAAAGTTTACGCGCGAACTGTGCAAGATCCTAGGCATCGAACAGAACATCTCCACGGCCTACCATCCACGAACAGACGGACAATCGGAACGAACAAACCAATGGCTAGAACAATACCTGCGATTCTGGGTCAACGAGCGACAAGACGATTGGATACATTATCTTCCCATGGCTGAGTTCACCCACAACAATTGGCCCAGTGAAACCACTAAAGAATCCCCGTTCCAGCTCCTTATGGGATACAACCCCCGCGCTGATTGGACCGATAGGCCGTCACCAATTCCGCAAGTGGCGCTCAGGGTCAAACAATTCAAGGAACTCCGACAGCGCGCGCAGTCACTGATGATCAAAGCGCAGCAGGGGTGGATCAAAGCGAAAGATACGCCCAAATTCCAAACTGGGGATCAAGTATGGCTAGAAGGACGCCACTTACGCACGCACCAACCAACAGCGAAACTAGCGGCGCGACGCCACGGCCCCTTTAAGGTCGCTCAGGTGATGTCCGCAGTCAATTATCGATTAGAACTTCCCACGCAGTGGCAGATTCACCCAGTATTCCATGTGGACCTCCTGACGCCCTATCGCGAGACACCCACGCACGGGCCAAACTATCAGCGCCCACCACCAGATCTGGTTGGTGGCGAAGAAGAATATGAAGTCGAGCGGATTCTAGACTCTCGGCGATTCGGCAGAAGTCGCAAACTCCAATATTTGGTCAAATGGAGAGGGTACCCGGACTCGGACAACCAGTGGGTCGACAAAGATGACGTATTCGCTGACGACGCGATAAGGGAGTTCAAAAATTCCAACCCCGCTAGAGAAACACATATAAGCGCAGGGAAATCCCAAGAGACGTCCCCATCCCCTTCCTTTACTTCACTCCCCACTTATGAGGCCCTCTTCCCCAGTCAACTTCCGCTATGTCGTCAACGAGGAGCTATCCACACCTTACCGAGTACAGTCCACGCCATCGTCACCCCTGTCGACTACCCTCGCCATTCACCAACGAGGAAGTCGTCCTCCTTCCCCCGGGCCATCCCCAGTTCCTTCGCCGACCCCCACTGTTTATTCCGAGAGCAACCAGCCCAACTATCTCGGAGACCACTACGTCCCAACCAGAGCGCCCACTCCAGCGGGCGACGAACAGGGGTACATGCCCAGCCGACCAACATCGCCGCCGGGACCCGACGAAGGCGGGGACCCGTACGACCCAGCGGAACGTCTCGAGGCGCATCAGTATCTACGTTACGCCACCCATCTCACCACGACACACTCGGAAACCCCCCCGCTTTGCGGACCCACCGGGGAAGCTATCACACTACCGACGCCGTATCCACCCGCGGTTCGCCGCGATCCAGAGGAGGAATCTGTGCAGGAGACCGAGAGTCGTGCGGAGACCCCCCCTCCCAGGGGGTATCAGTTCAACAGGGGAGTCCATTATATTCCCTTTCAGATTCGCGACGCTCAAGAACGTCTTTGGCCGGCCCGGTATACTCAGCTCATCCTCACCGCCGACCCCTTCGTCCTGGCCTTCAGAGCCGGGTGCAACCAGCAATACGGGAAGCCTGTCCACGCTGTCCCCTACTACGACGAACAGTCCACTACCCCCACTTACACCGACGACGACCTCACGTTCCTGCTCTCCGACGCAGGATTAGTCGACTCGGTCGACCAGGCGCTCCTTCACATGAAGGATGCGACTCTCGCGGCCGAAGTCCATCGCTACCGCTGTATGACGTTAGGGTGGCGGGCGCAGCAACATCGACTAGCGGCGGAGCAGATGAAGTTGGAGCGCATAGAGATCGAACGCAACAGGTGTGTCGCCAGACTCCAGCGAGCGCACGCAGTGGACCGCATCGAGAACGTTCGGGCCTCGCTCCACCGCGGGCCCAAGGCGGAGCAGGATGCCGAGGAGATCGCCCGCATCAGAGCCCTCCGCGAGGTAGGCACCAACCCGCTCGCCGTCATGCGTGGTCAAGCTGGGGCTTGACGCTGAAAAGGGGGTGATGTTACGTTTCGTCCCGGACTGCCCGGACCGGTTGTGGACTCTGACGTGTTCGTGATGACTCGGCACGTTAGGAGTAATACGTCATGGACTTCGGATCTTAACGCCTCGTGTTTGAATGACTGATGCCTCGCTATTGTTGTACGTGATTGTGATTTGGCTTGCTGACTGAAGCTCTATTGTTGTACGTGTTTCGGATTACGGTGACGACTGCGCATTCTATTATTAGAGTACGCTACTTACGCTATTGGTTACTTACGAGTTCGAGCGGAGCTAGAACTGGCTCCCTTACTTGTATTTAAGTTCACAGTAGTACGGACCAGGATCCCCATCTTGGTCTTCTTCGAATACCACCATCTCTACTCGTCTTCTGTGCTAAGGGGCTCGCAGCGCCCTTAAGTGAACTAGCTCCGGCATATCCCTTCGAGACCAAGAGGGATCCCCGTGACTCCATCTCCATCTTCCTTCGTGAATGGTAGATCAGCCGACCGTGACTTACCCGCCTGGTACCACGTGTCATCTCGTCTTCGAGTATCTCAACTCTCGTACCGCTCGCCCAACCCACTGCTACTACATTGTCGACAACCTCGATTGGGAATACACCCACAAGGTTCCCCATCCACCCCCGAACGTCCCCATCCAAGAGACGTTGTACACCTACAGGGATTCCACAGGCACGTATTGGCCACATCCCGCAGTCTTTCCCGAACACTCGGATAATCACAGGTTTCATCCCCGAGGGAACCCACGTCATCAAAGCGCCTAAGTCAGGCAAACGTCCGTGGTAGACGTTACACAACCGCGCAAAGCACGCCCCAATGCAAATTGGCAACCCCGTCAAGGAAGGGGGGCGTTCATTGAAGAAGTCCAAAGTGTCCAAGACGAACCCCTAATCCAATTCGAAGATGATGGCAGCAGTAGCCGCGGCACCCGCGCCACCACTGATACGCCGCAAGAACGGGCGACCAGCTGGATAAACGGAGTTCGAAACCTCGACGATGAAGCCAGGGACTTGGTAGTTCGGGACCTATTGGGGCGAGAGGATTTTCAAAGCGCCTAAACCTGACGGCCTGGGTGAGGGCATTATGGTGTAATTCTGTGTTCATAACGCGCTATCAATGTTACGCTCCAGCGGGCGTACCTTCCGGAGTTCGGCACTCGACGGGAAACTTGGGGGTTCTTGCGGTATCACGGTGGCGACCAAGACTTCGGCGGTCTATCTTCCGGCCGGATTCTCGAGATCTTGGGATTTACTGAGTTCTTCTAGGGTCTGGACAATACCGTAGGCGATAACGGCGAGGAGATGCGTAACGCGAGTGGCAAAGAAGAAGAGAAAGATGTGCTCAAGTAAAAGAGACAGGATCGGAGAGGGGACAACTATACAGGGGCTGCCTGTATCTGCTTCGGTCTACTTGTAGGCTGGTAGAATACAAGAAGTCAAGCTGAGGGATATCAGCGAGACAGGGTTACTACTTATACACTTCCAGGGAGCTTTCAAGCTCAGCCTGAAGTCCGAAACCTAGTACGTATCGTCCAATCGTAAGTGAAACCACACGAGTCAGGGGCATACAGTCACAAGGTCAGCGATGAGGCAAAGGTGAAACGGGGTCAGAAGTCCATCAATCAGTGGCTGAAACATACAACTCCTGGGCGCATCAAGCCACAGGCACAATCAGACAATCCATCAGAAACTAGGAACCATACAATCCATGAGGCAGATCCAATCACGATCCAGGCACAAGCTCATCTGGATCCTTCTGGTGCGGGTCTAGACCAGGTCACGTGCCAGGGTCACGTGACGGGCGCTTGACATCTTCTTCGGCTATTCCCAGGGCGCTTGCCAGCTCGGGTCACGTTCGTAATGCAGGATATTTCCGGGGTCGATACCTTCACTTCTGGCGGCTGCAACCCATTCAGCGCGATACTGCTCGGCCGTGCTGCACGAGTCTGTACTGGTGGCGCGGGTGTAACGTCTACCACGGA